>JAPMLY010000291.1:97500-248640 GCA_026401115.1 Tetraselmis chui
GGATTGTGTAACCTAATACCCTAAACGCAATGTGATACCCGAAAAATACCCGAAAGCTGCGCTTCAGACTGAGCGAGGAGTATCAAACGCAGTATCAGCTCGGATACATCGCAGCCTTATCCGCGACAAGGCATGGTCTAGAGGAAAGAGGGTGGGGGGGGGGCAGTGGGCGGACCATGAAGCAGTAGCCAAAGGTGGGCACTCGATGGAAGAGCTGCCCGACAGCCACACGAAATCCCCCCGACAGAGTGGTGCTCCACAGCAGCCCCGTCACCACACCCACCCGCCGCCGCTCCTCCTCCCGGAAGGCGACGTCACCCCCCGCCTGCGTGTTGGCGGATATCACCTGCGAAGCGCGGGCGGTGGAGTCTCGCGTGGGCACACTGCGCGCGTACCAAAGGTTGGGAATGTCCTCTGCGCGCTGCGGCGGCTGATCTTGGGCGCGCGCTTTGTGCCATTCGGTGACCAAAACCCGCATGTTGAGCGAAACACCCAGCAGCTGCAGTCGGGGCAAGGAAAAGCGAAAAAAAATAAAACGATTGCCACTCACACACACACACACACACACACACACACACACACACACACACACACACACACACACACACACACACACACACACACACAAAGGCAAATTCAAAAATGCCCAATACCACACACTCATACACACAATCCCCAAAATCACTCGCACACACACACATACACACACACACACACGCACGCAAATACACACGGACACACACACCCACACACAGACGCCCATCTATGAAAGAAGACCACACACACACACACATTAACATACACACAGATATACAAAGAAATACACCAATACCACACACACACGTTAACGCCAACACCACACAAACACACAGACACACACGCACACACCAAAACACAGACACAGACACAGACACAAGGAGGATTGGAAGACGGGAGGTATCTCACCTTGAGTGACGTGTACACGTACTCCATGATGCCGGGGGGGCCGTAGATGAAGAGGGGGGGCGCCTCGGCAGCTGTCATTTCTGCCTCTCTCCCCGTCTCGCCGCCCAATTTGCTCTCCTCCGCGGAAGCGATGCTGATCGCTGCGATGAGGCCGGGCAAGCCAAAGATGTGGTCGCCGTGGTGGTGCGTGATGAAGACGTGTCGCACTTTCGAAATGTCTAGATGTGACCTGGTGGGTTGCACGGGAGGGTAGATGGGGACATCAGATAGAACCCTAAAGCATAAATAAACAATTACCCTAAACGATCCACTTAAAAAACAAATACGTAAGTGACACTCTACTGTCCACTTACACGTGACGTTAATAGGAATACTGGGTCCCAAAAAGGGTTTAGGGTATTGTTAGACGACCGGAAGGTGGCATGTTGCTAGGGTTTGGTTGCTGGCCCCGTTTGGAGGTTCAACGGGTTTAGGTTTATCGATGCTAGAATAGGGTTTCGACAGAAAGTGTCGGTTTTGGCATCTTTTGCTTGAACGCTCAAACTTTAGATGGAAAGTAGCCATTACTATTGTGACTAACAACTTCAAAAACGACTCTCTAATCTTCTAAACCTTGGAACACAATGAAAACCCAAATAAATACTAATGGCAAGTATTACAATAGCCTCGCAACGGCAAAAGCTATAAACCCTAAGAAATCTTTCAGCCGTGTCACGCAACGTCATCCACCCTCCTAGCGCCACCACAAGCCCACCCCCAATCGCGTGCTGCCTCAAATTCAGCCCTTGAGGTTGAGGGCCATCATCGCGGGAGGGTGTCCATTAGATAGGAGTGTTGTGAGATCCCCGTGGTGGGTACGATAATATGGACACATACGTACGTCGTTCTCCCCCGCATTTCATCGTTCCTTTCGTTTGCGTTTGCATGTACTCAGCGTCTAACATCTTTAGCATCGCAAGTAAACGGGTATGGAATGGTTGGAGGTTGATTCAGGCTTAGTTTGTTGGGTGATAGGGATGATTACGAGAACTGAAATTGGGACGATTCGTCAATAAGAGAAAGAAATTCAAATTCAGAAACGGAATCATGAAACCATAATATCGCCATAAACAAATTAAGGAAGACATCGTTCCTTTTAAATATGAGCATTGGGCGCGGCGCAACGGCGACCTTAATAAAAGGCCTCCCCATCCCGAGGAACCAAAGGAAAAGAGTGCTCACCCTGATGACAAAACTCGGCGCACGCTTTTCCTTTAGTAGGCATAAACGACATTATTTAAACGACGGGAGCTTGACAATTTGCGGTCGATTGGTAAACGCATACGAACTGCGGTGTATCAAGAATCGCAAACGACAGCAATGAAATGCAATAAAAATGATACAAATTTACGGACGGTGATAAATGACCCCAAGGACGCCTCCAAGCCTCTAACAAGCAAGCCCAAAACATATAGGTAGCACAGGTAAGTCCCCAGTTGAGCCCGCCCCCGCCGCCCGCGCACCTCGCGATCTGCCGCTTGGTGCCCTCCCCGCAGTCCACAAGCGCCACGCTGCTGTCGTCCAGCTCAACGGCGATGCAGCTCACATTGCGGTCGTGCGTGGGCGAACCGCTGGATGTGCCCAGCCACGTAACCGCACAGCCGGTGGAGGGGCGCTGTGGGCTTTTCCGCCGCGCTCGCTGCGCAGCGGTGCCAAACTCCAACACTTCATCTGAACCACACCACGCCACCCTCCACAAAGTAAGCGCAAGAAGCGGCAGAAAGGAAGGGAGGAAGGAGGGAAGGAAGCCCTTTAGCAACGGTCATCAGAGAAAGACAACACATCTCGATTTCACTGAAAACATTTATGCGTTTCGGACACGATCTAATGTCGGGCCCTTGGCTGCAGTGTTTGTGCTGGTGGGGGAGGTGGGTGACACAGCTTAATCCCTTTATCAGCCCTAATGGTAACAGTTCTCAATTGGCAGTGTTGACAGGGTTGGGAGTCATCGACAGGTGCGGCCGTGGAAACAGTTGTAGTTTTTTCAATCACAATCACTTTGTCAACATTATCCGTGGTCCGAGTGACGCGACTTCGCCATTCTATTCTTTGGCTGTTATTCGTGCATCGTATTCTTCTTACGGAGCCTTTCTGCCTGATTACCCTAATACTGTTTGCTCTTAAATAACCTGCGCGATGTCAAAAATCGTGTTTTCAGAGTAAGTTTACTTTGAAACGGGTGGCTTTTAGATTTGCTCACCCTCACTATTACACTTTATTTCATTTACCTTCCCTTCCCGGCAGCGCATGACGTGTGCCATCAGAGTCGCACCCAGCGATGGACGGACCACTGCCCCCCTCATGCGCTTCTGTCGCCAGCCAACTGTCCAGCTCCGCCTTTCTAGCGTCAATGGAGGGACGCGGCGCACCGGCGGTGACCTGACCTGTCCTCACGCCCCCCTCCACCTCCACCTTCCCTTCACCAGCCCTGCCACTGCTGCTGCTGCTAGTGTCAGGAGGGGAAGGCGCGGAGGGGGTGGAGGCGATATGCTGCTGCGAAAGGGCGTCAGATGCACTGCCGTTGTCGCCGCAAATGTGGCCAAATACTCGATCCACCAACTCTGTCTTCTTCCCCTGAAAACCCCACCGCCACCACACTCAACACTTGGTCCCCTCCCGTGAACCCACCCCCTCACCCACAAGCCCCACTAACCCTTGCCAACTTCAGCACTTTCTGTCTGCGCTGCGTTGATGCGCCGCGGGGATGGTCACGGCTGTTGTCAAGTGCAGCGCGGTGGAGCAAGGGTGGGACGTGGATGACAACATGGATGAAACAACAGGTTATCGATTTGCAGAACGTGATCGGAGTGGGGTGCTATTCCTCTGGGATTTGGCCAGCCACACAACAATTCTGGACGGTGTGGCTTGGAGGCTTGTGTGTGTGTGTGTGTGTGTGTGTGTGTGTGTGTGTGTGTGTGTGTGTGTGTGTGTGTGTGTTTGACTGTGCGTGTGTATGCGTGTAAGAGAGAGAGAGAGAGAGAGAGAGAGAGAGAGAGAGAGAGAGAGAGGGAGAGAGAGGGAGAGAGAGAGAGAGGGAGAGAGAGGGAGAGAGAGAGAGAGGGAGAGAGAGAGAGGGTGAAAGCAAGTGAGGTGAGAAGGGTGTGGAGGAATTCGAAGGGGGGGGGGTGGAAGGAGCGTCAGGCGTGAGAGAGATAACAAGAGGGCATAAGGGGGAAAGACATGTGACGGGGTGGCAGAAGGTAAGAGAGATGAGAAGAGGGCATATTGTTTGTTAGAGACACGTGAGGGAGTTGGGAAGAGTGAGAGGAGGGTATAATAGGTGAGAACGATGAGAGGAGGGTGTAAGGTGTGAGAGAGGTGTGAGGAAGGTGTGAGGGGTGAGAGGAAAGCGTAATGAGTTGAAAGGTGTCAGGAGGGTGAGGGGATGTGGAAGGTGTACGAGGTGACAGGAGGATGTAATGCATGAGAGGCGTGAGGGGGGTGTGGAAGGTGTGAAACGCGAGAGGAGGGTGTAATGCGTGAGAGGCATGAGGAGGATATGGAAGGCAAGAGAGGTGAGAGGATGGTGTAACGCATGAGATAAGGGAAGGGGCGCCCCACCTGATCATCTAGTCCAAAGGAGACGCACAGCTCCTTCAGCTGCTGCACCTTCAATTGAACCACCGCGCTGCGTGTGACCTGGAGGCAGTTGTGTGCGGTCGGAGGAGCGCGAGTGAATGGAGCCGTGGAGAATGCGGGTTGACGTGAGTGACGAGTGCGTTGAAGTGAGGGGTGAGGTGAGGACGGCGTGGGATCTCTCTCTCTCCCTCCTTCCCTCCCCCTCCCCTCCCCCCCCCCCCTCCCTCCCTCCCTCTCTCTCTCTCTCACTCTCTCTCTCTCTCTCTCTCTCTCTCTCTCTCTCTCTCTCTCTCTCACATCCCCCCCCCCCTCCCTCTCTCTCCCTTTCTCCCTCTCTCTCTCTCTCACACACACACACACACACACACACACACACACACACACACAACACATACACACAATTTCACTTCTCTCTTTTTCTTCGTTTCACACACACACACACACACACACACACACACACAATTCCCCCCCTCTCTCTGTCTTTTCCTCTCTCCCTCCACTTTCTCCCTGCCTCGCACCTTCCCCCTCGCCCCCAAGAGGTCCGACAGCTGCACGCCGCCACAGTTGCTGCCCGCCGCTGCCAGCGAAACCCGTCTACAGCGCCAGCGTGAGTGAATCAGTACGGCACGCACGTCATCAGCAAGTGCAAAAAGGTGTGTATCGGGGAGAGAGAGAGAGACCATGGGTCTGTGCGAAAGACGTTCGACTGTCGAAGTTCCTGAAAGTCGGCGCGTCGCTGTCGTCGACGAATTCAAGGCTTGTTGGATTATTGTGCTATCAGATAGTGGAGAGGGGGGGGCGGATAGCAAGCACACCTGTTGACAGCTACTCGGGGGCACGTCGTGAGTGGCGGCAGCGGTCGAAGCAGCCCTCGAAGCGTCGATTCGCGGAGCAGCGGTTGTTGTCGCGGTGCTGTGCCGCCGCGGAATCGACGGAGAGCGGCGGCGGTGGCGGTGCTGCAGTACATTGCGCTATGAAGAACGGAGAACGTAATGGAACACCCCCCTCTCACCGCCCCCCCACCCCCCCCACCGTAAACGGCCTGACAGTACCCGGATCCCCTGGCTAGTTAGTCAACCCCCTGCAGAGACGGCGGCAGACTGATGTAGTCTCGACGAAGGTGCGGGGACTCTCCGGGGAGTGCGTGTGGGTAGGGCGACACGGTCAGTCCCTGAGGTACAGGTACCGCACACGGTCGTAGCGCCTGTTTTGATGTCATATAACGCATGCACAGGCTTCCGACAATCGTCGATTCGAGAGCCGTTGGTGCGATGGGTGTATGGTGATACGTAGAATATCCGCCAATTTGGACATATGCCTCCGAATTCAGATTTCATTTCGAAAATGTGTCCTCCATCCCGGAACTGCGGCGCATCATCCACAGCGAACATTTCCTGATGATGTGGGAATTTCACTATTTACTTACAGGTATGCGCTGACTCAAATTTTCTCGGCTTATCTTGTATGCTCGTGGTATATATACAGGTACGTAACGCAAAAAGGTGGTACGTCTACTAGCCATTCTCCGGAGGCGCTATTATTTAGGATATGGCTTGCTGGTACTCTGCATCACTACGGTCGTCGTCGTCGTCGTCTCGCTCGCGCTTTGTATGTCTGATTCCTGCCGTGTGGCAGAAACTCGGGTGGTCTGCCGAAAGCCGCAATTTCAGTCAAGTTCCCTGGCAAATCTGCATTCTCGGCGTGGGGGGGGGGGGGGGGGGGGGGGGGGGGTGTACACTTATTCCAAGGCGATCTGGCGATGGACAGGATTACGCCCCTGCAGTGGATTCGGCCCGCTTCACGAGCGATGCCTCCGAGCCCACCAACACGGAGGGCCTCCTTATTGTTTGCGTCCGGCAGTCGAAGCCTTCGACTGAATTGCCGATGTTCGATATCAACACCAGCGTATGCAACTGATCTGGTGTCGTGGGTGCGCCTTAACGGGGGATACGTCCACGAGGTGTGGTTCTGAGCAATGTATAATTTTTGTGAAGTCGCGACTGCCCCGGTCGTAGAGCTTTCCTCGGTGCCTAGTGGGGCACGATTTTCTCTGGACTCGCCAGGCCTGACAATAGCTATTCGGCGCAGGCTCTGGAGATTGCGGAGGTGGCGCCTTGCGGAGCGCGCGGTGTTGTCGCGACTCGGCGAGTCACAGCGGCGGAAGCGGAGGCAGCGCCGTTGGTGGCCATCCCGCTCTGCCTGGAACTCACGAGCGACGTCGCACGAGCAACGCTGAAACCTCTCCTGTCTAAAGGGTGCGCCTCTCCGCCCGCTTCCGTCTCGCGCACATTTAAACGCCTGCGCTAGTACTGCGTATGGCCAGTGTTCTCTCTGTGGCTCTGTCCAGAGACGAACTTCCACTTTCTGCCGCGCCGTTGCCTTTAGTTCAGTGCAGGATGCATTTGACACCTTGGATGGAGGCGCTCTCCTAGTACTCCTTCTCGCACATGAGCGATCGCTTGGGCGTAACTCTGCCTATGCGCCATTCATCGCTTCTCTGCCAAAGGAGCCGCCGTGTCCGTGGGCGTGGTCTGCGGATAAGGTGAGTGAGTATACACATTCCTGAGTGTCACAGGAATGGGGCGTACACGCTGCAGCAGCTGGAGAACACGAGTGAAAGTTTAGTCATGGGACATCGTTGCCTCGTGCTATGCACACCGGATCAGGGTGGCGCAAACGGCGGCGCGTGGCATATTTGTAGGTGCGGAGGTGAAAGGCACTGACGTGTCTGACCGTGTTCAGGTGGAAGAGGCAGTATTGGGCTACGCGATGCAACTTGAGGGTGGTCTGGCCGAGGAGGAATGGCTGGCAGAGGTATCTCAGGCTAAGACGTACGTGGATCGAGTTTCTGCGGGGCTTTTTGAAGATTTTGGAAAGGTAGCTGCATGAACTGTAAACTTGTGCGACTCTGTGTGTGTATGTGTGTGTGCAACAATGTGTATGTGTGTGCGACAATGTGTGTGTGTGTGTGTGTGTGTGTGTGTGTGTGTATCTGTGTGCGACAATGTGTGTATGTGTGTGTGTGTGCGACTATGTGTGTGTATGTGTGTGCAACAATGTGTGTGTGTGTGTGTATATGTGTGTGCGACAATGTGTGTGTGTGTATGTGTGTGTGTGTGTGTGCGACTATGTGTGTGCGACAATGTGTGTGTGTGTGTGTGTGTCTCGGGGTGGGGGGTATTTTTTCGTGGGGGGTTTGATGCGGTGAGATATGTTCGACTGTTTTGGTTGTATCAGCACTGCAAGTACATTGAGCGGGATGACTTGAAGTGGGCGCTCGGTATACTCACCTCCCGTGGCTATGGCGGCGACGCAAAGCCGTCGTTGATTCCGTTCATCGACCTGATCAATCATCGATGCGAGGCACTCCCCTTCCTCCGGCAGCTTTTGGAGGTACACAGCGACTCGGCGGACAGCGCTGCTGCGGAGAGCGAGTCTGCAGCGCTAAGTTCAGCTGAAGAGGAGGTTGCGTCTTTCTTTACCGTATGGGCGTCGTGGGGTGGCGAGCCCCGTGCGCTGGAGGTAGGGGAGGAGGTGTATGTGGATTACCTCATGGGGGGCATGTCGGCTTCAGAGGCATTTATTTCGCATGGCTTTATCCCCCCCGAAAAACTGGACAAAGTCTGTAACACCGATAGATAGAATTTGAAGTGGTGCATATGCTGTGCTGCGTGAGGTTGTATCTCCCCAACCTTAAGAAGCTCTTTGGTTAGATAAATCCGCACGGATTGGGACATGTGCTCCAGCTGGCAGCAGGAAAAATAACGGGAGTGCTACAGGGCCAGCAACAATAGGTAATGTGTGCCAACAACCGACGGAAACTGACGCCATGAGGCGCTTGTTTTGAGACTTGAAATGCCATAAATGCGTATGCATTCCCGTACTACTTGCTTCAGCCGGCGACGTTATGTTAAGCCGGCACCCTGGCTGGGCTCCTTCCCCTAGGTTATAGAGGGTTACGCGTTCTTGGAATTATGTGTGCCGTCAAGGTTTCAAGGCCAAGACGGTGGCATTTCCTCTCCAGGCAGGGGGCTGAATACAGATAGTAGAAGTCAAGGCGCTTGACATAGAATGAGATTCATTCGGAGAAAAAAAAAAACATATCCGGTGGAGTACGGAATGTCACAGAAGATGTTTAAATAGGCATACCGCTTATCAATCATTTTTGGGTGCCTTCCCAATTACAGTGATATACTTGAGGTTTTCGAGCAAAGAGTGATAAGAGGGTAGTAGAATCCAAGGCACGGCAAAGGGAAGCACTACATTGTGCGCAAACCTAGCAAGTGAAGCATAAGAGAACACAAGAAACTCCCACGTAAAGCTAAAAACACACAATACATGGAGGCGACAAGCGGCGCCGCGCGGGGAAGCACGGGAACGCTTGCGGCCCATTGCGCGGGTGAAGAAGGCAGCCCAGCCGAGGGAGAAGCGGCCTCCACATCATCCGCGGTGGTGAACAACCCACGTAAGACGTTGTCCGCGTGGGCGACATGGACGGCGAGAGAAAGCTTTCGACACCAAGAGGCGAAAACTTGCTCACGTGCACCCCTTCCGAGGCGGCTGCGTGTTTGGCCAACTCTGTCAAAAAGCCGTGGCGTGGCCGCCGAGAGCACCAAATTCCGTAACCGCAAAGGGAATGAAGCGGATGTAGGAGCGACCCCTTACCCCCTTTGAGTACTTCTCGAACTCGGTTTTCCCAGCACGGCATAGAGCGACATCGAGAGACGGGGGATGGGAGACGCCAATCAAACCGGAAACCATGGCATCAATAGCAAGCTTTGAGCCTCGGATACCGTGGTAGTGCAAGACACCCACATCCGCAAGGCGGCCGTCGTTGCCGTTGGGGTCCGTGAGAACCTCGACGCCAATCCCGAGTGCGCCACGAACCTCGGATATGATCTCCGCAAGGGCCGTCACTAACCAAGAGTGAGCGGAATGGACTGAAGCATCTCCGTCGCATCGAGCCAAGCAGTGGTCAGCAAATGCATTAGCCCACGCGTTATCCGACATGTCAACACCCGCCGACTCGAATGCACCCCGCATAGCTTGAAGCGAGTGATGGCAAGAAGCAGCGGGGGAGCGCAGATTGGAGGGGATGCGGGATGATGGTATACCGAAGATGCGAGATATCGCGATTCGGAAGACGGCCATGTAGTGTTCATGGAACTTGTCACGGAGCACGCTCAGGCCGCCCGTTGCAAGCGGGTCCGAAGCCAAAAGCGTGAGGGCGCCGTGGACAAAACGGGATGCAAAACGCCTAGACTCCGGCCGATGTTAGGAAACGAAGTACCAATGTTAGCGAAGCGAAACAAGTTGACGCGCTTAGTATTATTGGCTTGTAGCTTCAGAAAGATATCCGTGACAAACGCGGAAATGGGTAAGAGCAAGGGCAAGCCATTGAGGGAACGAGTAATGTGCTCAATTATTTTATCGGATTTCAACTACGCAGCCTACGCAGGCCAATGTCCGACGTTTCGGGGGAAGCATCGCTACGGCTGTGGCTATGAGGGACTCGGACTCGGCGAGAGCATGAGAACCGCACGCGGCATTCAAGCCCGCCCAAGACGAAGCGAGCTCTAAAGACCACATGGGTTCGTTGTTTCCGTCGTCTCCGTTCGGTGCACTAGGCCGGCGGGACACCGTTGTGGTACGAGGAGTCGCTAGCCGTCCGTACATGGTCGGCCCATCGTCGAGGGTGTCCCCGCGCATATGAGCGTCTTGCGATGAAAAGAACCGGATAGCGGAGCCTACTGCCAAACCGGCCGCTCCGACGTAGACCGCATCCGCCAAGGCAGCTAAGTTCCCCATTCTCATGCCTAAAAAATGTATGAGAAGAGACATATCGGAACGAGTGCTGCGAGGTAGGCTAGCTACGGGAAACTGTTAGCACTAGCATCCCGTTGCCTAGTGCTTATGTACAAGGTAGCTATTTGTCATCCTAGTACTTAGTGCTGTGCTATTAGCGGTACTCTATTCCCTATTAGTGGCGGCCGGCCGGCCCTGCCGGTGCGTTCGCCGGCCGCCATCTCTCTCCTTCTCACTTCTCGAGTCACCTTACCCGGCCCCCTTGTGGGGCCGGCATGACTTGTGTAACTATCCGTTCCCTATTCCGACAGGTTATGGGCCCTCCATCAAGTTACACTAGAGAAGAGCGTGTGTAAAGCGCTCGGCGCCACGCTAGTCCTACCTACTCACACGTAAAAATAGTAGAGCGCGTGTAAAGCGCTCGGCGCCACGCTAGTAATTCATCGTCCAACCGACACCACGATTCGCCTTCGAGATGGTTGTCCGCGAATGTTCTACCATCTCCCACGTAAAAAGGAGAAGAGCGTGTGTAAAGCGCCCGGCGCCGCGCTCGCCCCACCCAGCTTTCAGTCCCGCCTAGCCTTCAGCCTACCGATGTTCTCGACCGGATCTAGTTGCTTAAAACTGCCAGTGCGTACTGTAATTAGTAATTTTTTTCCCGAGACAACGCCGCAACGCTCACTTAACTTAGCGAGGAGCTAAGTTTTCCGACGGCGAAAGGGGGGAGTCAAAACGACCATCGCCCGTCTTTGGTTTTGACGTGCCTTCACGCTCCTAACGGCCGTGTTGGCTTTGCTTCTTCCTCGGCGATCGCTGTCATGCGTCGGCTAATTCGCCCGTGGACACTTTCCCCGCTACATGTCAGAATAGTACATTATGCAGTACATTTGGAACCGCTTCATATCGGCAACTCGCCGGTAGCGGCACGTTCTTGTGAGCGCATGTCGCTACACTTACCCGGCCTGAGACACACGCTACAAGCACTACACCTTCGACCAAGGTGGCACCTTCCTCGACGCAAGCTAGGACGACGTCAAGACCTCGGCTACCTTGAGGGGGGGTGTTAGCACTAGCATCCCGCTGCCTAGTGCTTATTTACAAGGTAGCTATTTGTCATCCTAGTACTTAGTGTTATGCTATTAGCGGTACTCTATTCCCTATTAGTGGCGGTCGGCCGGCCCTGCCTGTGTGTTCGCCGGCCGCCATCTCTCTCCTTCTCACTTCTCGAGCCACCTTACCCGGCCCCCTTGTGGGGCCGGTACGACTTGTGTAACTATCCGTTCCCGATTCCGTTCCCAATATCTCAACCGCCACATAAAGGGTGGTTGCGTCAATGCGCTCGAGAAAGGTCACGACGGTGTCACCGTAATTCTCGCCCATGCCAAAAATGCGGCAACCGTGCGGGTAAAGTTTCCGAAGCGGCGGTTGCATTGTTGATGGATACGAAGCGCAATGTGAAAGTGCCGATGAGGTGACAAACCCGTTGGGCGCTCACCATAGCCCTCGTTCTTGCTTAAGCCCGTTTCGAGCACGTCACGAGCAAAATCGGATGTAGTACCCATTGGCCCCACCAGCACCTTCGTCCCTTCCGTGGAGACATTTACTCCGCGCATGATGTGGTAATCGCGGTGAAGTTATCCATGCGCGGTTAGCACCGTTGTGTAGCTCCGCAACCTTACTCCCCGCCGCGCAACTGGTCTCTCCGGTGACGTTCCGCTCACCCTCCTCACGTCCAATGCACCCTCCGCATCCAAGTTCCGTGTCTTCGGGTGCACTGTCTTCGCCGAAGTGCATGACAAGCTACGTCGCAAGTTGGGCGCAAAAGCGTTCCGCGGCGTCATGGCCGGTTTCCACCTCACGCTCCAGGGTATCATGTATACAACCATATTATGCGCCGCATCACCACAACAATACATGTTTTTTCCAAGAGGACGTTCCTAGAGTCGGAGCATCTACGACCATCGATTCCTTGATCACTAATGTCTCATATACGGAGAGTGACCACGGTCGTGTACCCGAGTCACACCCTCTTGATATGGACACACTTGATGCCCACGATACGCCCTCCCCCCCCCCCGTTGGCAGATGCAGACCGCCCACACTGCCTCATGTCTCACCCAATTCGCTACGGGGAACTCGTGGCTCACCTATCCAACCACCCTCGTGTGTTTGTCACCGCGTGATGTGACCGTGACATTGTCAAGCAATCCAACATGGCGAAGCTGATTATGATCAACCTCATCTCCATGCGGGCGCATCGGCCAACGACATTGCTCTACTGTCGGCCAAATATTATGTAGAGCCGACATCGTACTGTGCCGCCCTTTCAAGTGCACAGTCACATGAATAGAAAACAACGATGAAACATGAGTATAAATCCCTCATTGACAATGGCCCGTGGGAGTTCGTCAACAACATGTGGATCTACAAGATCAAGTCGGATACATAAGGTGAAGTTTCTCGCTACAAAGCCCGCTTCGTGGCTAAGGGTTGTTGTCGATGCGCGGGTCTTAACTACACATAGATCTTCTCCCCGGTCATCCGGATGGCTAACCTCCGGCTATTTCTTGCCATTGCAGCCGCCATGGACCTCGAACTCTGTCAACTTGACATCGACGCCGCGTTTCTTTATGCCCCCATCAAATTGAAATTGAAATCCAAAATGTTTACAACATGTTCCGGATGAAACCGGCTGCTGGATTCTAGGCCCTCGCAACTATGCCACCCCACCAATGTGTACATTCGTCAGCCCATTGGCTTCATGGATGGTACACTTAAAGTGTGCCACCTCAAACGCTGCCTCTACGGCCCCAAGCAGCCCCCTCCCCCGGCGAAATCAACACCATGGGGCAGGACATGCTCCTCGACAATGGGTGGCTACATTGCGTCGCCGACCCATGCATCTATATCTTCAACACCGGAAATGTCTTCGCCATGATCGCCCTCTACGTGGATGCCATTCTCGCGGCGTGGTACGAGTTCGCCGATTCCGTTCGCCATTCCGTGGTACGAGTTCGTCGACGATTGTGTGCCGCCATAGCACTCCGCCGCAAAAGTGCCCTCAGAAACGAGCATGTAACCTCATAGACATGCCACAACTCACGAAACCCCCACATGCTTAATTGCGTTTGGTTCCAAGGAGCTCGATTCGCAAAAAACGGCGATGGCAGGGCGGATGTCTTTCTCGTCGTGTCGATTGGTGCGGAGGCGAGTGAGTGGGTGAATGAGTACTTACATGTACCGACTGCACCTGCCCGCAGCGGCGCACAAGCCGCACGAAGAGAGTACACGACAACTCACCGTCAAAACACGCTTGCAATGTGAGTATGGTCTTCATAGCACTTGCTAAAATTTTCATCGGAAGCGGCGTTGTATCAATTATAATAGGAAAGCGTAAGCGACAATGGGTAAGCACGTGTGATACAAGTGCGTCAACGGCGGATTTTGACGTGGAGTTCATGCGTGTATCCAACGCATGTACGATGTTTTAATGTCCCATGTACAATACCGGTAAATATGTTGTGCATAATAAGCAGCATAACATTCCGTCACTACCGGCTGATGCCGTATTCGAGGGTAGGAGCGTGGACGAGTACGCCACGCATGCTTATTTTAAGTCGACTAGGACCACGTGCGCAGACCCGTGCGACTGGATAAACTTTCTCCCAATAGCATTCAACGACATTTTACCTTAAGCAAACGCTTATACTCCGGAACCGTGGATGCCTCGACACGTCTAGACAAACAAGTTCCTAACACAAGAAAAGCGAATTTCTTCACGCAAAAAATATCGAAATCTAGCGCGATGTTGCGTTTACTCTGCGGCCGCGGTCGCGGCGCTCAAAACAACTATGGCAACGACTCGTCCGACTACCGCAGCGGAAAGAGCGCACCCTTGGGATGTTCACGGCGCGGCCGTTCGGACAAACAAAGTCGTCGCGCAGGCCGTCGAGTCACGACATACCTACCTTCGCGGATTCAAGGGCAAGAAGGCCCTCACTGGAGAAAAGCGAGTCGCCGAGCGCCTCGTGTACTCTCGCTTCTTCGACACGCATGTGAGCCTCCGCATCAGTCTCAAGAATTAAAGATTAGGCATCAAACTTTGATGCATCATCCGTTTTTTTTTTCATAATTCATGGACGCGTCGATTAAATGGATAACTATTTTTTGGGTACATCGAGTAAATGGGGCACTAATTCGTCAATGCATCGATTAAGTGGGGCACTAACTCGTGGACGCATTGACTAAATAATAGGGCACTAATTCATGGTCGCATAGATTAAGTAGGACACTAAATTTATGGATGCATTAATGGGGGTAATGCGAGACGGATGCATTTATGCATTGAGATCGGTCTCCTCAAACATATAATTTTCAAAAGGTTATATGAGCCGGACTGTTACCGGATGGTAGCCGTGTATGTATTTAGTTTAGCAAGACTGTATTGCTATTGACTTCTACAATAATCTTATTTAGAAATTTCAAATGGGATGCATCGATGCTACCGATGTCCCGGAATTGTATAGGTAATTCGTTGTACATCAATTAAATGCATTACTGATTCATGGATGCATTGCTTAATTAAGGCACTAATTCATGGATGCATCGATTAAATAGGACACTAGTTCATGGACGCGTTGATTAAATTGAGCACTAACTCGTGGAAGCATGGATGAAATACAATACCTATTCATGGATGCATTGATTAAATAGGGGACTGATTCATGGACGCATTGATGCGGCTGATGCGGCATAGATACCATAGATACATCGATGTTTGATGCGGAGGCTTATACGCATGCAACCGACCGCAGCACCAACGGCGTCGATGGTCTCCTCGCAGCCATGGGAGACAACCGCATCGAAGTTAGTCTCCACGCGGCCGCAAAAGCTCATCCGGCTCAAACCTTTAATCAGCCGACGCTCGGCAGAGGCTACGGAGGCAACCCCTACAAACTTACCCCGTGGCCGGACAAGAGTCTCAAGGACAAGTAGTTCAAGGACATAGAGAAACGCGAGAAGCGAGAGAAGGACAAGGCACGTCAAAACAAGAAATTCGAGGCGAAGGGTTGATGATGTACACCGTCGCGCCGATTCATGCAGCCTAGCCTCCGACTATATGCGACATCGCGTGCGATGGAGTTGGCGCGAGTGGGAGAAAATCGGCACGAGCGTGCAAACCCTAAAGCGGATCCGGGAGGGTGTCTCTATACCGTTCAAGATCAACCGCCCACCCTCACTATTCAACCACGGAGTGTCACTACTAGACACCACCCGTGCCCAACTAGAATTCGTCGAGAGAGATTGATAGAATTAGCGTGCTTCGTCCATGCCGGGGCTTGGGTGCCCTCTACCTGCGGCGAGTACGCTTCCATAATTTTCCTAGTTCCCAAGCCGGGCCACAACCAGTGTAGGCTAATCTGCGACATAATACCACTCAACAAGTACTTCGTGCGGAAGTGACTCAAGATGGAAACGCTACTGGGAGTCAAGCACCTAACAAGAAAGAGAGACTGCATGTTCAGCTTCGACTTGCATGACGGCTTCTATGCGCAGGGTATCAGCCCAGCACACCGCGACTACTTCACCGTGAACGTACACGAACAACTCTACCGACTCGCGGGGCTACCCGTGGAGTCCCTATCCCCCTTCTATTTCTACCACATGACGCTAACCTTTGTGAACTTCCTTCGAGCGCCGGACCCCGAGCTACCACTTGCAACGCAAGGCGACTGCACGAAGACCTACCTTAGAGGATGGCGCCATGATTCCACCCTAAGTCGACGACTTTCTACGATTCGCAGGTACATAGGAGGAGGCGCTCACCTTGCGCGAACGCCTCGCCAGCCTCCTAGACCGTCTCGGCCGGCTTCGCCACCCAACCAATGTCTTATTGGCACCATCTTAAGTATGGGCACCGCCGCTTGGGAATCGACATCGACACCGCGTCAAACTACTTCTACGCTCCGGAGTCCAAACTTGTACGCTCCGGAGCCCAAACACGTTGATCGCGCAACAAGCAAGATAGCTCATCGGACGAGCTACAAAGAGCGCAGGCTGGCTACCCGTCAAGGACCTTCAATCCCCAACAGGACAAGCACAATACCTTTCTTTGGCTATCCTATCTGTTAGATTCTTCCTCCGAGAGCTGCACTCCGTCGTTGGCGAGAAGTGGGGAGGCCTCTGCTTAACAACACAGTTGCGTTGCAACCTAACGTGGTGGGCACATGTGCCCAGTCACTCAAACGGCAAACCCATCCACAAGCGAGTCTAGACCGCGTACTTACATAGGGACAGCTCGAGCTACGGATGGGGAGCGGTCCTCAACGAGCGCCTCGAGGCTCGAAGATGTTGGAGCACCACGGACACAATACATGGAGGCGATCCGTCACGCCGTCGAGAGTTTCTTGCCCCAGAATGCCGGCCGCAATATCCCCATGCACGAAGGCAACCAAGCAGTCTATCATATTCTGACATGCCTAACCTCACGCTCACTAGTCATGATGGACGAACTACAACGTCTCTAGTGCTTACTCCACACAAACAACGTCAAACTACGAAAGCGCTACATCCGATCACATTCCAACGTATCGGCCGATAAACGCAGCCGACACCTCAACAACGACGACTAGAAGCTAGACCCGGTACTCTTTGCGGAACTCGACGAGAGGTTCGGAAGACACTCTACCGATGGCTTCGTGTCTGCGTTGAACAACCTCCTACCACGATGCAATGCAATATGGAGAGATACGCTCCACCTATCGGACTCAGACTCGTGCAAGAAAACAAATGGTGCAACCCCCCTTGGCCATTCCTACCCAACCTCGTCCAAAACCTTCGCATGAGCGGCGCATCGGTTGAAATGATCGCCCCCATATGGACATGCAAGGTCTGGCACCAAGCGCTGACAAAGATGGCCTTCGAAGAACAAATCGTCGAGTCCCGTCCAAACTTTTTCCAACCCGGGCGTCGGGCGCAACGCGATACAACGAGCAGTCCTCACATGGCCGTCGTTGTATTCCGAACCCCTCTTGGCATAGTTCTACTTAGGACGTGAGTGCTACGCTAGCACTCTTTACGGGAATACACCGCGAGCCAAGAATCCCATACCAACAATCAAGACGACCAACATGGCCCAAGTACAGAGTATACCCGTCACTGCCAACAACAATTCGTGGGTCGAGACGATGAAACCGTACATGACCAAGATTCTCAGCTCTGACGTACTCGACGCGAAGACATTAGCCCTACTATCCGCAACATGGGCACCCCGCACATCAGTAGCGACTTACGGGAGTACTATCCGCCGGGAATTCAACTTCTGCGAGGAGCGCATACTAGCGCCACTAGCCGCTACACCGGCACACATGGCGGGGTATGTCGTGTGGCTTGGACGACTCGGGACAATCAAGGCGTCTAGTCTACATCCCTACTTATCGGCAGTCAACCGCGTCTTTAAAGACCACGGTGTCGAAGCATTTGCACTCGGCGACCTTGTCGCCAAGGTAAGAAAAGGACTTGCCGCGTCGTATGTAGCGATTGAAGACACGCCACTACGAGTACACATACCAGCCTCCATCGTCATCTAAGTCCTACGCATGGCCCAAGCCCTACGCGTCAAAACTCGCTGACCTAGCACCGCGAGCGGCGCTCCAACCTAGTCTTGCATGCGAACAATTGCGACTCCTTCGGGCTTGCACGAGAGTGGGAATACTGTATTTGTTCTCAATCGCGGGGGATCAAGCATCGACTGCCTAACCGAGGACCTCGTCGCCTCCGAGGACGACAGAATTCGCATATACCATCGTACAAGAAAAGGACAACGCGGAGAGCCAGCACAGCGAAAACTAATGTGCCACCTTCCACCTACGATACACACACAAGTAATTTAGATGTTAATGTCCTTCGATTCACGTCGACATAATCATAATTGTTGGCGAAAAATACCCGGCAGCGCGCTAGGCAATCGGCTTGTCACAAGATCACGTAAAATGGAAAGCTAACACGCTCACAAGATGGCTACACGAGGTCACGACGGTGGATCGAGAGCGCCTGCCAACATGTTTCAAATGGACTTCGCACTCCATAAGCAAAGGAGCAGCGACATCCGCCTACATTGTCGGAGTTACGCTACAAGATATTCAATACTTCGGCGGCTAGTCAACCGAGTCGAGCGTAGTCATGGACTACATCGACCTTGTTGTCCTTGCATGACGATCAAAGTGGTTTTTCTTCGGTTGGCTGACACCTAAGGGTGGCCAACCTATGATCAATCCGCCAAATGGCGAAGACATAGCAAACGGAGCCTTCACATGCTTTGCCGTAACTGGTCATATTAATATTACAGAGGTTTAAATTTCATTGGATGCGAGAATAGTTAGGCGTAGCCACGACGTTACAAATTCTAATCGCTATATTACGCCTATCGCATTGGTAAGACACAGACATACATTTACCCTATATGACGCGCCGACACACAGAGGTCGTCCACCTTTTGCCTTTGCGCGAGTACAGCTCACGCAACCCACCCTCCCGATTCCCTCAATTACCGTATGTACTAGGCCCGGGGACCCTTGCGAGCAAAAACATGTAGAAGAGCAACACTTGATTTGGCAAACAGACCTTCCCCTACATGATGGTATGTTGTCGCCGGAGGTAATTGGGTACGGGTATGTCAATTCGTATATCGCGCTCGCTGTCGTCGTGCTGGTACATGTCAGAAATGCCGACAGGGCTTTACTAGGATATGAGTATTCCTCAAACACGCTATTGTGCTGATGCTGTGGCGTGCCTTCCCATTCCTCGGGGTAAGGTTTTTTTCTTCATTTGCTGGGTGGCTCATGCTCCTGTTTGTAATAAGAACATTCTGGATTGTCAAACACGCCACAGAGAGATTAACACGTTGTTACAGCCGCATCATCATTATCCGCGTTATTATACGCAGCATGATACAGTGGCATGTGTGCACCCGACAAGTACCTGCTGGGGGTAGCGATAAGTAAGATTAGAAATCAGATAATCCTTAAGCTGCGATGTCGCTCAGCAAATTTCATTGAAATCACAGTGATACGACCAAGTACAATGACTGCCACCAACATTCGTACCCCTTTTAATATTCTCAGTCATGCTTGTAAAACGCCGCCTGTAGAGGGTGCCTGTGCGGGTTACCTGCCAGTCCCATATGCCGGGGGCGCAAAAAGAAAAAAATATATTACATGAAAAAGCACCGGAGGCCTATATTGAAATACAACTGGTCCGATAATCAGCGCTCTGATCAGTCTTGCCGTTTTGCTTCCCCTGCTTCCTTTTTCCCTGTCCGTGCTCATGTTGTTCTAACTGTAATCAATTCCGATAATCAGGACTGAGAAGTTCCTGAAGTTCTCCGCTACGGGTACCTGTACAGCAGGAACGGAATAGAGGTGAGAAACAGTAGCTATGGCGACTTCGTACGGTAAAGTACCGCAGACAATGATTGTGGCGATTAGATTGAAAAAAAAATCCTTAAGAGCAGCGGAAACCATGTTGTCCTTCTTGTAATCCTCCAGCATCGGAAACCACCACACAAATAAGAGCAGGGGAAAATATAAACAGGGGGAACAACCCCCTTATTTTCCGTTGTTGCTTGACACTCCCGGGCAGTCTTGCATTGGGAGCTCAGCATGGCAAACTCGATGCGGACCTAGGCACTCCCGCCGGTCTTGCCACGCCTTCGCTTCAGTCTGTCCATGGCTACATCCCTTCGCTTTGGAGGATGTAGTATGAGGGCCGGTTTGCGCCTATGGCGGCTGAGTTGGTTTATCGCCTTGCAATTTTGGTGAACGTTATCGGTGAATACGTATAGTATTAATACCTAGTACATATAAACACGATACAAGTAGTAGTGTGTCAATGTGTCATGCTACTATTTAGTTCTCTTGCAGCCATCATACACTCCATGCTGCACTCACACCTGTCGACACACCTAGTGTCTTACGGGCACCTCCGATAAGAGGTTATGGGGGCTCACACACCTTAATAGAGGGCCTTCGCGGGATTTTGCAATAAACTTTGCACTAAACGGACCGCGTGCCACGTAGCTCGCTGGCATCCGTGAGCATGTAATCATTACAACTGACTCGGAATCCCGGTAGGGATACCGGCATGACTCCCATCACACACTTTCAGCTTCCCGGCTCCTTCGCGGCATGTTGTCAGCGTAACGTCGCAGCCATGGTCCGCCGGGTCGGAAATGGCCGACAACAAGCAGGTGCCCTCAAGGTTGAAGATAGTCGCCGTCATTTTCGCTGCTAGCTATCGGAAACCTCCGCTCGCCTCCGTATGCCTGCCGCATCTTATCGGACACCTGCGGGTCTACCAACGGCTACGGCAGCGGGCGTTGAGAGCTTGGCGAGCACACCTTAGCCGGACGAACCTTAACCTTGAGAATACAAGTGTGGGCGAACGGCTGTTTCATGATACTTACCGATTAAACCCGGCAGAGTTTGGCGAGATACTTGAGGCGCTAGAGGTGTCGACCACCATGATGTACCCGAATCGCGGCGCTATGTTCACATGGACCACGGGGATGCTCGTTTGGTTGGCACGTCTCCGTACCGCGCGCGCCCTACATAGTTTGGGACGGAAGCTAAGGATGAACCCGGACCGCATTTCTAAAATATATGTGACGATGCTGCGGTGGATGCGGCAGCGCTGGGGGGCTACTGTTGTATGCGGATTGGATATTTCGCGGCTACCCATCTACGTGGAAGCCATCAAGACAAGGACTGCCGTCAACGTACTAGTTTTTGGCTTCATTGATTGCACCCTCAAAAGCACTCGGCGGGTGAAATATGGACATACTGCCGTATATTCCGGTCACAAAAAGAAACATGGCCTGAAGTATCAGATTGTTGCCGTCCGTCCGGGTGAGTTGACTTGTTGCTTGGCTGGGCCCGTGCAAGGTCCGCGAGGGGACAACATGATTCTCGAGGAGTCCGAACTTGAGGATTACGTGCAAGGTATTCAGCGCTCGCTCCCTCATATATGCTAATGCATCATACGTTGAGACTCGGACTATAGCAACAGGCTACAACAAGGTGCAACGTAGCAGAGACCCCGCGAAAGACCAGTTTTCCCGTGCTATGAAAGCCCCCCGCACTTCTGTTGAGTGGGATTTTCGGCTTGCGCAACAACATTTCCCGTCTTTGCGGCGTCTACCTTGGCCTTCTTCGCCTTCCCCATCTTCTTGGCCTCGGTGTTGGCTTCTTGCGCGAGCAGGGCGTCCCCCAAGCTCGGCAGTATAGCCAAATAGCCATGCACCGTCTTCTTGGTCTCCTCGTTTGGTACGTGTTCGTCGTTCTCATGTAAGTCCGACCCACCCCGCCAGGTAGAGGTACTCTCGAATCTACGACCAAGCTTTGTACCCACGGTCACCCTTATGTAGCGCGAAGTACTCACGAGCCTGCTCGAGAATCGCATGCCACATAGAGTTGTTGACGCTGTCCTTATTCTCCCGCTTGTCGCCGGCTGCCGACGCCCTCACGATATGCTCCACCCGGTCGTCGTGGAGGCTCCGCCCGTCGGGAAGCGTTTCGCCCTTCACATGACGCATCTTCCGCATCTTCTTCTCCTGTTTCTCCCTAAACCGACCCTTGCGCCCGAATTGGCTGCGCCCCTCCACAACGCGACGATACCGGCGGCATGTGCGGCGTGTAGAAGCGCAAAGATCCAGCGCACATCCGACTCCCACCGCCGCTTCCACTCCTTTGGTGCGACTTTCTTCTCTGGCGCATCCTACACTTCCTCGTTGTCCGAGCTCGTGTCCAACATAGCGGAACCATACATAGGGTGTGGAGGGGTTCGCGTGAAAAAATGCAAGTGTGAAGAGTCGAAACGGACGTTTCATGCATGTTTTAACGGAAGCAGCCGCCGCCGCCGGCGCCCACCACACGGAGCAACAGCAAAGCAACCCGCACCGAGGCCTTTGGGTCCACTCCCGGTAAAGATCATGTCGCTCCCACTAACCATGATAATACTTTGGCTAGTATTCGCTGCGATACTGTCGGGCTCATAGACACGGCGATATAACGGTCTCAAGCGAACACACAAGAGTTTATAATGTCGCCGTTTGGGCGACTTAGGGCGAGCTTAGGGCAGCCCCACGGGCAGCCACCACAGCCACCTACGGTTGACAATGGCCCCTATAGCCGTAGCGACCGACACACTACCCATGTACATGAGCTGGACCATTATATATTCGACGAAGAGCAGCCTCGACACGGGCAATTCAACGACAACACCCTTGTCTATGGGTGCGCAAGGACCGACCTTCAAAGTATATATAACCTTTCAGAGTTCATAAGGGAATATATAAACTACTTGAGCGCTATCTACCTTGTTTTCCCTAACATGCTAAAAGGAGCAACACCTAATGATGCTACTCTCAACACATGTAATCAAACCTTTCAAAGAAAAATGTTTGGGTACCTTTGCGTAGTTATGAAGCACCCAACTGTTGCTATAGCGTTGCAACATTTTCAGCGGGACTTTCTTCTAAACTCAAGTGTAGCCATGCTCATATGCTTGGCGTGCACGCATTGATTTGCTTGATCACCGTGGTGTTGGTAGAACAGCAGGGTTCCTCGCAAAAAATCTTGGATGCACAAAGCGAAACCGAGAGTATAGACGCCTTTCTGCGACGTGTGCCGCACATATATACAGACATTGATAAAGATTAGTTCACGGTTAGTGAACAAATCTTGTAGCAGCTACCCTATTTAATTTGAACAACAAGTTAGCATGGGCACGAGTTAGCATTATCATTGCTTTGGATGCCATACAAAATGGTCAAGCTGCTACCTATATACCTTCCACACATTTGTCCACCATGCTAATCCAACATGAGTCACACATGTTCTTCCCTAGCCACTACCATCATGGTCATCGTTACGGCGTGCATGATCCACAGGCAATCAACTATGTTGTTCAAGCGGCTGTCGAAGAAGCCTTCGCTGCACGTGTTGACGGCTCACAACACAAGCGCACTCCACCACCATGCCGTTAATGCACTGAAGTAGGCCTTCCCCTTGCCGACAAACGGCATTGGCACCACGCGTGCCCACTACCTTTGCAGCCATCTCAACAGCCGCAAAGAGAACATAAATTAAAGCACCAATAGTACTAGCACCATCAATACCAGCCACAACAATACCAACATCAGCGGTACCAGTACTTGCATTACAAAAACTACTAGTACGCTCCAAACCCTTATGTTTTACGCGACATTGGTCGCGGTCCTCGTGGTCGATGTGGTCGTTGGACACGTGGGGGGCGTGGCATTCCGCCCCGCGATACACCTTATGGACAACCTCATGTGTCCCACTCTTATGTGGATATTCTAGGACGGGACGTTGTCTCTGCACAGTAAGCTATCATGTCTTTCTTCGATCTCGATGGGGCTTCATCCACCATTATGGCCGACGGCTTCCGTGCTGATCACGGACCCCCCCCCCTTGCCCGGTGAGGCTTATGTTACCTACATGCCCGGGGACCACCTCCGCCCCCTCATCCGCGGCATTCGCTCGAGTTTCCCGCCCCCTCCCTCGCTCCTCACTCGAGAGTTCGCTATCGATTGGGGGGATAATGCCCTCCGCTCCGCCATCAAAGGCCTCTTCCTCTGCGACCTTAAGAACCCCCTATCTCCCTAGCAAGCCGTCGCCAAAGTCCCAGCCCCAGTCCAAGCATGGGCTGATTGGCCCCAAACACCTCGCAACCTTGCGGGCGTTTTCGGACGGTTCCCTCGTCCTCGCACTCATCATCCCCTTGGCCTATGGCTTTCGAGCGTCAGCTATTCTCTCTATACTCCCAATTATGGAGGCCTTGTGCCCCTGCTTCCCGGCACTTTCCACGCACTAGATGCCGCCATGGAAACTCAGCCACAAATCCCGGGCGTCGTACGGGTTCTTCAATCAATTCTTATTGACACCATCCATATGCAGTCCGTCTAGTATGGATTACCATCCTTTCCTCGCCCACTGAACTCTCTGCTCTCCGTGACATGTTGTTCAAGGACTTCCATGCACATGACTAATACGCCTCCAACTTTGACTAAGGTGGCCCGTCAACCGACTACACCTTTGGTCACTCCTCCCCGGACATGGAGTCTTCCCACAGATCACCCGCGGCCTACAACGCTTCATTGACCCCGGCGCCGACCGAACTTCGCTTTGTCCACCCGGGTGCTAACATTAGCTTGGAGGCCCACCGTTTTGCCTTTGCCTGAGGAAGCTTTACCATGCTCCGCACTCCCATCCACGTCAAAGGCATGGACATTGACATTCATGGGTATGGGCTCGTCGAGTGGCACCTCGCCTACCAAGATAGCCACTCTCGCCATCTTCACATCCGGGCCGCCCATGCGCCCGGCATGTCCAAACGCGGAGCTCCCAGCATAATGTCCCATGAGCACTTCATTAAACGACACAACATAATCTTTCATTATCCTGCCATCGGCCAGCCAACCGCCAACGACGCATATGGCAGCTTCATCCTCGTCATGCTCAACAATCTTCCTCACCTCTAGACCCTTCCCGGTGAGTTTACTTACCTTCTTGCTTATCGGTGCTGGTCTTATTGCTTAAGGTGCTGGTCCCACGTCTACAAACACGACTTTGTGGCATCAACGCCTTGGTCACCTTGGTAGAGACACCGCTATGACGCTCGCCTTGCGGAGCGCCGACATCAGTGGAGCGAAGTACGACAGTCATATTTCCCTCTTGTCTTATGAACCGTGCATTTTATCCAAACCGCACCGTGCCCCTCGCAACACTCAGCCTCGCACCAAGGCGACAGTTGCTTGCTTTAATGCATTCAGCTCTGACATCTTCGGCCCACTGTAGGAGACCGGGCCGGGGGGAGCCAAGTACCTACTCGGTGTAATTAATCACTTTTCAAACTGCATTTGGCTCCTTGCACTCCGATCCAAGAAAGCGGTTGCTTCCACCCTTTTTTTCGTTCTCACGGACATCCAAAACTTGCACTCTCGCTTGCGCAATGCTCGTGCATTTAGGCCCACCATGAAGTTCGACTGTGAACCGTACTACTTTGATGTTGCTTGTCGCACCATTGTCTCTTCCTTGGGATACACAGTCCACTTAACGGCCCCGTACACTCACAACCAACTCGCAAAGATGGAACGACAATGGGCTACCCTCGCGGACTCCGCCACCGCCATGCTTGAGCATGCCAACTACCCCACCAAGTATTGGGGCCTCGCCATGCATACAACTGTCTACCTCCGCAACCGCCTACCCTCGCCCGTTGAGTTTGCACGTTCGGGAGGTGTCTCGTACACCATTTTGCATGGTGTTCCCACTACCCTCGTTCATGTCAAGGTCTTTGGTTGCACGGCCATCCTCCGCATGGAGGGCCTCCACAGGGACAAACTCTCCCCCAAAGCACTCCGCTGCATGTTCATCGGGTATTGCGATGATGGACCGGGCGCTACTAGCTTATCAACCTCACCACCGGCAAACTTATTCGGACCATCCATGTCGCTTTCGCTGAATCTCAACCCGCTCATGCACCGCCGGCCACACCCGTCGCACTTGGCACTTCACAAGCCCCTCCACCAAGTGGTCTCGAGCCTGCTTGGGGGCAGGGGGGGGGGGGGCACCACTGCCAATCTTTCGTGTTATGACACCACACAATTCGCACTTCCGACCAACAACCCCTTTGCGGTCCTTGAAGACACTCTGGAGGACGCCAACACCGGTCCTCCCACTAACCAAGTCGAGCGTGAGACTTCTTCACGCTTCGCGGTAGCTGCGTATGTCCAACGTATCAAAAGGACTACCCGAGTATTCACCAGGGACTGGATCCGGATCCTACGGAGCCGCGAATCCACGAGACTACTCGGGTTCGGACTTGGTCTCGTGGGTCCGGACCCTAGAATCACAGGTAATCGCGGGATCCGGACCCTAGAATCACAGGTAATCGCGGGGTCCGAACCCTAGAATCACAGGTAATCGCGGGATCCGAACCCTAGAGTCACAGGTAATCGCGGGATCCGAACCCTAGAATCACAGGTAATCGCGGGGTCCGAACCCTAGAATCACAGGTAATCGTTGGTTCCGGTACCAGTTATTGTAAGTAATCGTTGGTTCCGGTACCAGTTATTGTAAGTAATCGTTGGTTCCAGTACCAGTTATTGTAAGTAATCGTTAGATCCGGTATTCATCGTACTTTAATGGATTCGCGGTAATCGCGAGTACCTCATCCTCGCAAAACGACGTGGAATCGTGATACCCAATCAGTACTCACGATTCCGAGTATCTCACGATTCTGTGCGGGAAGTAGTAGACCGTCTAGATCAGGGAAGAGCTTGTCATCGACGGCTATCCAACGTACAGAAGAGGAGCTTGTTGGGAATTCAGATAGGGTGTTTAGGACACCTCAGTCAAAAACAGGTGGAGATCCGTATAGTGATAAAGGGCAGTATGTAGTTAAGAAAATTGTTAGCGAAGGAAAAAGGTGTGGAATGTTGACGTATAAAGTTATGTGGGAAGGACTGCCGGAGGAAGCCGCCACTTCAGAAACCGAGCTCAACGTAAGGCGCCAAGCCAATTGGTCCACCCTGCTGGAAGATTTTCACAACGAGCAAGAGAAAGTTGAAGAGGTAAGCAAGAGTCCCCCCCCCCCCCCCCCCCCCCCCCCCCCCCCCTCCGCTTTGCCCTCACCCCCGAGTTAGCTGCGTTGTGATGTTCGGTAGCGCCGCATGGCGCCCCCTCCCCGCCTCCGCCCGCACATTTATGACTGTTTATTTGCTCTATCGAAGCCATTTTAATAGCGTTGCAGTTGAGCTTGTCGTCACTTTGTTATCGTTGTTCTGTGATGCTTTTCTGTTCTTTGCTTTCCCACGTAAAAGGTTACTTTGTCGTTAAGCATACCGTTGCACTGTGCTGTTCGGTAGCGCCGCATGGCGCCCACTCCCCGCCTCCGACCGCACATTTATGTCTCTGTTTATGTGCTCTATCGAAGCCATAGTAATAGCGTTCCAGTTGAGCTTGTCGACACTTTGTTATCGTTGTTCTGTGATGCTTTTCTGTTCTTTGCTTTCCCACGTAAAAGGTTACTTTGTCGTTAAGCATATTGTTGCAATGTGCTGTTCGGTAGCGCCGCATGGCGCCCCCTCCCCGCCTCCGACCGCACATTTATGTCTATGTTTATGTGCTCTACCGAAGCCATAGTTATAGCGTTCCAGTTGAGCTTGTCGACACTATGTTATCGTTGTTCTGTGATGCTTTTCTGTTCTTTGCTTTCCCACATAAAAGGTTACTTTGTCGTTAAGCATATTGTTGCAATGTGCTGTTCGGTAGCGCCGCATGGCGCCCCCTCCCCGCCTCCGCCCGCACATTTACGTATATGTGTATGTGCTCTATCGAAGCCATAGTAATAGCGTTGCAGTTGAGCTTGTCGACACTATGTTATCGCTTTTCTGTTATGCTTTTCTGTTCTTTGTGTTATTTTCTGTTCTTTCGCTACAATTTCATGTTTCCATTACTAACTTTTGATGGGTGCATTGTGTTTCTGCAGGAGGCACGAAAACGAGAGGCGAATCGGATAAGCAGAAAGAGGAAGAACCGGCTGCAAGCTAAAGCTACTGTAACATCAAACGAGGTTGAAGAAGGCATCGAAGAAGATAACGAAGGCGATGAAGAGGTCATCGTGGATGACGACTTGGCGCCGCCGAAGAAGAAGATCTACAATGCTCAATGCTGGAATCATTTCCAGAAGCCAAAGAAGTTCCCCAATGGTATCAAGTATGTCGTATGTAAGTTGTGTCCAAAGGAATTCAAGCTCAAGTACAGCGGAGGGACCTCAAATCTTATCAAGCACCTCAGATGTCGGCATAAAGGTGAGTACAGACAGGACTTGGCTACTGGTGAAAACATCCAAGTTGGGGATGTATCTGTCCCCATCGTGATCAAGGCAGAGGTAAGTCATGTCCCATTGTGAATGTGTAGTAGCATGTTATTGACTTAATGATAGCATGTTATTGACCTTTCATTCGTTGTTGACTCTATTCGCAGATTTCTGCGAAAAGGAAACAGTACCTTGACGAGTTGATAACAATTTGGGTGGTCAAGCGATGTCGGCCATTCGGGATTATGGAGTCGGACACAGAGCTCAAGGATGTGATGTCTGCTATTTCGGGAGGCGCATATAGCGGTCCATGTCGTGAGACGGTAATGCGTTGCATGGCGTCCTTGGCTAAAAAGGTAATTGCTGTTGGTTTTTGAATGTCTGACTGCGGGTTGCCTTTAAAAATAACTAAGGTAATTATTTTTTCTTGTTTCAGTCACTTGTTGAAACAGGAGTCATGATGAACGGGTTGTTTCAAGACGGATTGAAGCCGTGCATATCTGGAGATATTTGGGGGGAGAATTCTGTTTCATTGTTGGCGGTAATGGTGCATTGGATCGACGGATCGTGGCAACTTATGAAGCGCTTGGTTATTTGCGAGCCCTACGGAAAGGTTTCCCACACATGTGAGAATATTTTGCAAACGACAAAGCGCAGACTTGCTGGAGTGAATGTGGGAGAGCTTGTCGAAGCAGACGACTTGGAAGGCGTCGAAGCTGTGGACACTGTGTATGAATCAATATTCAGTAAGGTAAGAGTTAGTTTAGATTTTGGCTTTTTGTTTTTGCTTGTTATGTATGTTTCTGAATGAAGATGGTTTGACGGTTGCCTAGGTGTGCGACAATGGAGCAAATATAAAGAAAGGATGGGGTGCATTGGATGGACATACCTGTGTTACTCATGGCATTCAGTTGTGTGTCAACAAGTTCGTGGAGGAGCCGCACATCAAGGATTGTTCCCGAGCAATGCAAGGTCAGAGTGCCCACTTTTCTAGGAGCACTTTGGGCGCTGCCAAGCTGTCGGAGATTCAAACTCGGATGGGTCTTCCCACAAGTAAGCCAAGTACCAAGTCAGCCACTCGTTGGTTAGGCTTGTTTCCTCAGGCTGTGTGGTTTGTGCAGAACGCTGAAGCAATTACCGAGTATATGTTACAAGTAAGTACTGTCAGATATTAATTCTATACTAGGTACCCAATGGTTGCGTTGCCAATGACGATGGGAAGGTGTATTCAGACTTCGCCATCAACACTGAGGATTGGGAGACTATTCGAGAGCTAGCTGCGATCCTGTGGCCAGTGGCTCAAGTCGTGAATTTGCTGCAGGGGGACTATGTTACCTGTCGAAGAGTTACACGGAAGTGCCATCACCGGGAATCGAACCCGGCACCTCCGTGTCCGGAGCCGTACGCCGTAACCAAGTACCGCGCCTAAAAGTCGGTACCCAATGGGGATATATCTCATATATATACCCCCGTACTGCCCGAGCAACGGGCTCCCGCAGCACATCCACTATTGGCGAGATAGTAGGGCCAAGACTCCCCCGGAGTACAACGTACGGATGTGTCCATTATCATGCCCACCACGGGGATCTCACAACACTCCCCCTAATGGACACCATCCGATCAACTCCGGTCAAACCCTAGCAACCCGCGTCATACGCGGAGGGCCCATAACCTGTCAAAGTTGAGGGGGCAATAAGGAATGCTTACACTCGGTGAGTGACACTGCATGTCATCTCACCCTCAGCAAGTGCCTAGCACTTGCCTATCACAGGACACGCACTCACATTGTGGTGAGCACACGCCAACATATATTCTGAGCCTTTCGATGATATCTAACGCTGTGGCCCATAACCTGTGGAAGGGCTACACGGAAATGCCTTCACCGGGAATCGAACCCGGCACCTCCGTGCCCGGAGCCGTACGCCGTAACCGGCAACCACACCAATAAATGCGCGCGCTCCAACGGAACCACCACGCCACCACCATGACCGGCATGAAGACGAAGGTGGTCCACGGGATCAGCTAACACCACAGAATGTCCTTGTCGCCGAGCTTGGGTGAGGCTGAAAAGTCGATGGTAAGACCACGATGCACGACGGGATAGCTCAGGAACGTGGAGCACATTCTTTAGCGTGGCAGGAATCTCCTCTCCATCTTCAGCCTTCACAATGATTCGGACCGAGCCCACTCCAACAGCGCGGGCGCTGATACCCTTCACCCAAAGCCGGTCGGTGAGCGCTCGATACTCACAGAAGTCACGGCGCACACTAGTCATGTGATGGCTGGCGCCGCTGTCGGCCAACCACATCCACGTTTCCCCATCGCGCTCGAACATGTGTCGAGCCTCGGAGAATGGCCTCGCAGGGGTGGCTGTCACGTCCATGACCGCCGGAAAAGCAACCGGGGAGTCCATTTGCGCAGAGTTACCTCCGGTGTTGTTGACGGGGCACTCGGACCTGCGATGGCCCTTCTTACCACAGCCATAGCAAACACCACGAAAAATTCTCGCTCCGCCTCTGCCATATGAGGTACGACGAGTAGTCGCAGCTCCTTGAAGAGATTTCAGTTGGTCTTGGAGCTCGGAGACTTGCCGCTTCAAAAGTTCAGTCGTTGAGTCATCATGAGACGCTGCAAAAGCCGTAGGCGTTGGGGGCTCCGTTGAATGTGATTGCGCACGACTCTCGATGCGCATGCCCTTTTGACGAAGATCACGCTTGACGGTATCCATGCTGAGGTCGTGTACGTCCCACGTGTCGGTGATGGAGTGGTATTCGCTGCGCAGGCCCTTCACCAAGTACATGATGATACGCCGGTCGTGGACGACGTCCCCAACTCGGGCAAGCTGTCGTTGCAGTCGAACTAACCGGTTCAGATATTGAATGCCGCTCTCGCCGTCCGCTTGCGGCGTCTCCAAGTCCTGCAATAGTTCCGTACACCGGTAAATACCATCGTCCTCATAATGATTGACTAACGCAGTCCATGCAGTGTGGCCGCAGGTCTTGTCATCCTCGCTAACATTCTCGATAATAGAAAGGTCGTCCTCCGGCAGCGCAAGAATCAATGTGGAGTACATGTCAACTTGTTGTTGAGAGGAAGCGGCACCATCCGACGACAAAGCCGGAGCCCACTTTTGCATCAAGCCAAATGCACGAAAACGTTTCTTCCACACGTCAAAATCTCGTCTCTCCCCACTGAACTTGGGTAGTTTCACGGAGTCCATATCAGGTACGTCGGATGCGCTCGCAAGAGCACCAGAAAATCAGGAAAATTGCCAACAAGAAAAGCACCAAGTACCGGTGAAGAGGCGGGCAACACGGCTCAGAAAAGGAGACGACAAAGGGCTGACCGAAGACGCAATTGTACTCCCGGAGTCTATACAGCCAAGGCAATCAGAAACGAGTCTCAGAAGGTCGGTCAAGTGACGTCGTACAGGAGTGCTAGTACACTTGTGGTAAGATGCCTTTCCAAAAATTCAGCCGGACCACTATCGGCTTTCACGAGAAAAGAAACTGGCGGGTGACAAGCTCCGGAAGCGAATAAAATTCCAGAAAGCGCCAAGCTATAACAAAGAAGAGCAAGCCGATCTTCACGTCACACGAGTCGGCGTTCGGGGGTTGAAGCCGGCTCCAAGCGACACAAACAAGTCGCTACCAGCCGGGTATCGAAGTAAAGCTACAAACACAAGCAAGAGCCAGCCACTTTGTGAGCCAGCCGCACCTCACGTATCGTGCGACACCACAAAGGTCTACCACTCTTCGAGAAGCAAGCTCTAGGTTCCAGTCAAGACAAATGACTCCAACAACTAGCAGCTAGAGGGCCCATAACCTGTCGAAGAGTTACACGGAAGTGCCATCACCGGGAATCGAACCCGGCACCTCCGTGTCCGGAGCTGTACGCCGTAACCAAGTACCGCGCCTAAAAGTCGGTACCCAATGGGGATATATCTCATATATATACCCCCGTACTGCCCGAGCAACGGGCTCCCGCAGCACATCCACTATTGGCGAGATAGTAGGGCCAAGACTCCCCCGGAGTACAACGTACGGATGTGTCCATTATCATGCCCACCACGGGGATCTCACAACATTACCATATCACTTGTTTACCCTATGTTAGGCACTTTGTTAGAGCAGCTGTCGTCACACAGGCCCGTTTCATTGCAAGATGAGCGGAGGGATATGGACTTGTACACCATCGAAGCGGAGGACATGGAGCCTCATATGGCGGAGGCAAGGGAGAGTCTGCGGGCCGGAATCATTGAGCGTTTTTTCACGAACATAAGAGAGAACGATTACATCAAGATAGGGATTGCGACATTGCTGGACATTCGGTGAGTACCTTGTAATAGTTGTGTGTGCATGTGTTTAAATTTTGCACATTTGTTTCTATTATATACCTGATAAATATACTAAAAATTGATAAATAGATGTGATTGTATCTGAGCGTCCTTGTGTGTGTGTGTGTGTGTTTGCGTGTATATGCTTATGCATATTTAGTGAGTGCTTGCATGTGTGTTTGTGTGTGTGTCTTATGCATGTGTGTTTATGTCTTATGGATGTGTTTGTGTTTATCTGCTTGTGTGTGTGTGTTGGTTTGTATGTGCATCTACTTCTGAATGTGTGTGTGGTGTTCGTTTGTGTACCTATTTTGTATGCTCTCTACGTGTTCCTGTGTGTTTGTGTGTGTGTGTGTGTGTATGCAAATTTACTTCTGCATTTCCTATGTTAACTAAAAATGTGAATTGTGCAGGTTTAAGAATCTGGACTTCAATGGCATTCGTCCCGACTTTGCGCCTACAATTTTGGCGGCTGCAAGAAGAGAATTTGGAGAGCAGTGGCGCACAGAGCCGGAAGAGAGCGAGGCAGAAGGCAGTGCTTATCCAAGCATGCAAGCTGCAGAGCTTGGCAAGCAATTGATGTCGTCGAAGAGTAAGTCTTTCACTGCATTCCTTTCCGGGGATTTGACTGGGCGTGTGACGCCCTCTATAGCCAAGCACGTGGAAAAGGATGACTTAGAGCGTTACCTTGAGCTGCCCCAAGAAACGGACAAAGACATTTGTGTGTTGACATGGTGGAAAACACATGCAGCTCTGTACCCCGACTTGGCGTTAATGGCGCGGCAGTACTTATCTATGCCTGCTACCTCTGCTGCATGCGAGCGTTTGTTCAACAAAGCGGGGCGAATGCATGACGCGTTCAAGAAGAACACCAAGGAAGATAGCCTAGAGGATGCCTTGTTAGTCTCATGTAATTGTTGAATTATGTATGCGCGAGGAATATGGTTGTCACAAGTCTATATAAACTGTAAGAAATGGTTGTCTTAAACCTGTTTTCATCCATATTTTGTGCATTTAATGTTCATTTGGTGGACTCGCACTGGCCATGCGATAAACCATTTGGCATTACTTGTCACATCATATGTGAAAAATGGTACTGCATCGGAATCTGTTTCCCTGTGATGGCAAGTGTCTTTTTTGAGCCGGAGGGCTATAAACTCACATACGTTGCTTGTGGCACTTGCCGGAGGGTCCAAAAGCTTTGCTAAATTGTACGGGATTGACTGTAAAGTACTAAATATGTGTGCAGCGGGCAGAAAGTATGGGAAGTGAATTGTACGTATCTATTGTATGGGATCCAAGCATGAGCAGGCGCAATAGAACTAGTAGAGATGTAAAAAAATAATTTGCAGTACAAATTTCCCCCAAATGCGCAATTTGTATCAATATGCATGAGTACTTCGAGTACTTGTTGGAGTCGCGAACCCAACGAATCCAACGGAACCAAAATTTTTGAAGTACTCATGTACTCGGTTCCGGACCCTAGAATCACAGGTACTCGCTGGATCCGAACCCTAGAATCACAGGTACTCGCTGGATCCGAACCCTAGAATCACAGGTAATCGCTGGATCCGAACCCTAGAATCACAAGTAATCGCGGGGTCCGGACCCTAGAATCACATGTACTCGCTGGATCCGAACCCTAGAGTCACAGGTAATCGCGGGATCCGAACCCTAGAATCACAGGTAATCGCGGGGTCCGAACCCTAGAATCACATGTAATCGCGGGATCCGGATCCCTTTTTTAGAGGTACTCACTAGTTCCGGATCCTAAAAAATCAAGTACTCATGGATCCGAACCCAACAAAAAAATGGCGGATCCAGTCCCTGGTATTCACGCAAAAAACCTTCCGCGACCTACTCGCACGAAGGCAAAATAGGGAGGCACAAAGGCGCAACCTGCCTTAAGTGAGGAACCCGTGACGTTCCCTCCGGCGGCGCACATTCATGACATCAAGCACGCCTTCACCGGCGAGTAAGTTGTAGCAAGGCGTAAGGCAATCCGCTCTGAGCGTTGCCTCCCTCCACCGCAAGGGTACTTTTCGCATGAAGAATCTGCCGCTCGGACGCAACGCCATTGGCAACAAGTGGGTCTTCCACGTCAAGGCTAAGCCATATGGCTCAGTTGACCGTTTGAAGGCACGACTAGCTGCTCATGGGTTTAGTCAATGAGCAAGAGTCGACTCCTCGGAGACGATTCTCTCCACTCGCCAAGCTCAGCACCATGCGTACAATTTTGGCCATCGCGGCCAAGCGGAACATGCACATGCACTCGGCAAACATCGAAAGTGCGTTTCTCAACGCAAACCTCCAAGAGGGGATTTACATGCGCCAACTCAAAGGGGCAGAGGATGGAACGCCTCGAGTCATGCACCTCCTCTAGAGCATCTATGGGCTGAAACAAGCCTCGCGTGAATGGTACATGCTCTTCCATCAGACGCTCTCCTCACTCGGGCTCAAACGAGCGACGTTTGACGCAAGCCTCTCCACGATGAACCATCCACTTCATGGCATACGTATAGTGCTGGTATACGTGGATGACATCCTCATCGTCTCATACTCGGTCAAGTGGATTAAGTCAACGAAGCAAGCTAGTGGGGAACAATTCCGCATGACGGACCTTGGTGAACCCAAATTCATCCTCGGGATGGATATTGTCGGAAATTGAGAAGCATGAACCATCAGTCTCTCAAAGGAACACTACACCTAGTAGATCCTCTTGAAGTACGGCATGTTGAACAACACGCCGTCGAAGGTGCCCATCGCACCTACGCACAATCGGGAAGGAGAGATCGCATACGACCGGGACAAGGTGGCTTGACGCCACCGGAACACGAGATCGTCCATGCTATCCTCGGAGTTGTGAACTTCCTATGCATGTGCACCATACATGACATTGCATTTGCGATCAGCGTCATCAGCGCGCGACAGACTGCTCCAACGCAACTGCCCATGAAGCAACTCAAGTGTCATCTCCGCTACCTCAATGGCACGAGACCCATAGGCCTCACCTATGGCCGGCCGTCACATGACAATGTAGACGACATCAAAGTGTTCTCGGACTCAAATTGGGCGGCTGACACGACCACCATACGATCACAGTCTGGGGAGGTGGTCATGCATAATGGAGGAGCGGTCACATGGACCTCCAAACAGCAAGAGGTGGTGGCCTTGTCCTCCACATAGGCATAGTATGTCGATGTGAGTCTTGGAGGGCAAAGCGCGGTACACTTTCTGCAATTGATGCATGATGTCCACCAACGCCAGCGCGGTGCTACAACAATTTATGAGAACAACGAGGGAGCAATGAAGCTTGCTAACAATCCAATGGCATGAAACAAGACAAAGCACATCGACATCAAGCACCACTACATTCGGGAACTAACGTATTCTACCGTCACGAAACACCGTAATAAATTCCACGGTACGACTAAAGTACTACTAAACCACAAAACATGGATGGGTCGGTAGGTCGAATGAGCAACGCCGACCGTCTTCGCTCCGGGCTTGGCCTCCCCATGAGCGATAGAGTGGTGTTCACATGGCCCATTGAACAACTGGCACCGCCCAATTCTTCCCAAACGAGCCTAGCTCACCTCGGTTAGTGGATCCGTAGACACAACATACGGTACACACTCAAAGGCGCTATCCTAATTATTTTGAATTTCGTCACCTTGACAGCTTCCGGGCTTACACATTCAAACCCGATGCGAATTATACCAAAATATTACAACACTCTCCGGAACAACTAAGATAACAAAAAACAAAAACAACCAGTTGCGCGCACTCCCTAGCGCCCGTTTGAGCGGCAAGGCGTTCCCGACCGCCGCCTACCAAACCCAGGTCGCTCCACAAAAAACCAACAATGGCGCGGTCGCGAGCTGCCAACTCGCGTTCCACACTACAAATCTGAACACAAATCCACTAACAATCACCCATTTTGTACACCAAACCGCACCCTACATGTCGATCCATGTCTCGACACTGCTTTCCCCCCCCTCACATGTCCCCCGGCGCGTCCGCACATCCGGAAAAAAGAGGTCACCCGCCGCGAATGGGCCATCACGGCGCCGCATGCACACAGCCCGCAACGCAAAGCCTCCGCCCGTTGCCCTAACCCAACTCTCCACACATGCACTAACCACCCCGACAGAAGCATCCCCTCCCGCCCCCTTCCTAGATCACCCAACGCATGCTACGACAACACGGACCACCCCACGGAGAGCGTTCCTACGCCGCAGGACCGGTACCATTGCGATCGACCCGCTCCGTCACACAGTAAGGCCCAGCCTAGGAACCGATCGACGGGTGGATGAACAAGAACGTCCGACTAGAAGACAGTGTTCCTGCGACGCTGCATGTATCCACAACCCAGTATGGAACAAGTCTGTTTGTGTTGGGAGGCACCTTACGCGGACATCGATGCCGTATTTTGGTTGACTCTGGCGCTTCGGAAAATTTCTCCAAGGCTGAGTGGGTACGGGAGCATCACATTCCGACGGTTTATGGAGAGAAATACCGGATAAAATTGGCAGATGGTAGTACAACTACGACTCGCCAGCGACTACGGAATGAAGTGCTTACAGTAGGGACCCTGGATATACGTTTGGACGCAATTATGACAGAACTGGATAAATTCGATATCATCCTCGGTCAACCTTGGTTACAAGCCGTCAACCCGAATATAGATTGGTCTACTAAAACGATTCGCGACCGTAAAACTGGCGAAGCTATGGTGTTTGGCGACGAGTACACCGTACCTGTGGCAGTACATCACTTGGAGGCGGATGCGATGGGAAAGCTGCTTAGGCAACAACCAGCAGACCTCTTCGTGATTGGACTACGAGAAGTACAAGACGCGGTCGACGACATCAATACTGGTCAACAACATGAGTGGACGACTTCGTTACGAGATTCCCTGAATGAGTTTACGGACATCATCAAGGAGCCTGACGGTCTACCGCCAACTCGCGAATGCGACTTTGAAATTAATTTGGAGTGCGATGAACCACCTAAGGAGCGAACGTACCGTATGTCACCAGCAGAACTCCGGGAGGTTCATGTACAGTTACAAGACTTACTCGCAAAAGGCTGGATTCGTCCGTCTAAATATCTGTACGGTGCCCCGATTTTATTTGTACGCAAGAAGGATGGTACCATGCGTATGTGCGTAGAGTATCGGAAACTCAATGACCTTACGAGGAAAGACCGAACACCGTTACCCCGGATTGATAAATTACTCGACTCGCTATATGGGGCTCACTATTTCAGCACGTTGGACATGTATAAAGGCTATCATCAAGTTCGAGTTAAGGAGCGCGACATACATAAGACAGCATTCCGAACTCATTACGGATTGTTCGAGTACGGCGTTCTACCTTTTGGACTTTGTAACGCCCCATCTGGATTCCAAGCGATGATGAATCGAGTTTTGGCCCCGTATCTTGGCAAATTCTGCGTGGTGTATTTGGACGACGTGCTGATCTACAGTAAGACGGCCGACGAACACCTCGAGCATATTCGACTCGTGTTACGAGAGCTGCAGCGACACCAGTTGCATACCAAACTCTCTAAGTGTTACTTCGGACGATCGAGCGTCAATTTCCTTGGGCATGTGGTGGAAGCTGGACAGATCGGAATGGACCCCGACAAGGTGGAGGCAGTACAGAATTGGCCCCGGCCGAAATCTGTGACTGAAGTACGTGGATTTCTGGGATTTGCTGGATATTACCGGAGGTTTATCAACCAATTCGTAACCCTAGCAACCCCATTAACGGATCTAACCAAGAAGACACCGGAATTTCGCTGGACCCCTCAAGCCGAGTCAGCATTCGAGCAAATTAAAGGCGCAATGGTACGTGCACCAGTCTTGGTAATTCCCGACACTTCTCCTATTGCAAGGTACACACTGTACACAGATGCTTCTGGATTTGCAGCATGAGCTGTGTTGTTACAAGACCAAGGTATTGGATTACAACATGTTGCGTACCATGCTCGAAAGATGAACAAGCATGAGGTACACTACCTTGTCCACGATCAAGAGCTACTGGCAGTTCGCGACGCTCTACTGAAATTCCGTTGCTACTTAGATGGCGCGGCGGGATTTACAGTAATTACGGACCACGACACGTTGCGACACTTCTTTCGGCAGCGCGATTTGTCTACTCGACAGGTGCGATGGCTTCAAGTTTTAGCACCTTATCAGCGACATATGGACATCGTGTACAAGAAGGCAGCAGTCAACCATGCAGACGCTCAATCTCGCCGACCTGACCTGAAGGACTCATTACAGAAACTGCAATTGTTACGCGATTGGACCAACGACGAAGCTGAATGCGAGTTACACGCGCAGATTTTTTCCTTGGAATCCCGGTTACATCTTGACTCTGGACTTCATGCGGAAATCAAAAACGCTTATGACTCGGATAAATACCTGCTTACCCGGAAATCTCTGCCTACCTGGCTGGTACGTCAATCTAATGGACTCTTGTACGCCTACGGGACAAGACTGCATGTGCCGAACGTCTCTACATTGCGATCAAGAGTAATGTACGAACTACACGACGCACCGACCGCGGGACATCTTGGTATTATTCGACTATTGGCAGCAGTGACCCGGACGTTTTGGTGGCCTAACATGAAGCGGACAGTACAACACTAAGTTCGCAGCTGTGTTACATGTCAACGCAACAAGGCAGCGCGACACAAGCCTTATGGACTCCTTCAATCGCACGAGGTACCGACCATGCCCTTTGAGCACGTATCGCTTGACCTGATTACGGACCTTCCTGAGTGCGATGGGTATGATGTTGTGGTGGTATTCGTCTATATGCTTACGAAACGGGCGATTGTCGAGCCAATTACGAAAACGATTAGAGTGGAACAATTAGCAAAAGTTTTGCACCGCGCTGTTTTTCGGCATTTTGGCTTACCACGGAAATTAATATCCGATCGAGATCCCCGGTTTATGAGCGACTTCTGGCAAACCCTATTTAGGGCTGTTGGCACCAAGCTTAATATTTCTACGAGCTATCATCCCAAGACATATGGCCAAACTGAACGAGTTAATCAGACATGGGAGTAAGTCACCCCTTGCACGACGACTGGGTTCAACACCTTGCCAACGTGGAGTTTGCGATCAACGCAGCGGTTTCTACGTCAACGACTATGTCTCCATTTAAGGCGACGCTGGGATTCGAGCCGACATCTCCAACGACGGCTACATTTGAAGATAACGAGCCTAGCCGTATTTTACCGGAGCAAGTAAAGATTCTGGTCGAGATGCACAGATTTTCCCACGACTGCGTCAAAGCAGCCCAGGCACACATGCAAGATGCTGCAAATCGGCACCGGTTACTAGTACCTTTTACAATTGGTGACAAAGTTAAGCTCAAGGCGACAAATCTAAGGTTTGTACAACAGCCATGTTCTAAACTACGCGACCGCTACATTGGACCGTTTCTCATTACGGAGGAAGTTTCCCCGGTTGCATCTCGGCTTAAGCTACCCCCTGGAGTACGGATTCACGATGTTGTACACGCCACTCTACTGGAGAAATGGAATTCAGAAACAGAACATGCCAAGAGTGCGCAGCCAATTCCGATTGTGCACGATGCGAAGCGATTTGAAGTCGACCAAATACTCGACGTGGCTTTTAACTCCAACGGCACGGGACTTTTGTTTAAGGTCCGTTGGGAAGCACCGTTCAACGTACCTAGCGAGGACACTTGGGAACCCATGCGAGGAGCCAACCACTTAAGCATCTTTTCCGAATTTCTTCGAACGGATGTTTATCGAGAATTTTCTGGCACCCCTGACTTTGTCAGATTTCGCAATCGCTGGCCTGCAAGAACCCCCAAGAAGCCAAGACCCTGAGTACTGCACAGCGAGGACGCTGGTGCTCAAGGAGGGGAGAGTGTCATATCTTAGCCATTTAGCTAAGTGCTAGTATCTGACATCATTTATTTCCTCTAAATGGTACCTGTATTTTAGCGATATTCAGTGACTCTTTTATTGTCATCACGGCAGTACAACTGTATCGCCGTATTTTCCCTCGACAGTACAGAGTTATTAGCAGTATCTCTTCTCGATAGTTCGTTTCTAGATAGTTCTAAGAGCTTGTGCGATAAGGCTGGATAGACGGTACAGATAATCTCAGATAATCTGTATCACTAGTAATAGTTTGGTTTAGTTAGCAGACAGCACAAGCTACAGGTTCTAAGGCTGTTTCAAGAACACCTGAGGTGTGGATATTTAAGACGGGGGCTTACTGGTAGAGAGGAAGAGACCGGTACAGACCAGATTTACGCCACACCCAGATTGTAAGAAACCCTGTTCCTAAGACAATCTTATTAATTCTCTCTGCGCTGTATACTTAGATCCAGAGATTAGGCTCTACTATTAGTCTAAGGTTGCGAACTTAGCCTAACCAAAGTAGCACCTCACATATCTTCTCCATGCACTAACCACCGTCCTCATCAGCACCCCACGACTCCCCCTCCCCCTCACGCTACCATTTTACACCACACATACACTAATTCATTTGCATTTGCACGTGCGGCATGGCATGTCGCGCCGGCCCGTGCCATGTATGCTCCCTCTCGCGGCGCCCGCCGGCGGCGCAGCGGCGGCGGCCCCGGAGGGGGGTGCGCTCGCAGGCCCGTCGATATCCCCTCAACTCCCCGTGGTGGGCGCTGGAAACCCCGTAGCCGTGCTAGGCCTGGCACGGTAGGGGGCTAAGAGGGCCGACAGCTCGATCCGCGGGATCAGAAGCTGTCGGGAGAGCCCTGTACATAGGGCTTTTGAGAAAACAAATTCTGTGCGATACATGCACCAAGATCTCCCGCTCGGCCCGTCCGATATGTTTTTCGCATACATATACTACTGAGAACAGTCCTACCTCGAGGGGTGGGACTTGTACTACATGAGCGTTTGATTTCCAAGAGGGTACGGCCGGATCAGCGGTGGGAGGCGGGTGTTGGAGATGTGGCGGCCAGCCTGGAAGCAGCGCCAGGAAAGGGCGCTCGCTAGCCGCCGACCAACCCTTTGCCAGTCTACACTTCTCAGGGGGGGAGGCAAGACATGGCACATGCCGGTGGCTGGTCGCATGCGGAGGAGCGGCTATGTGAGGCGGCGGCGATCCTTAGGATCAGCCGCCGCCGGAAAGCCCTGTACGGAGGGTTTTTTGGAAATTAACTAATGTCCGTACCCGGCGTCGAGCTAGTTGGGGAGCTGCACCAGGGTAGGGCGCTCACTAGCGAGCCGCTACGCCGACATGATACATCTCCCGGGGGGAGGAGTAGGCTTGGGCGGCAAGGAGGCCAGTCGCGACGGAAGGTGCGACTGCATCTGGCGACGACGACCCTCCGGGTCGGCGCCGCCGGAAAACCCCGTACGGAGGGTTTTCGACTAATTTTGTGCACCCGCGGCCCGACGGATCCGGCTATGGTGACCTGACCCCCCCCCCCCCCCCCCCCCCCCTCGATACCCACTACCGGATAGACGAGACCCTTGCGGGGGGGGGCGGGTGAGCGCGGAGGCCCATGTTTCAACAAAGTCTGCTAGGTGGGCGCGCAATAAGAGGGGGGAGGGTCCGGACGCAGGCCGGACTACCGACACGTACCCGGGTACCGGACAGAGAAAAACCGGAAATGAGCGGGGAAATTTCAGGTGCGGAGGCAGGAGCGCCCATTTTTTCTATGTCTGTGTGTCTCGGTCCCCCCCCACCTGCCCTCGAGGTGACGGGGGACCTCGACAAGGAGGACCGTCGCGTCGGCGGATGCGGCAGCGACCTTGGCGGGGCTTACGGGATGGGGCGGCGGGATCGACGAGCGACCACGCGAGGAGGGTTTTTTTGCCAGCCTTTCCCCTCATGTCTTCGGCAAGACCGAAGTCACGCGGGAGCTAGATTAGGCTGGCCCGGCGTCCCTCCCGAACGCCGACCGGCCTCGGCCGGTCGGCACCCCGGTTCGGTGGGAGGGGGCTGAGCATCGTGAAGGTCTAGCAGCAATTTAGTTTTGCATTTCTCGACAAGTGGATTCATTTTCAAATCTTTTTTTCTTGATTACAAAATTATTAGGTTGTTAGTGCTTACAGTGCTTAGGCGGGGCGGCTGAAGCAATTGCTGCGATTGCTTACAGTTTTTTAACTCCCGAGGAACGTCGACACACAGTGAAGCTAGGTGTGTCGATAGGTGTACCTGGTCGAAGAGACCCGGGCCCAACTTGCTGATAAGTCATGAATGGCAAAGTAGAGTGGCCCGAGAGACAGTAGTCGGTCCAGTTTGCCGGCACATGTTGTAAACAATTTCAATATTTCAATTTCAATTTCCCTCTCGCCCGAACTCGCCGCTCGCCGACAAACACGCGCCGTACGCCGATGAATCCCGCTCTCCATACCCGATGCCAACATCAGACACCACTACCCCGCCCACCTCTTCCCCCCTACCAAGCCTCTATGTCGACGGCCGTCCTCCCTCTGCTCCATCGCTATATCCATCGCTCGCTCTAGTCGTTGTGCCCCTCCGCTTTTATTTCAATGATAGACCACCTAACCCGCCTTAATCACCGGGGACTCGCCCTTACCCGCGCTCACCTTACTGTAGATCCTAGGAGGCTCATTCTCCCCCCCCCCCCCCCCCTCTCCACTCATCACGCACAACCCACCTTGCCCGTCGCTACGATAATGACGGCTTTTCCCATGCTTAGACAAGCATAACGAATTGCTCTACCTGAAAAGTTATCCGCTTGGCCGCTCCGCCGCGTATCTACATGCCCCGGCACTATCGCCCCTCCCTTCTAGGCACAGTAGGGGAGTCATGTACCCACAACCCCAACATCCCAAGCGATACACGTACCCCCCCGGAGGATTACAGACGGAGGAGTATCGGCGTCGTGAACAAGCATACCCCGCAAAATGTGGTTCGAGGATGCGGATGGAATGTGGTTTGTGCGCATGCTGGCGGATTTGTACAAGAAAAAGGTCGTCTGGGATGGTGGTTGGGCATTGGGTAAGGGAGGGCGTATCGAGGCCTTAATCGGCTTTGGAGGCAATTGTGTTGTGCGGTGGATTGTTGATATTCAAATTTCAATTTCGGTTTCGGCTTTGCCAAATCTGATGGGCAAGTGGGCTTAGTGTACATGAGGGGGTTCGGTTATGGAGGGTTGGGTTTTTCGAGTGTTTGTAAATGAATGGATTACTAGGTTTATTGGCGATGCATGCGAAGATGATTTCCGCCCATTAACCGCCGTTGGCTTGTTAGAACTAGGATTGTGGGAATTTGAGGGAGCTGCTAAGATTATCTTGCCACATACCCGACTTATAGGGGTAGTTCATGTCACGTGTTCGATAATGAATTGCACAGATACGGGGAACTTGAGGTTCTTGTTGCATCGGAGGAAGCGTGGGTGATATCTATTCCCTACATGAGTTCCATTTCATGTGTGAATTGTGTGGAGGTTTGTGATGAGTGCCATTCGTGGAAAAATAAGTCTAGTCTTGAGCGTATGTGGTGGCAAGTAGGGCGCCATGCTTTGCAATGTCGTGTAGAGGTATGCGGGTGCGAATGAGTTGCGTTTTCGAACTTCAACTTATAATTGTAAGTGGGATCCAAACCCCCGGGCCGGATGGACATCATGAGCGCTTGTCGACGTTGAGCGACCGCCATGTGGTAGCGTCGCTTCCCGGTTGTCTGCCGCTAGTTCCAACGACCGTTACCCGCCGGTGGTCCACTTGTGCCCCTAGTCGCCTCCACACGCCCGCGGGGATACATTCACCAGCCCCTACTTTGAGTCCCCTGGAATACAAATGCCTAGGAGTATGAGGCAGCATCAAAGACGTATCCGGCCCAAAAAGAACTATCGGACGGGCATGCTACCCCTTTGCTCTTAAGGATGGCGCCCGATTGGCTTGCCTTATATCTGAACATGTTGATCGGATGCGATTTTGGTGGTTGCACATCCTTTCCGCGGCATGAGTGCTTTTTTTGTCGCAACGTGATGTTTGAGTCACATGCCCGAGTGATTGTTGAAGGATTTTGTTCGTCCATGTGCACCCGCTATTCCACTCCCTTTAATTTGTCACTTCTTGGGCGATGTGCGACGGGAGTTATGCAGAAATTAGAGATTGCTTACAACAATACCGAGTGAACGGTTGTTGTCTCTTGGAGTTTCCTTAATCTGTATATCCGGGGTCTTAGGATGAGGGCTCGCGCCGTGAACCACTTGTCCCAATCTATCCAATGGCAGTACAACGCCGTCAAATTTATAAAGTACACATGTTTTGTTTATTTCTGCATGCTAATATTTCGGTGTACCAATACGTGCGACTTAAGCATCAACGGCAACGCGCGAAAAACGCCATATTACGTACCCGCGCAGAATATTCTTAGGTACTTACGCCCCTCCGGCCCCTACTCGCAATTGCGAGTAGGACCATGCTGTTGAAACTCCCAGCGAAGCTAGCCAAGCCCCAAATCCTGCCTGAGCGGGAGTCGGTGCGTGTGGTAAGCAACTGTTAGTATCAATTAACTCGCTAACGCGGGAGTCCGCTGCGTTAGCGAGTTATTGGGATGCGCACGTTTTCTCGTCGGTTGCACGCTCACCCACCTCTTCAGGAAAATCTAGGCCGCCCACTACCGTCGCTCATATTCCGTTGGACAAGCGCCTACTGGTTCTTTAGACTAGGAGTCACAATGAAACCTAAGGATTTTTCGAATAGCGCCTCCGACGCGGAATAAGCGAAGTGTTGTGAAGATGCGGCATTCGTCGTTTTTGGTACGCACATTATGAGTTGGCCGCGAACGCTCGTGACCTTAGTACGGATGGCAACCTCGACCTTGGCATGGTTGTCTACGATGACGGTCGTGGCGACGTTTCGAAGAAGCTACTCACACGATGCAGAAACGGTCGCCCTTTCACTTTTACAGGGAAGCCTAACGCGCCTTTTGAGGCTATGGGGCGATGGAAGGAGGCGGTGGGCAAAAGCTCATGCTGGTGAAGGACACCAAAAGAGCTCAAGGATGGACGACGCTTGGACAACTGCCATTGGGAGGCTGGCGCCTACCTCGCATGCTGCGAGATGGGGGCCCGTGCGTGGGCTTCCGAGTTTCGGTGGTGGAGCGAGCCGTGGTCGGGGGAGAGCCGAGCTAGACACCGCCGTCGGCAACTTCGCCGCCATTAATGACGGTCGGACTATACTTTCCACCGTGCCACCGTACACAATTACTCAAAGGTGGGTGCCCTCGTGTGTTACTTTTATTCATTTTTTTCTCTTGACCCCCCCCCTTCCAATACGTATACATAGAGAGTATGTGTTATGTGAGTGTGTTTGCTAGGGATCAACAACTCAGCGGTGTTAACTTTAGCATTAGCACCGAAGTGACGGCCTACGTGCCGTCATGCAGAATGATGATGCCTTAGAGGGCAGGGTCAGACTGCCGGTAGACTAATGCATCGAGGGGGTGAAGCACCCACAGTGGAGGTGGCAACCGTTCTACGCGGGGGAGGGGGGGGCGTGCTGGGCTACTTGAAGCATCTGATTCTCGCGAGTCTGCACAAAATAAGGTACTCCCAAACAGCACAACATGGGGTGAAGGTGTTGGAGGTGCCCACGGCGCTTTTAGATGCGGTAGCTATGTGGTCCACTAGAAACTTCATAGCACCACCCCTCCACTTAAAGATGTACCACCGCGCTCGGGCAGGGGCAGGGAACCGGAACCCCCGGAGCTTAAGAGGTGGAAGGACAACAGTAATGTGTGTAGGGCGTCATCCATCCGACGCGTCTTCAATCAAAATGAACATAGGTATGACTCGGGGATGTCACCATCCTGCGCAAAGCTCCTCATGGTCATACTCCTCATGGGCTGGCGAACAACGAGGTAGGGCTTGATATGAGGAGGGCGAAAAATAAGAGAATGAGCAAGACTTTTAAGAAATTTAAAATGTAATTATTATTTCGAAAGGATCATGCAACTAATTAATTATGCATGATCGCATGTACATGTCATCTTGCTGAATTCTAGGCTTGTCACTAGTGCGTCTTAATAATAGTTGCGCCGAATGGATGTGTTTAAGACGAGTTTAAGCATGCATGCAATCTGTTTTTCTTTGGGGGGGGGGGGGGGGGGTGTTAGCACTAGCATCCCGTTGCATAGTACTTATGTACAAGGTAGCTATTTGTCATTCTAGTACTTAGTGTTATGCTATTAGCGGTACTCTATTCCCTATTAGTGGCGGTCGGCCGGCCTTGCCGGTGCCTTCGCCGGCCACCATCTCTCTCCACACACTTCTCTAGTCACCACAGCCGGCCCCCCTTGTGGGGCCGGCACGACCTCCGTGTAACTATCCGTTCCCAACTCTAACAAGTTATGGGCCCTCCACCAAGGTACACTAGAGAAGAGCGTGTGTAAAGCGCTCGGCGCCACGCTAGTCCTATCTACTCCCACGTAAAAAAGAGTAGAGCGTGTGTAAAGCGCTCGGCGCCACGCTAGTAATTCATCGTCCCACCGACCCCACGCTTCGCCTTCGAGCTGGTTGTCCGCGACTGTCCTACCATCTCCCACGTAAAAAGGAGAAGAGCGTGTGTAAAGCGCCCGGCGCCACGTTCGCCCCACCCAACTTTCAGTCTCACCTAGCATTTCAGTACTTTAATTAGTACTGTTATTGTTTTTTCCCGAGGCAATGCCGCAACGCTCACCTTACTTTGCGAGGAGCTTAACTTTCCCACGGCGAGAAAGGGGGAGTCAACACGAGCGCCCGTCTATGTTTTTTGCGTGCCTACACGCTCCTAACGGCCTTGTTGGCTGTGCTTCTTCCTCGCCGGTCGCTCTCATGCGTCGGCTAATTCTCCCGTGGACAGTTTTTCCCGCTACATGTCAGAATAGTACATTACACAGTACATTCGGAACTGCTTCATATCGGCAATTCGCCGGCAGCGGCACGTTCTTGTGAGCGCATGTCGCTACACCTACCCGGCCGGAGACACACGCTCAAAGCACTACACCTTCTACCAAGATGACACCTTCCTCAACGCAAGCTAGGACGACGTCAAGACCTCGGCTACCTTGAGGGGGGGTGTTAGCACTAGCATCCCGTTGCATAGTACTTATGTACAAGGTAGCTATTTGTCATTCTAGTACTTAGTGTTATGCTATTAGCGGTACTCTATTCCCTATTAGTGGCGGTCGGCCGGCCTTGCCGGTGCCTTCGCCGGCCGCCATCTCTCTCCACACACTTCTCTAGTCACCACAGCCGGCCCCCCTTGTGGGGCCGGCACGACCTCCGTGTAACTATCCGTTCCCAACTCTAACAGGGGGGGGTAGAGGTCATGCATCAAAAAAATATTTTGAGTAAGACTAAAGCCGGTGGGCTGCTGCATGGCCAGCAAAATGTGCCAATATGAGGAAGCTCACGCATCCATGTAAAAACAGTTCTAGACCATGTCCGTGATGTATCGTGTCTTTAACGCCTCCATGCGCTAAACTACATGCTCCACAACTGCCACCTTTGCATGCGCATCGGTCAGTTTCCTCTGCGGCCTATGTGGGTTGCCGGTGGTAGAACGAAGGGTCTTGATATGGGTGTCCACTACCCACCTCTATGCGACGTGCATGCAGACAATTACTCTCAGTTTGGTCTCTTTGCTACCAAAGGTATGGTGGCTGCTGCGGTGTTTGTAGTCACGCTTGATTTGCTGATGGGCAAATTACTTGGCAAGTCAAGACGTCCGGAATGAGCGCATGATCATTTACTTTGTAAAATTTTGAACCATACCCGATCCGTGCCTCCATATTCCGGTCCACCGCAATTGTTGTTGCGTACCCCTCTCCAAGCGTAGTAACTCTATACCGACTGGAAATGTCTTTCATAAACTGCTCAATGGCGACCTTGCTGGTTGGTGTGGGGGCAAGAGTGCCGTAAGGAAGCTTTATGCGCGTCCACTCGTAGTCTTCCCCATCCGTTGACAAGTGCTTCTCCATGGTGGTAATGTTATTAAAATTCTGATAATCCCGCTACGTTAAATTGGAGATGTGCCAAAGCTGATCAGCTCCACCCTCCGAAGATCCCAAATCGTTCCCACTACTTGCTTTTCTACATGCTTACCGATATTTAGGTCAACAACCATTCTTTGTTTTTTCTGAGAGACCCATGCTAACATCTAGGTGGTGTTCCTTCTGCAGCGATAGTAAGCACCAAAAGGCCAACTCGCCGCCTACACCGGCCTCTAAGCGCTCCTCTATTAGCTCCTTAACATATTTGATAGCACGCCTACTCCGCCTTCATTTTGCATTGTCACTGCTAGCAAGCGATGTCTCTACCAACATGAGAGCGCGGGTGGAGGTGACGTCGATATTCAGCCAATCGGCTGAGCTTTTTAGATGTCGCTCTTCGTACGCGCGCCATCGCGCACGAGGCTTAGCCGACTCCAATTCCTCGGACAGCATGATAACATTAACCATCATGTTGCAGTTCCGTATATTTCGTTCTCTTAATCTTGATTCGTGTTACGGCAGCTGCGGTTGCAGCGTGAACTGACTGTTTTAGGTTGCGTACGAGTGTGATGTGGTCGTTTTGGATGGAATCGCGCGCGCGCATCGGAAGACAATCTACAGAACCGACCATTTGCTTGCCTTTTCGCGGCCACCGTTGGCGACCGGAGATGCTTTCCGCCCCTTGCTCATGACGGTGGTAGCTGTCGATATTGAAAAGTTGACCAGCAACGGAAGGCGTTGTGCATATTTAAAGGCGGCGTTTCTAGATTTTCTCATGTCCCCGGTCCGTCTGCATATTTTTCCCAACACATGTCTGATCCGCCGAATCCACCCGTACCCTCCCCCAATGGTTTGCGTTGTCAAGGGGCCGCCATTACAAGCAATGTGGCGTTGCAATAACCCTTGGCATATTGCTTGAGGTAGCCTATAGATAACTAGGTACCGAGTTACCGACTAGGGGAGGGGTTGGTCGAACGCATGGATCAATGCGCCGTTTCGCAAAAGGTTTCGGGTGTATTTATACGGAAATGTTTAGCCGAAAACCCCATGTACCGGGTTTTTCCGGTGGCGGTCGATCTTGTGGACCTCCGTCGCCATACTGTGTCGCTCCCCCGGCTGCGACCCTCCTTCGGCCTGCGTGACGTTTCGCATCGCCCGCAAGGGAGGCTTGAGTCCCACATGGCATGTCGATGGCAAACGAGCGCCTTTCATTGGTGTTGCTTCCCAGATGTCCGCCGCCAACTTATATCCGCCCGTACCCTCCCCGACGCCCAAAAAACTCCTAAGATACAGTTCCCGTCCTTAAATACGAGAGTAGTTAAGGAGTATCCATCGCAAACAAAATTGTCGGACTAGCTGAGCCGGAGTCCTTGGCGATGGCGTACAAATGTTATTTTCAAAACCCTCATTACAAAGCGTTCCCGGTATGTTTGGATCCCACGGATCGCAGTTGGCCAGGTGCCGGCCCACCCCGCCTAGCCCCTTATCATGCTAGGACTGGCACGGCGATATGGTTACCAATGCCCACAACGGGGAGGTAGGGGTGAGTGCCGACGGGCCGACAAGCGCACCCCCTTCCGGGCCGCCGCCGTCGCGCCGCCGGCGGGCGCCGAGTTCATGCAACGTCTTTCGGGGGCTCTTCATGGCACACTTGGTTCCTATCTTTGTGATGCTGTGCATGAGGATTGCGTTGATATTCTTGCGTGTGTTCTTGTCTCTCGGGCTTAAGTATGTTGTGTCCCCCCCTCTTTATTGCAGGTGTTTTTAATAGCGTTATTTGTAAGCAGGTATTCTATCATCTTAATTTGTTGTAACCAGCAGAGCGTAATAAGTAAATGCACAACCTACATGTATGTTGACCATTCATTCAATTTGATTACAATAGAAGAGAGAAAAGTCGCGAATAGAAAAGTGCCGTAATAAGCTGCTGACCGGTATATCGTTTATTTGGGTTGTCGCTAATCGAGTACTAAATTTTTTTCGTCGTTGCAATTATATTCTATGTTGCATCAAAATACTAGCGATAGTATTTGTACCTAGTACTGAAAGAAAAAACGTTATTGAAAATGATGATGATGGAGGAATATTTCATTCGCTGTACTAGCGCGAGTTGCGGTGGCGGGTACCTGGTACCTCCTTGCCCGGAAGTGGTATTGAAGCTCGGCAGGCGGGCACAGCCGCTTTCAGTTCTCAAACTTCAGCCAACCACGCCCGCTGACAGTCTATCACGAACCTCCAGTTGCTTCCTCGGCCCGTTACTTTGATACGCGGCTTCACACAGCAGCGAATTTTTATTCGTTTGGTATACGAAGCGCACCTGCAGTGAGGTCGCTTAAGCCTCAGTTCATCAATCAGCTAACGCGTTTATACGGGCTCTGTTTCTCTCGAAGAGTTCTGGGAAATCACACGGCTGTGATTGATCCAATTAACAAGGGACCCACTCTCTTCCTGACTGGCAAAAATGTCAAAATTTCCGAGCATTTCTCGGAAAGCGACTTCCGGGTGCTGCAGCGCATCCGTGGGAAGCTACAGCGTAAGCAAGGAATGCCCGGTTGGAGAAGGGGAGGAGGGGACGAGCTCACCCGTTTACAACCTTCACGGAACAGTGTTTCGTACAGGTTGCGAGCACCCGTACGCCTCCGACGAGCCTATCTGCTGTCGCTCTTCCAGCGGCTACCGCTGCCCGCGCTGCCAGCCAGACTTAGCGCCAAGGGCTTTCAGCTTGATGAACGAGTGGTTCAACACCTCAAAGACGGACGACCATCGTGTGAAGTTTCGGTCACCGTTTTACCTCTCAGCCACGCTGTGCGCGACGCTCGCCCTCACCACCCCCCAGGCCCGGGCTTCTTCTCCTCTGCTTGCCTCCGCAGTACTCATCTCTTCGGTCTTTATCGTGAACATATTTTTACCGTGTGTGCTTACGAAATTCAAGTCTACACGCGCCGAATTGAACGCGCTTGCGTTTAACATGTTGTCGGGACGCAGCATGAGGGGCGACCTGAGTTTCGAGGGCGACGCCGTCCAAGTCCAATACCAACATAAGCTCGCCTGGCTGAGCGTCTTCAAAGACCGCGGTGGCGCGGCGCTGTACTTCCTATGCTCCGCGGGTCGAATGTGGAATAGTTTTCTGGACGGGAGCTTAAACGTTTCGCATGTTGGCATTTACCTGCCTCTCGCCCTATTGTACATTCTCCGCCTGGGACTGGAGCGCCGGGGAGCGAGGTGTACCTCCCTGCTCTCCGTCGCCCACATCTTCCTAAGCTGTTCAACCATCCCCTGCTCTTTCATCCTTAAGCCGATGAAAATGGGAGCGGGGTATGGCATGGTTTCGGGCGTTTTCGAGGCCATTCTGACTTTCTTGGTTAACCCGACGATGTTCATGGCCACCACGTGTTTGTCGTTGCCCACCGTTGGTTCCCTCTACTGGGAGGTTGTGGCTCTCGGCATGTCCCTGGTAGTCCTCGTTCCTGCTTCTGTAACGTCTCTGGTCATGCAGTTTCAATCGACCGGGAAGGTTCTTGGCTTCGACGTGGGGCCTGACTTGTGTCTCCCGTTGGTGGCGTTCGCGGTGCTGCCCTTGCTCTTTTCTGCAGTCCTTAATTTCTACCACCTGGTTGTGCTCGAGAGGACATGCTTGCGGTACTTCCTGGTCGGCGACAGTGGCTTTAGCTTCAAACCCAAGTCCCTCTAGAATATAGTACACGTTAGTACAGGTATTTGCGGCCCTGAATACGCCGTGAAAATTTATTTTTCGACCGGCGAGATGACCTCCACGCCGATATGTTTTGCCCGAATTGTTACGTGGGCGGCTGCCCTAGCAGTATGTTGTAAATCTTCCTGCACATACATATCTGACTAAAGTCGACGCTTTCCAGCCAACCTGGTGCACCCTCACTTAGACAAGTACACAAGTATATCCCAACTTTGTCGCAGGAAAGAACCGTTTTGCATTTTCTAGGAGGTTGGGCCGCCACGGCGGCTCCTCTACAAGTCGGCAGTCACGTCTTGCGCCCTCAAACGTACTGTCGTTTCAGTACCCTCACACAGTGCCTGATGAACACCATACCCAAGGAAACCGAGTGATTCCCTGACCTCACATACGCTTGCATCTACATAAAAAACGTCTTGTCTCATCTGTTATTCTTAAAAGGTATCTAACTGTCGTATTGCCTCATACACACCAACAACCCAGTGCGACTTTGGCAGAAAGTGACCTCAAATGCATGAGCCGCAGCAGAGACGGCGTGTCTCTCTCAAAATTCATGAATAATCCTTACACAGAGTCCAACTGCCTTATTGCCTCATAAACACCAACACCCACGGAGACTGAGAGATTCAGAGACCTCACATGCGTCTGTCTCATCGGAATTTTGACCACTCCCCCTCCTGACACCACGGCTGCTTGGTGAGCCTGCCCAGCATGTAGCACACCGTTCGTCAGCAGAGACTGCCAAGTGTCCACAGCTATGAAATTGCACTCCCGACCCTGCGCAGCTACATCTCACATCTACGCAGCAACATGCCACATCTACGCAAACGTACCTCATCGGGTAGCCCATCGATCTCTGACCCAAACATCAACCAGTCCCCCGGCTCGTATGTGCCTGCCAGCAACATGCCAGCACCACAAGTCTGATCATGAAACTGCAACTGGCAAAGAAACGTCAAGCGCTTGACGAAGCTCCAAACTCTGGTCGCCGGGGGAAGCTAAGCATGATATCACACGAGCTATGATACAATGCGACAACATGGTCACATGGAACCATACCAGGCGTCGTATAACATGCAGTCCCGAACTTGCTGAATGCGATCAGCCTCCTTGGCTTGTCAAGCCCATCAAAGTAGTCATGGAAAGCCTGACGGTTGCGTTGGCGTAGGAACTATGTTAACTGTTCGACGCATATACTGTGAAGCTCAATACAAACAGTGCGATTGCATCAATGTCACTGACGGACAATCAAACGGTGCAACACACGCATCAAGAAACAACATTCACCTGCCACGAGGGGTGAACTTTTACTACAACATAGGGCCAATAGTCCAGGCCGGCCCGCTTCAGCCTATAAAAAGGGGGGGGGGGGGGGGGTGGCATAGCCCAGGTGTCAAGTGACCGCCTCACATGGAACCGCAATCCATCATTGGGCATTGGGCAGAATCCACATTCCTGTGCCACTGGCAACACATGAAGAAGAGCAGCAACATCCATCGCAGAGCAAAGAGCAGAGGTAATCAAGCTATAAGAGGGATATGTGAACAGTCTAGCTGTGTGCACTCAGACTCTCAAACCCACTTTTTGTCGTCGACCTGGAAGCCCAGCGGCTCGACCAGGTGCAGTGCCACACCTGTGGCCGCCGCTGTCCGTGCCACGTTGCCTGCGTTCTGTGGTATTTGAGGGTGAACTAGAACCAGGTTCAAGTCTTGACGGTGCTGCCCCTCTTCTTCCCTCAACACCCAGGGGGGTGCATAGGTAGTTTATTGCATTAGTGATACAAGAGGCATGTGACAGTCAACGCCGAGAGACTGTTTATCAGGTTATTAGGGTTTCTGCGTCGTAGGAGGGCGCCGCAATAGCTCTCCAGATGAATGATGGAGATATCACTGCGGAGATACAGGGCCGAGACCTCACCCGCCAGTTGATCCATCGAATACGTGTCCAGGGGTTGCACCTGTAGCCGCCTGTGCAACGTCTCTGACAGCGCAAATCCGTGCCGGAGAGGAGCTGCTGATGCGCGCGGACGCCGTTGCCGTCGGCCGATGCGGCGCGGCCGACGGCGACCACGACTTGCGCACACACCAGTCGCACCGAAACAGCAGGCGGCTTGGCCTACAAGCTCGCATGGCAGCAACGTTCATGGTCTCAACATCCACCGTGGCGACCCCCACGCTACAGAAATCAGCGGGCAGGATAGCTATATGAAGAGCGTGCAAATCCCCCAAAATAGTAAAAAGTTATGCGCAGTTGCAGTTGATGCGCGGTGAGGTACCACCTACAGAGTGCTGACGGTGATTTTTATTCAATTTTTTTAATGCCGGCAGGAAAACATCAGCCGCACCGTACCCTACCGCCTCCGTACGATCTCAGAAACCCTACTGTCCACTCGCGCTTTGCTTTGATTCCGAACCATCAGGGTTTTGGGGGTACGGAAGTACCGTTGCCTGTGTCGTGAAAAACTGTGCATAGTATGTGTAGCGCATTTACCGGTACGTTTCCTTTTCTTGAGAAGCAAGTGTCATTCGATCAGAGCGTCTGTCTACCGTCCATTCGCTAGGGCTTGAGGAGCAGGTACAAATTCAGCTGAAAATGAAGAAGTTTGTAGTTTAGCAAAAATGCTCGGCACCAAGCACCACCGCCAAATGCCACGATAGCTTTGTATGGAAAGCCCGATAGTTATTGCTTGAAAAGAACAGCCGCGGATGCTATTGACGTATCGTAGTAACGGCTACTTTTCTGGAGTAGGAGAAGTTTTAATACAATCCTGTTGAAATCGTTGAAAAGCATTCCGCCAAAATATTGGTCGAGCAAGCAAAATACAAATCAGAAAATGTCTTTCATTATCATTACGACAAGCAGGTACAGTAGGTACAGGTACAATTGACAGCGCAAACAGTACTTACTACAGGTTATTAGAGGCGCGTGACTGGCCGTATATATGGGAAGCTAGGAACTTGGCCGTATGGTGCCTGGTTCCACACAGTACTACAGAGCTCACATGAACAGGTTGCGATTACTTTTCGTGGAAACGCTCAAGGTGAGCAGGCTACTGGCTCCTATTTGTACTCCACTGTTGTATATGGTCCATTGAATCGAGTACCGACATTGCTGTATCTGTGAGAGGTATGTAGATACAAAGCGCCATTTATAGATATGTAATCCCACTCGCGCATCAGTGCGACCACCAAGCAAAAAGATACGAAGCGATGGAAGAGGGGAAAACCCAGCAGGCCAAAGCCCGAGAAACAGGAAGGCATGCCTGAGGAAGCATCAGCACTGCCCTCTTCACTTGCGCAATAAACCCCGATCATCCATCATGTAGCCGTACTGGTAGCCATACCAACAGCAGACAAGAAGCGGAGGCAACGTACCTGTACTGCTTGTTGTACTGTTTTTCCTCTCTTCTACTGGTATAATTTTCTTACAAGAAAAAGCAGTTGAGGCCACCAAGCAAAAAAAAAAAAAGCTAGAAGAAAGGAGGAAAAAACCTAAGCCCGAGGAACAGGAAGGCATGCCACAGCACCAGCACTGCCCTCCTGAAAAGCGTCGCGGAGATAAGAACCCAGAGTGCCATGAAGAGCAGCAGAAAGACGTTGCATGAATTCTCGTCGCACATCCCCCCAAAAACGCCGAAACGGAAGAGAAGTAGATCGACGAACAAAATGCTTCATACGGACATAACTGTCAGAGCGCAAGGTACGAGAGTCAGCGGCCCCCATGCCAGGGAAGCGACGAACAGCCACCAAAATAGCCAAGCGATCGACCAACTCAGCCGCCATAGGCGCCAACCGGCCCCCATCCTCCATGGCGAAGGGGTAGTAGTCATGGACCGAATGAACCGAAGGCGTGCCAAGCAAAGCGGAAGTGCGGAGGTCCGCATCAAGTTTGCCTTGCTGAGCTCCCAATGCAAGGCTGCCAGGGAGTGGAAGGCGAGCACCTATACGAGGAACGTTGGTGTTCGTGCGAGCACTTGTAACCGTCACATCAACAACAAGATGACGGTGCGGAGCCATGAAGTCCAACCAAACCACATCCCCAGGATGATCACGTGCAAGGAGTGGATCCGGCCAAGAAAACTAGGGTTCTAACCCACGAATCCGAGTAGATCCGAGACCATGCGCGTGCTATTCGTGCACATTTCGCTGCAATTTCGGGGTTTTAAGTTAGAGCATGTTTGCTCGGTAGGATCCGGATCCACTCCCTAATCACGTGAAGCTCCCGACCGAATACGGCGGACCTCCAACCGCAAGTCCCGGCCCTTAGTAGCCCCCGCTTCAAGCATGAACTCTTCAAGCACGTGACAATACGGTCGTGGAGTTGAATGATATACCAAGAGCACGGGCACCGCGGGATATGGTCCATGAGCATAGCGGCTTTTGAGCGCTCACCCGACATAAAGATGCTCGATACCGTCGACGAAGATCCATACCCGCGAGATTCTGAAGGGGCCTCATTGCACCGAGGGCATTTTCGAACATGAGCGGCGCGCTCCGCAGTCAAGCCAAGCACCCGGTGGGCTGCCATCGTATAGCAATCGGATGGCACCTTGAAACTTGACTCATGTGAAGCGAAAAAGAGAGCCAAAGCCCCGCGACCCGTACCCGAAATCACCCTCATATAGTCCGGTGGGGAAGGTTTGCAGAACGCCAAGGGGTCAAGGTAGGCCCGGGCACGAAGAATGCGCGAAATGCCCCGTTGAATGTGGCCCCCGGAATCTCCCTAGCGAGTGAGAGCATCGGGAGTCGGAAGTTGTAGGCTAGTCACTTGGGTAGCGGGTGCCACCGTTGACCGTAGATACCACCAACTCGACATCGGGCCCGGCATAATCAGAAAGGTTTTGGTTTAGTGTGTTAGTCAACACCACAAGCTCCGATTCCGAAAACCCGCCCATAGTGGCGATAGAGTCGTACGAATTGCGCAATTGGACCGCCCACGGTAAAGTAGAAGTGGCAACATTCAGTAGTTCCTGTCGGATGAGACCGTACAAAGGACCTAGCGACTCGGGCTCGTAATCAGTAATCAGGTTGGCGAGGGTCGCAGTGAATGAAGCATAGTGAGCAGGTTCGGCGTCGAGCTCGAGGGACGGTACATTAAGCCCCCCAAACTCCGCCGGGAGGGAGAGCTTTCGTTTAGCACAATTCAGTTGATCGAGTGTTTGTGCGTCCAAAGAAACGCCCAAGATTCGATAAACTGTTGCACGAACGGCCCTATCTGCAGTAGCAAGGTACGGACGGCATATATCTGGGGGGAGGGTGCGGAGCAAGAAACCATAGCGGCGTAACGCACACGTGATCATCAAGCGGAAAGCGGCGTGTGTCCCTCCGAAGTCCGACATAGCAAAGCATACAATCTTGTCCAAGAGGCGTTGATGAGCCTCAACGGTGTCTTGCAGCCAAGAGTGAACATAGTTCTCGTTATGAGACGTTGGAGGGCCGTCTGCCATCGAGAAATCCATCGCCAAAGGGGCTCCAAGGTTACTAGTACCCGTAACAAAGGGGACCATCGCCCGTATCACCTCGACAAGTTCAAGGGCCGTATCCGGAGGTACCATGCACGAAGATTTGATTGGTTGAACATTCGAGCAGACTTTCCCCAGTTCCTCCGTAGCCACCGTAATCACAGTCGGGACGAAAGGCGTTTTGATCAAATAATTGCCATCATCAGAAAAGGCTTGGAGGTCTATTACAATAATAAGCACCGTCGGAAACGTGGATGACTTAGAAAAGGACAGGAGGGCAACTAAAAAACAGCTTAGCTTGGACCTGGAAAACACCTTCAAACCCATTTCTCGCCAGTGTTCTCTTGCAATATATATTGTATATTGTATATATATACAATAATCCTGACTTGCATCCTATTATCCCGTTGGTTAAGATCCATCGGCGATCCAAGCCTTCTCTGACGATGGAAAGTATTTGATTAAAACGCCTTTTGTCCCGGATGTATAGTCCCCGGATACGGCTCTTGAACTTGACCGAGGCATCAAACGCGCGAGCCCGCGAGCCGCAGTCGGAACTTGACCGCCAACAGCTCGCGGTGGCACGATAATTTTCAGGGTGTTATTCTTTCTCCGGATTTTGCCGTACGCAACGTCCACACATGATTGTCGCGTGAGGTGCATACCCGCCAACAACTCCATCGCTTGCCAAGTATGGAAACCCCATCCGCGTGCCATGCACCCGACGTCCTTCTCTTAGCTACCACGGTCGCAAATTTGCACGGAGCGAAACTCACGGTCCCAAAAAGTGGTTGTTGACTTTCCCTCCCATGTTTTCATGGCCACGTCCCTCATCCAACTACTCAATAGGTCAGGAGGGAAGCCGACCACCTTCACAAGCTTGGATGCGTTGGAAACACTTTGAAGTCGCGGCCGAGCTCGTCGAAGGTTGTTGCATGAAACAAGGTCTCCCACGTCTCACGCTCCACGACCACCACGGGAGTGAGCAGTGGCCCTAGGCATATGTTATATGCGTTGTCTCGGAACCACGCTAGTTCGGATTGGAACCTCTATTCAAACTCGTTCACGAGGCACTCCATGCACTTGCCATCCATGGTGCGATTTCGCCGAATTTGTGCCGCCATTGCACTATGCCACAACATGCATAGAAGAGGTACCCTCATAAACGAACGTGTAACTTCATAGAGACACCAAAACTCACAAAACCCCCACATGCTGGCATGCGTTTGGTCGCAAGGAGTTCAATTCGCAAAAAACGGACACATCATCGCGGATATTGTTGTCGTGCACATTTCGTGCACATTTCGCTGCAATTTCGGGGTTTTAAGTTAGAGCATGTTTGCTCGGTAGGATCCGGATCCACTCCCTGATCACGTGAAGCTCCCGACCGAATACGGCGGACCTCCAACCGCAAGTCCCGGCCCTTGGTAGCCCCCGCTTCAAGCATGAACTCTTCAAGCACGTGACAATACGGTCGTGGAGTTGAATGATATACCAAGAGCACGGGCACCGCGGGATATGGTCCATGAGCATAGCGGCTTTTGAGCGCTCACCCGACATAAAGATGCTCGATACCGTCGACGAAGATCCATACCCGCGAGATTCTGAAGGGGCCTCATTGCACCGAGGGCATTTTCGAACATGAGCGGCGCGCTCCGCAGTCAAGCCAAGCACCCGGTGGGCTGCCATCGTATAGCAATCGGATGGCACCTTGAAACTTGACTCATGTGAAGCGAAAAAGAGAGCCAAAGCCCCGCGACCCGTACCCGAAATCACCCTCATATAGTCCGGTGGGGAAGGTTTGCAGAACGCCAAGGGGTCAAGGTAGGCCCGGGCACGAAGAATGCGCGAAATGCCCCGTTGAATGTGGCCCCCGGAATCTCCCAAGCGAGTGAGAGCATCGGGAGTCGGAAGTTGTAGGCTAGTCACTTGGGTAGCGGGTGCCACCGTTGACCGTAGATACCACCAACTCGACATCGGGCCCGGCATAATCAGAAAGGTTTTGGTTTAGTGTGTTAGTCAACACCACAAGCTCCGATTCCGAAAACCCGCCCATAGTGGCGATAGAGTCGTACGAATTGCGCAATTGGACCGCCCACGGTAAAGTAGAAGTGGCAACATTCAGTAGTTCCTGTCGGATGAGACCGTACAAAGGACCTAGCGACTCGGGCTCGTAATCAGTAATCAGGTTGGCGAGGGTCGCAGTGAATGAAGCATAGTGAGCAGGTTCGGCGTCGAGCTCGAGGGACGGTACATTAAGCCCCCCAAACTCCGCCGGGAGGGAGAGCTTTCGTTTAGCACAATTCAGTTGATCGAGTGTTTGTGCGTCCAAAGAAACGCCCAAGATTCGATAAACTGCTGCACGAACGGCCCTATCTGCAGTAGCAAGGTACGGACGGCATATATCTGGGGGGAGGGTGCGGAGCAAGAAACCATAGCGGCGTAACGCACACGTGATCATCAAGCGGAAAGCGGCGTGTGTCCCTCCGAAGTCCGACATAGCAAAGCATACAATCTTGTCCAAGAGGCGTTGATGAGCCTCAACGGTGTCTTGCAGCCAAGAGTGAACATAGTTCTCGCTATGAGACGCTGGAGGGCCGTCTGCCATCGAGAAATCCATCGCCAAAGGGGCTCCAAGGTTACTAGTACCCGTAACAAAGGGGACCATCGCCCGTATCACCTCGACAAGTTCAAGGGCCGTATCCGGAGGTACCATGCACGAAGATTTGATTGGTTGAACATTCGAGCAGACTTTCCCCAGTTCCTCCGTAGCCACCGTAATCACAGTCGGGACGAAAGGCGTTTTGATCAAATAATTGCCATCATCAGAAAAGGCTTGGAGGTCTATTACAATAATAAGCACCGTCGGAAACGTGGATGACTTAGAAAAGGACATGAGGGTAACTAAAAAACAGCTTAGCTTGGACCTGGAAAACACCTTCAAACCCATTTCTCGCCAGTGTTCTCTTGCAATATATATTGTATATTGTATATATATACAATAATCCTGACTTGCATCCTATTATCCCGTTGGTTAAGATCCATCGGCGATCCAAGCCTTCTTTGACGATGGAAAGTATTTGATTAAAACGCCTTTTGTCCCGGATGTATAGTCCCCGGATACGGCTCTTGAACTTGACCGAGGCATCAAACGCGCGAGCCCGCGAGCCGCAGTCGGAACTTGACCGCCAACAGCTCGCGGTGGCACGATAATTTTCAGGGTGTTATTCTTTCTCCGGATTTTGCCGTACGCAACGTCCACACATGATTGTCGCGTGAGGTGCATACCCGCCAACAACTCCATCGCTTGCCAAGTATGGAAACCCCATCCGCGTGCCATGCACCCGACGTCCTTCTCTTAGCTACCACGGTCGCAAATTTGCACGGAGCGAAACTCACGGTCCCAAAAAGTGGTTGTTGACTTTCCCTCCCATGTTTTCATGGCCACGTCCCTCATCCAACTACTCAATAGGTCAGGAGGGAAGCCGACCACCTTCACAAGCTTGGATGCGTTGGAAACACTTTGAAGTCGCGGCCGAGCTCGTCGAAGGTTGTTGCATGAAACAAGGTCTCCCACGTCTCACGCTCCACGACCACCACGGGAGTGAGCAGTGGCCCTAGGCATATGTTATATGCGTTGTCTCGGAACCACGCTAGTTCGGATTGGAACCTCTATTCAAACTCGTTCACGAGGCACTCCATGCACTTGCCATCCATGGTGCGATTTCGCCGAATTTGTGCCGCCATTGCACTATGCCACAACATGCATAGAAGAGGTACCCTCATAAACGAACGTGTAACTTCATAGAGACACCAAAACTCACAAAACCCCCACATGCTGGCATGCGTTTGGTCGCAAGGAGTTCAATTCGCAAAAAACGGACACATCATCGCGGATATTGTTGTCGGCGTGTGGCTTACGGCGGGGGCGAGTGAGTGAGTGAGTGGATATTAACTTGTACCGACAGAGCCTACCCGCCGTGGCGTACAAGCAGTACGAAAAGAATATAAAACCACTCACCGCCAATTACTTGTGCAACATAGTCTTTGTAACACTTGTAATATGTAAGGTGCTACTTTGGTTAGATTAAGTTGGCAACCTTAGGGTAATAGTATACCCTTTCCTCTGGATCTAATTATACAACGTAGAGAGGATTAATAAGATTGTCTTAGGAAGAGGGTTTCTTACTGTCTTAGTGTGGAATTATTCTTGACCGTACCGGTGTGGGTTCTCTCCCACGGTCAGTAAGTGAATATCCACATCTCAAGTGTTCTAGAAAGAGCCTTAGAACCATTAGCATGTGCTGCCTCTTAACTAAACCGAACTATTACTAGCGATGCAGATTATCCAAGATTATTTGTACCGTCTTATGTAGTATCATTGCAAAAGTCCTAGGAGCTATCTAGAGTCAAACTATCAAGACGAGATATTGCTAGCAACTCTTTACCGCCCGGGAAAATATAGCGATACAGTGGTACTGTTGTAATGACAATAAAAGAGTTACCAATGTTCTCGCGCCTCCCCTCCCCTCCATCGGGGGCGCCCAAGCAGGTCACCCACGCCTACTCCTCCCCCCCTCCCTCCTCCATGTTCGTAGGGGGGATGAGGCAAGGGAGGGGGTGGCTCTGTGTGTTCTCTTGCGATCTACTATGCTCCCCGGGCCTATCTATGGCCGGCCAACGGGCCGTTGACCGGCCTTCGCGTCTTGCTCCCGGGCCGTCCCGACTAGCTTCTCCCTCTCCTTTTCCCCCTTTCGCCCGGTCCTCCGCGTGTGGACCTCCCCGTCGCGACTATGCTGCTCGTCGTGCCCGTGCTGCGGTCCGTGCGTCGACTGATGTGTGCCCCCTTGTATCCCATGTCCGTACTTTCGCATCGGGCCGCCGCACCACTCCTCGTCATCCCGCGCGACGCCCTTCTCGCTTCGCTTTGTCTCTACCCCCTTTGTGGCTCTTGGGCATCTTTCGTACGCGCCACTTGTGCCGTCCGTCTTCCCATGGCGAGTCAGCCGGGGTGTTGGGGTGCGAGTGCTGCTGTGCGGCGGGCTCATATTGCTGTTGCTTGTGGGTGGCGAGCTGCACCTGCCATTCTTGGTTTGCGGGAGGCCGCCGGTGCTGGTCGGCGCACGATGGCCGTTGCTGCAACTGCAAAAGCAAGCGGGCATATGGCTATTGTTGGTGGTGTTGTTGTTGTTGTTGCTGCTGCGGGTGGTGCTGCGGTTGGCGGTGTCGGTTAGTTGTTGTTGTTGGTACCTGGCGAGCACACGGCCGCAATTAGGGGTGTAGGTGTTAATGGTGCTGTTACAACGGGTATTGCTAGTGATGTTGTTGCATGCGTTGGTGCTAGTTGACAGTCGGATGTTGTTGCTTTTACTAGTGGACGGTGTAATGCTGCTCGTGGGCCCACAAGCGATGTCGCTGGTGATCTTGTTGGTGTTGTCGCAGCTGCCGGTGTTGTTTCGCGGTCATCTGTTATTGCTATTTATGGTGGGCGGAGGGCTGCAACCGGTGGTGGTGGTGCTACTGGTGGTAGTAGGGTTGCAACATGTGGGGCTTGTGCAGGTGTTGGGGCCGGTTCTCGGCCGGCTACTGCACTTACTTTTGGCGTTGTTGTTCGAGTTGTAGTAGCCATCGGTACGGGTTCACGGCCGGGTGTTGCACATGATGCTAGTGGGAAAAGGGTTGCATCTGGTGGTACTTTTGGTGGCGTTGCTGCTATAAGTGGAGCTATAATAATTGGATGGCATAAGATTGCTACTGCAATTTCTGATGTTGGTGGGCTTCGAGTTGTTGCTCTTGGTGTTGTTGTTGTTGTTGTTGTTGTTGTTCTTGTTGTTGCTGCTAGTACCTTTGTTGCATGTGTTGATACTCGCTTACGGCCGGTTGCTGGTAGTCGTAGGCAAAGGGCTGCAACTGGTGGTGTTGTTATGGATGCTAGTGGGCAAAGGGTTGCACTTGGTGGTGCTTCTGGTGGTGTTGCTTCTACTAGTGGAGCTATTGTTGCTAGATGGCACTAGGCTGTTGTTGCTAATACTTATGTTGGTGGGCTTCGACTCGTTGGTGTTGGTGTTGCTCCTGTTGGTAGTGGTGTTGTTGCTGGTACTATTGCTGCATGTGTTGATGTTGGTTGGCGGCCGGTTGCTGGTGGTCGTAGGCAGAGGACTGCAGATGGTGGTGATGCTATTGATGCTAGTGGGCAAAGGGTTGCACCTGGTGGTGCTCATGGTGGTGTTGCTCCTACAAGTGGAGCTACTCTTGATGGATGGCACCAGGCTGCCAATGTTGTTAATGATGTTGGTGGGCTTCGAACCGTTGTTATTGGTGATGCTGCTATTGCTGGTACTATTGTTGCATGTGTTGATGCTGGTTGGCGGCCGGCTGTTGGTGGTCGTAGGCACATGGCTTCAATTGGTGGTACTACTACATGTTGTGTGGCTGCGGGTGTTGGTATTGGTTTTGGTTGGCGGCCGGCTGCTGCCCCTAGTGGTGGTGCTATTGGTGTGGTAGCAGCCCCCGGTGTTTGTTCGTGGCCATCTATTGTTGTTGGTCCGGATGGGCAAATAGTTGGTCGTGTTGATGATGGGAGCGCTTTTGCACCTAGTGGTGTTGGTTGGCGACCGGCCGCCGCTACCGGTGTTCATGGTAGAGGGTTGTAATTAGTGGTGCTGCAACTGATGTTGCTACTGTTGGTATTACTGCTATTGATGTGGGAGCTGCGGCTGCCGGGGTTGGCTCGCGCCCAACTGCTAATGTTGGTGCTCGTGCTTGGGGGCACAAACATGCGGCTGATGGTAGGGCCGCTGGTGGTGCTTATGCATCTTCTTGTGTTGGCTCGCGCCCGGTTATAGTTTATGCATGTGCTCTTGGACACAGAGCTCTAGCCGGTGATGGAACTGCTAGTGGTGCTTCTACAAGTGCTGGTCGGCGATTGGCCGTTGTTGCCATGGGCAAAGGCTTGACGGTGGTGTTGGTTCCGCAGTTGTTGGTGCTAGTGGACAGAGTGCTGCTGCTAGTGGGAATAGAGTTGCAACTTCTCGTGCTGGTCGGCGGCCATATGTTGCTCCTAGTAGGCAAAGGGTTGCGCCTGCTGATACTGGTGCTCGGGTTTTTGTTGGTGTGCGGCACACTCTAGTTACTGATGCCGGTGCTGGTGGGTGGCAAGCCGCGCGTACCGGTACTGCTAGCGGCAAGTGTGTGGTGTACCACATGTGTGTGTTGGCATCAATGTATCTGGAGTGCATGCGACTACCGATGGTGACCATGAGTATGCTTATGGGTCGGAGCCGGGTTTAAGTGCATCGGGTACGCTGTCCCCGTCGCGGGGGGAATGTTGCACTTGCGCCTCGTGTGGCATACGGTTTGCTGGCCGCAAATGGCGCTCTAACTTCGCCAGACACACTAACATGTTCATAAATGGCAATGGCCCTTCCACTTCTGCCCACCGTCGCCAAGCTCGCCACCTTGTGGCCTCCTCTCGAGCCTTATTCTCCCTTTGTGCCTCGGGCGCTCACCTTTTATCTTCCACTCAAGCTCGCCCCCTTTCCGCTCAATGCCTCCACTGCGCGGCCGCTCCAGTTTCTCCATTGGCCTCTCATGATTGTGCTGGCTGCTCCCGTCCGTCGCACCATGGACCATACCCCCTCCGGAACACTTGTCACCCCTCCCCCCTTGCGTCTAATGGACTCCCCCCATTGGCCCCTTTCCCTCCCCCCCGAGAGCTTAGCCGGTGCTTGACCCCCTTCCCCCCCACCTCCATTTGATGGACCCCCGTTACCTCACGGACAAGCCTTTATGCCCTCGTTTGTTGCTGCACTCCGCCGAGAGCATGCTCTCCGATCTCCCCTTCGCGCTGTTGCTCCGGCTTCCTTCCAACAACGATCTTGTCGCTTGCCTATTGCAGCTCAGATCTGTCACTGCGGCCGGGGGGGTTTGTGCGACGGCGAGAGATGACAGCAGTTATGCTCTACAAGACGCCCTCGAATATGCGCGACCTCCCTTCCCTCAACGGACCCTCGCGCCGCCGGAGCTTTTTTGGCAATTTACCCCTTTGGCGGTCTCCTCCTCCGTCCGTTTTCGGCTGCGGCCGGTGCTCGTATCCGCTCCCTCGTCCAACGTCGAGTCCGTCTTTTGTTCTCTGCGTCCGGAGAGGACGGACTGACGAGCATTGACACCCTTCTACGTGATATTCGAGATGGAGGTGAGCTTGCCCGTGCGTGTCCGGGGGCTTATGCGTCTAGATGCTTTGGTGGTCAAGGCCGGGGTGGGGGGGCTCTCGTTGTCGCCGGGCCCATCCCACTCAACGAGAGCAACATCACCCACCGACTCGCCTCTTTGAAGGTGACCTTCGACGCCGAGCTGCCTTCCATCGAGCCCGTGAGCTAGTGGGAGTTAGCTAGCGGCGACGGGCCCGTCTGGCCATGGACGGAGCCGACTTCGGAATGGTGGAGGACGTGGAGGCGGCTCTTGCTGCTCTTCAGCGGTTGCATCCTCCGCTTGGTACTCCCCACCCCGATTGTGACCTCCCCGACCCCTTGCCCACCCCAGCGCGCCCATTTCTCACTCATCTAGATGACCGTGACTGCCTCAAAATATGGATGAGTCTATGCTCCTTGTGCTGCGAAAAGCACTTCGCTTGTCAGCCCCCCATGTTGATGGCTGGCGATGGGAACATGTCCGTGACTTGAATGGTAGGGCATGGCATAAGTGGGTTAACCGCTACTCGACGGGAAACATTCCCGAGGCTGCGGCTGACTTTCTGGCGAGTGTGACCGGGTGGGCACTTCACAAGCAGATATGGGTCGACCGTGACGCCACTCGCCTTCGGGGTGAGGCTCCTAAAGTTCGGCCGCTTGCTGCTGGCAACGTCCGGTCACGGTTAGCTCATTGTCACGCCTTTGCGCGGATAGCGACTGTCGCGGCCGACGACTTGGGCCGGCCCTATACAAAGATCGGTTCTCACCAAAGCTAGTATCGAGCGAGCCATGCATACCACTCGTATTGGCCTACAAAGTATTCTTGATTGGATGTGACGAGTACAGTCATGCAACAATACATTACATGACGTTGTACAAGTACTCGTTACTAATTCCAATTCGTGCTTTTCCATCGGACGGACGTACAACGTGGGTACGTCGCTACTGCAATATTAGCAAGGGTTCTGATGCGTACTGTACGACCAATACCTCCCGGTACGTACAGGTACGCACAGTTAATCTAACTAGCCAGATGACGCGCCTAAGCGAGGTGTCCGATGCATAATGAGCCGCGTCGTGATTCTCCATGCTAGTCGACCCGCGTCTCTAGACTGTTGACGACGGTTGAAAAGCCCTAACGCCTTACACGTAAGCGAGACAAGCAGGCGTAAGCTATCTCGGCAGAAACCTATTCAAGCCCATCGCAGTAGAGGGAGGTGACTGGACCATTTAACAATTCATGTGTTCACTTACAATATAGACTTCTTAAGTACAAGCAGTCAGGCATCTTCTCATCTTCTCCCATGTCATCACCACTACACTGACATCAATTAGCAACATGACTGAACATATTTATGCTAGCATTTAGCTATAGAAGGCTGCATAAGGCTAATCGCCACATTGGACCTAGAAGACGCCTTCAACACCATTTCCGGCTAGAGTTTCCTTGAAGAATTGTACAAGGATCCCGACTTGCATCCTATTATCGCGTTGGTTGAGATGAGATATTCACGGGATTCCACGATGATATATTATTTCGATTCCAACGATGCTTCGCTCTTGCACGGCACGGTTCAGTCTCGTACGGGTGTCCGACAAGGAGATCTTCATGGCCCGCTTTTGTTCAACTTGGGGATTAGCAACCCCCTCCGGAATATTAGGGAACGGTGCAAGGATTCAGCGGCGATCCAAGCCTTCAATGACGATGGAAAGTATTTGATTAAACGCCTTTCGTCCCGACTGTGATTACGGTGGCTACGGAGGAATTGGGGAAAGTCTGCTCGAAGGTTCAACCAATCAAATCTTCTTGTATGGTACCTCCGGATACGGCCCATGAGCTTGTTGAGGTGATACGGGCGATGGTCCCCGTTGTTACGGGTACTAGTAACCTTGGAGCCCCTTTGGCGATTGACTTTCCCATGGCAGATGGCCCTCCGGCATCACACAATGAGAACTATATTCATTCTTGGATGCAAGGCACCGTGGAGGCTCATCAACTCCTATTGGACAAGATCGCTTGCTTTACTATGTCGGACTTCGGAGGGACACATGCTGCTTTCCGCTTGATGATAACGTGTGCGGTACGTCGCTATGGGTTCTTACTCCGCACCCTCCCCCCAAGTATCTGCCGACCGTACTTTTCTATTGCAAATAGGGCCGTTCGCATTGCAGTTTTCCGAATCTTGGGCGTCTCTCAGGACGTACAAACACTCGATAAACTGTATTGTGCTAAGCGCCAGCTTTCCCTCCCCGCTGAGTGTGGGGAGCTTAATGTACCGTCCCTCGAGCTCGACGCCGAACATGCTCACTATGCTTTATTCAATGCGACCCTCGCCAGTATGATTATTGATTACGAGCCCGAGTCGCTAGGTCCTATGTACGGTCTCATCCGATAGGAACTACGGAATGTTGCCACTTCTACTTTACCGTGGGCGGTCCAATTGCGCAGTTCGTATGACACGATCTCCACTAGGGGCGGGTTTTCGGAATCGGATCTCGTGGTGTTGACTAACACACTAAATCAAGACCTTTCCGATTATGTTGGGTATGATGTCAAGTTGGTGGTATCTCCGGTTAACAATGCGGTGGCGCCCGCTACCCAACTGACTTGCCTACAACTTCCGACTCCCGATGCTCTCACTCGCTCGGGAGATTCCGGGGGGCACATACAACGGGGCATTTCGCGCATTCTTTGTGCCCGGGTCTACCTTGACCTCTTGGCGCTTTGCAGACCTTCCCCACCGGACTATATGAGGGTGATTTTGGGTACGGGTCTCTTTTTCGCTTCACGTGGGTCTAGTTTCAAGGTGCCTTCCGATTGCTAAACGATGGCAGCTCACCGGGTGCTTAGACTCACTGTGGAGCGCGCCTCTCATGTTCGAAAGTGCCCTCTGTTGTAAGTAATACCTTCTAGTTATTAGTTGCAGATAGCTACTGTAAGCTATTCTAGATATGATTAGTACATGTCTAGATCGGACATACCGATAACCTGTTTGTACTGGTACAGAGCTGTCGCTAGGCTTCTGCTCTAACACTTCTGTTGTCCCGACACCACGCCTCGGGCTGGTTGTCTCTGTGATTGTCCCTTTGCGTGATTGTGACTGTAACTACGTATGCGTTAGTTACCTTCCTTACTGATCGTGTGTGCACGGTTTAACAGGTTATGGGCCCCCGCCTCACGTCACTCACGCGCGACAACTTGGTTCGGCGAGCTGCGATCGCCACCTCTCCCGAAGAAGGCAAGTTTTCATAGATACCTAGTACTTTCATCCTGTAGTCGGCGGTATCGCCAGTATAACCAGCGTTTAAAAAAAAAAAAAAAAAAAAAAAAACATCCATCCCACCTAAGTCAGCCGCTCGAGGACGCCAGACAGCCACCCACACCGACGCACTCGTCGTGTGTGGACAGGGTGCATACAGGTCCAAGCTGGAGACCGGGGGGGGGGGCGCACTATCGGGTGACTATACATATACAGAGTGCACGACATCCTTAGATTACTGTTTTAATTAATATATTATCGTAGCGACTCAGCCGCCGCCGCATCGTCCCACCTGCACTGGCCGTGGCCCCGACTTGTGCCCCACACTGGGTGGAGGACACAGAAAAGGTGCTTTGAGACACCCCGGGGCATCAGGCCGAGGGGTCGGCGGGCATCAGGCCGTCTCTCTGCATACCGCTGTTAGGCACACGTCCGGCTAGCGGTTTTTACCGCTGCCTGTTTTTTCGGCTCTTTTCCTTTTCTCGCCCTGTGTCGAAATGGCGCCAAAAACTCGCTCTGTCGACAATCCACCTGATTCGCCTCCTGCTTCCCCTGACCTCGGCTCTCCGCAGAGCTATGTCAGTCCCACCCCTGCTACCCTCGCACTCGTCCTGCAACAAATGGCGCTCATAAACGCCCGCCTGGACGCTCAGTCTGCTGCTGCTACTGCTGCTGCTGCTGCTGGTCCTGTAGCTGCCCCTGCGGACCCCTCTTTCGCTGTGCGTCGTCACGACGCGCAGCTCGACCCCCATCGCGACAACCACTCTCTGAACCTCCTTTCCTCCGACCCCCCAACACACGCATCTCCCTTTCCCGGCACTCGGCTGGACGCGCAGCCGGCCCACGATGCTGCTTTCGCCGCAGCGTCGGTTGGCGACCCCCATGTCGCACTCCGCCGCCACGATGTGCACACCGCCCCACAGCCTCATGAACTACCCGCGGAACGCCTACCACCACCCCCTCCGTACCCTCCTGCAGGGTATGCCCTCCCGGATCCCGGACCTTTTTTCCCGGAGGCACCGCCGCCCCGCGTCCCCGCCTCCCGTGGCCACCCGCACCCGTACGGCCCCCCGCTTGCAATGGCCGGCCACTCTCCTTTCCCCGGCGGCCCACCTTCTCCCTTCCCCGGTGGACCACCGCCTCCCTTTCCTGGCTGGCATTCGCATCCTACACAGCGAGGTGGGCACACCACCCGTGGCGGGCGTCGCCCCACCATTGACCCGGTGGTCATCGGCCGCGCCGCCCACGAGGCCACCGGTTTCGACAAGGACGCCCTCAACCGGTCCATGAAGATGTCGGTCCCTACCATGGGGCCCACCACGGACTTCAAGCAGTGGAAGAGGAACTTCCTTAATTTCCTCTCCATCAAGGCCACTTACCTCATCCCACAGCTGGCCATCCGCGACTCGGGCGTCGTGTTAGACGAACCGGCGCAACACTACGCCTACACCCTGCTCCTCCATGCAGCTAGCGCGAACCCACGCGCCGACCAAGCGATGAAGTGCGTCTCCCCAGCACGTCCTGACTGCGCAGCGGCAGCGTGGGACCTTCTGTGTGAACGTCTCGATAGTCGGTCCTTTGCTCGCTCATTGTCGCTGCTGGACAACTTGATGGTCAGACAACGCCCCGGACAGTCACTCAGTGATTATGTCCACTACATGAGACAGCCGTTCGACGACTACAACGAGACATGTCAGATGGTCGATGGTTCCGCTGCCATTCACCCCCACAACCTCGGTCTCCTCATGCTGCGCGGTATTTCCAGCAACGGCCCACACGGTCAGGCCAAACAGTGCGTCATCAACGCGTTCGACACAGACTACCTGCTGTCCGCTGATGACGTGATGGCTAGCATCCTCCACCTGGCGCACAATATGGACGAGGACGACGCCCCGGCCGCAACAGCTCCCCACACCTCACCGCCTCCCATCTCCGCGTTTGTCGCTGATGGCCGCGGATCACACAGCGGTCGAGGCCACCCTCCACGTGTCCCTCGCGGTGGTCGCGTCCTGCCCACCAAGTGTTTCGCTTGCGGCAGCCCGGACCACATCTTGTCCTCTTGCAATGCCCCGGATGACGCCCTCTTGCGGTGGACACTCGCGAAGCGCAAAATGATCATTCAGAAGTACGGCACCCCTGCTGGTGGCTCTCACTCTGCGCACGCCGCTGTGCTGAGCGACGTCCCCGCCGATGACTTTGACAGTTTGCCTACCCTCGAGGAATGCACGGATGATTACGATGACACCGAGGTGAGTGTGCCTTTCAGCTCCGTAGTCTTCTCCTCCTCCCTCACCCCCGGTCGTAACCTCTCACAGTATTGGGTAGTCGATTCCGCCTGCTCGATCAACCTCACCGCGTTTAAAGGCGACTTCGTACGATTCACACCCCCCTCCGCTCCCTCGCGCGTTGGCGGGGTTGGTGTTGACGTCAAGGGCAGTGGCTCCGTCCGAATTTCAGTCCGCCTTGACACAGGCGTACTTATTCATCGCACTGTCCATGCGTTGTACACCCCTGACTTGTCCTCCCGCTCTGCTCAACGCATCGGCCGGCTACTTAGTGTCAGCTGGATGCAGACCCACAGCGGTTGTGAATTCATCTTCCCCTCTAACTCTGACACTGGTTTACTTGTGGTGCCCACAGGAATGGGTGTGCTAGAGCCCTCCGGAAACGGCCTCTACCTCCTCCCCCACAAGCCATAGCCCCCCCCCAGTACCTCCACGATGCGAGTGAATTGCGACCCTACACTGTGGCACCGTCGGTTTGGACACCTGAACATGCAAAGCCTGCGGGCCCAGCACACGCACGGTGTCCCGACTAGCCCTGCATTAACCAGCTCTGTAACCGATGTCTCTTGCGACTCATGCTTGTTACACAAGGCCACAGCTGCACCGCGCAACACCAGTGCATGCGCGAAACCTTCTCGTCCCCTCCTCAACCTCTCCTCTGACCTGTGGGGACCGGTCAACGTCCCCTCCCCACATGGCCTCCGCTACTGCTTGCTCGTCATTGACCACCACACCCATTACATGTGGGTGCGGTTCCTCAAGTCAAAAGACGATGCGTGCTCGGAGTTGGAAAACATCCTCCTCGACATCAAGCACATGCATGCACGTTACCACTCCCAATCGGGTGCGTTTGCCCCAATCATCAAATTTGACTCGGACTCTGTCTTTGAGGCTGCAACAACCCGCCAGATGTGCGCACAGCTCGGCGTTGGGGTCCAGTTCTCTGCCCCATACGCCCACCACATGCTCGGCAAAGCCGAACGTCCTTGGCGCACTATCCGGGACAATGCGTCAGCGATGCTCCACAGTATGGCCGTTCCCAACTCCATGTGGTCATGCGCTGTCAGCACTGTTGTGTACCTCCGCAACCGCACGTACAGTCGCTCAGTCGGCCCCACCGGTGGCATCCCACTTACCCTCCTCACGTCGTCTGTGCCTGACGCCTCCAAGTTTCGCGTCTTCGGGTGCACCGTCTTCGCCAAGGTGCCTGACAAACTGCGTCGAAAACTCAGTGAAAAGGCGTTTCGTGGCGTCATGGTCGGCTACCCCAATGACGCACCCGGGTACCGCGTTTACAACCCGGAAACCCGCCGAATCACCACTTCCGTCCATGTTGTCTTTCAAGAAGACACCCCGGGCTTCGGCGCACAACTCTCCGTCGACTCCACCATCACCAACCCTTCGGATGACGCACCGGCCACCTCACTCCAATCCCACCCCATCGACATACCATTGCCAGACCCCATGCCCCCTCATGCCGCCCCTCGCCAAACTCGGCTCCGTTCTCATCCCCTACGCTACGGCGAAATGGTTGCCCACGTGGCCGACTTCCCCCCGACCCTCGTGACGGCGTGTTGTGACCCTGAACAGGGCAAAGCCAAAGAGGACATCTTCACACGCCCTCACGTTCCCAACTTCGGTGTCATGCTAATGCAGGTCCTGGGAGGGGTTTGGTGAGCATGTCAGCCACCATCTGGTCAGTGGGGAGGTACCTCAACTTGATGGTCCCTTGCTCCACGTGATCTTTGAGAAAGTGCCACTTCAGGCCGATGTGTTAAGTCTTCTCGCTGACCAAGGCATTCTGGGAGTATGCAATGGCGCTTTGGTTGTCCTCCCAGATGGTGGTGGTTTCGGTGATGGGGGAGTCGAAGATTTCCCCCATGAGTTGTCGGAGGTGGAGTCCCTCCTTGGTGGCGTCAGCCGCAGAGTAGTACTCGGCTTCACACGTGGATTGAGCCACACAAGTCTGTTGTTTGGACTTGTAACTGATTGGCCCGCGTCCGAGGGTGAAGAGATAGCCGGAGCGAGACTTGCGGGTGCTGCTGTCGTTGGCCCAATCAGCGTCGGCAAAGCCTATGAGTTGGAGACTGTGGTCCAGGCCCCCCCCCAACGTCAGGCGCATGTTGATGGTGCCATGGAGGTAGCGGAGGACCTTTTTCAGAGCTTGCAAGTGTGCCTCGGTGGGCGAGGCTTGGGCAGAGCCGAGGATGCTCAACGCCGTGGAGACATCGGGGCGTGTACAAACGGCGGCGTACTTGAGGCTGCCCAAGAGGCTTGGGTAGACGTCCTTGGCCACTCCTGTGAGAGAAGGCGAGTTCAAGTGTGCAAGGCCGGCGAGGAAGCCGGGGTCCATCGGAAGGGACGACGGCTTAGAATCAGACATGCCGTACTTGGCGAGGATGTCGCGCAGGTACTTGGACTGGTCCAGCGAGATTGTGCGCGTGGAGCGATCGCGGGTAATGTGCATGCCGAAGAGTTGGGAGAGGTCGCCTAGGTCCTTGATTTTGAACCGTGCTCCGAGTTGGGCTTTGAACGATGCGAGCCAGGTGGCATCATTGCAGGCCGCGGGAATGTCATCGACGTACAGGGCGATCATGGCGAAGACGTGGCCGGCGCGATAGATGTAGATGCACGGGTCGGAGACGCATTGTTGCCATCCATGGTCGACGAGCCACGCACGAAGTAGCATGTTGAACTCGCGGGGGGACTGCTTAAGGCCGTAGAGGCAACGCTTGAGGTGACAAACCTTGGACGTTCCATCGGTGAAGCCGAGGGGCTGGCGGATGTACACATCCTCCCGGATGGGGGCGTAGAGAAACGCTGTGTCGATGTCAAGTTGGCAGAGTTCAAGGTCGCGGGCGGCTGCAATGGTTTGGAAGAGACGCAGGCTGGCCATGCGGATGACCGGGGAGAAGGTCTCCGTGTAGTCTAGTCCAGCGCGTTTACTGCACCCCTTGGCGACGAACCGCGCTTTGAAGCGGGAGACGTCGCCGGCTGTATCCGACTTGACTTTAAAGATCCACATGCTGTTAACGACCATGCGGCCGGTGGGGAGGTCCACAAGGTCCCACGTGCCGTTGCTGATGAGGGAGGAATACTCCTGTTGCATAGCGGCTTGCCATTGGGGGGCTTGGGCGCTGTCCAGCGCATCTCGGTAGGATTTTGGTTCCACACACTCTCGGGCGGAGAGGAGGGCGATGGCAGTAGGGGACGTGCCGGCAGGTGTGTGTGGGGGACCAGTGACAAGGTCGGGGACGTGAGGGTGCTCAAAGATGTCCTCTTGAGCTTTTCCTTGTTCAGGATCACAACACGCCGTTACGAGTGTGGGTGGGTAGTCGGACAGGTGGGCAACCATATCGCCGTAGCGAACGGGGTGGGAGCGGAGCCGAGCGTGGCGAGGGGTTGGCGGGGGGGGTAGGGGTGTGGGTGATGTGAGGTGGGGGCCCATAACCTATTAAACCATGCAAGCACAGTTAGTGTGGAAGATAACGTACGCAAACGTAGTTACAGTCACAGTCCCGCAAACGGAACAGTTAAGGCGACAACCAGCCTACAGGCGTGGTGTCGGGACAACAGAAGTGAGAGAGCTGTAGCCTAGCGACAGCTCTGTACCGAGTCAAACAGTTTATCGGTATGTCCGATCTAGACATGTACTAATCATATCTAGAATAGCTTACAGTAGCTATCTGCAACTAATACGTATGCGGTATTACTTACAACAACAGGGCAAAGCCAAAGAGGACATCTTCGCACGCCCTCACGTTCCCAACCTTATCACTGGTCCCCCTCACACACCTGCCGGCACATCGCCTACTGCCGTCGCCCTCCTGTCCGCCCGGGAGTGTGTGGAGCCGAAATCGTACCGAGCTGCCTTGGACAGCGCCCAGGCCCCTCAGTGGCAAGCCGCTATGCAGCAGGAGTACTCCTCCCTCATGGACAACGGCACTTGGGAACTCGTTGACCTTCCCCCGGGTCGCATGGTAGTTAACAGCATGTGGATCTACAAAGTTAAGTCTGGCACCGCCGGTGACGTCTCCCGCTTCAAAGCGCGGTTCGTCGCCAAAGGGTGCAGCCAACGCGCTGGACTAGATTACACTGAGACATTCTCTCCTGCCATCCGCATGGCCAGCCTGCGTCTCTCCCTGACCATCGCAGCCGCCCGTGACCTTGAGCTTTGCCAACTTGACATCGACACTGCGTTTCTCTACGCACCCATTAAGGAAGACGTGTACATCCGCCAGCCCCTCGGCTTCAGCGATGGCACGTCCAAAGTGTGTCACCTCAGGCGCTGCCTTTACGGCCTTAAGCAGTCCCCCCGCGAGTTCAACATGCTCCTCCGTGTCTGGCTCGTAGACAATGGGTGGCAACAGTGCGTTTCTGACCCTTGCATCTACATCTTCCGCACCGGCCACGTCTTCGCCATGATCGCGTTGTACGTCGATGACATTCCTGCAGCCTGCAATGATACCGCATGGCTTGCATCGTTCAAGGCCAAGCTCGGAGAACGGTTCAATATCAAGGACCTCGGCGACCTCTCCCAATTACTCGGCATGCACATCACCCGTGACCGCTCGGCACGCACCGTCTCCTTGGACCAATCCAAGTACTTGCGCGATATCCTCGCCAAGTACGGCATGTCTGATTCTAAGCCGTCGTCCCTTCCCATGTACCATGGCTTCCTCGCCGGCCTCGCGCACATGTCCTCGCCCCATCTCACCGGCGTGGCCAAGGATGTTTACCCAAGCCTCTTGGGCAGTCTCCAGTACGCCGCCGTCTGCACGCGCCCCGATGTCTCCACGGCGTTGAGCATCCTCGGCTCAGCCCAAGCTTCCCCCACGGAAGCCCACCTTCAGGCCCTGACGAAGGTCCTTCGATACCTCCATGGCACCATCGACATGCGCCTGACGTTGGGGGGGGCACGGACCACAGTCTCCAACTCACAGGCTTTGCCGACGCTGATTGGGCCAACGACAGCAGCACCCGCAAGTCTCGCTCCGGCTATCTCTTCACCCTCGGACGCGGGCCAATCAGTTACAAGTCCAAACAACAGACTTGTGTGGCTCAATCCACGTGTGAAGCCGAGTACTACTCTGCGGCCGACGCCACCAAGGAGGGACTCCACCTCCGACAACTTATGGGGGAGATCTTTAACGCCCCCATCACCGAAACCACCACCATCTGGGAGGACAACCAAAGCGCCATCGCGTACTCCCAGAACGCCTTGGTCAGCGAGAAGACCAAACACATCGGTCTGAAATGGCACTTCCTCAAGGACCATGTGGAGCAGGGAACCATCAAGTTGAGGTACCTCCCCACTGACCAGATGGTGGCTGACATGTTCACCAAGCCCCTCCCAGGACCAGCACTCACAAGACACCGAAGTGCAATCCTTGGAGGACAAGACCCAATGCAACGCTTCATCCCGTAGCTACCTTCAGGGGGAGTGTTGTAAGTAATACCTTCTAGTTATTAGTTGCAGATAGCTACTGTAAGCTATTCTAGATATGATTAGTACATGTCTAGATCGGACATACCGATAACCTGTTTGTACTGGTACAGAGCTGTCGCTAGGCTTCTGCTCTAACACTTCTGTTGTCCCGACACCACGCCTCGGGCTGGTTGTCTCTGTGACTGTCCCTTTGCGTGATTGTGACTGTAACTACGTATGCGTTAGTTACCTTCCTTACTGATCGTGTGTGCACGGTTTAACACCCTCCGTGCAATGAGGCTCCCTCAGAGTCTGGTGGGTTTGGATCTTCGTCGACGGTATCGGGCACATGTATGTCGGGTGAGCGCTCCACAATTGCTATGCTCATGGACCACATCCCCCGGTGCACGTGCTCTTGGTAAGTCATTCAGCTCCACGACCGGATTGTCCACGTGCTTGAAGAGTTCATGCTTGAAGCGGGGACTATTAAGAGGAGGGACTTGCGGTTGGAGGTCCGCCGTATTCGGTCGGGAGCTTCTCGAGATCGTCTTGGGGATGTGGTTTGGTTAGACTTCATGGCTCCACACTGTCATCTTGTTGTTGATGTGACGATTATAAGTGCTTGCACGAACGCCAATGTTCCTCGTATAGGTGCTCGTTTCCCACTCCTTGGCAGTCTTGCATTGGGAGCTCAACATGGCAAACTTGATGCGGACCTCCGCACTTCTGCTTTGCTTGGCAAGCCTTCGGTTCAGTTGGTCCGTGACTACTATCGCTTCGCTATGAAGGATGGGGGCCGGTTGACGCCTATGTCTGCAGAGTTGGTTGATCGCCGGGCTATTTTGGTGGCAGTTCGTCGCTTCCCTTGCATGGGTAATGCTCACTCTCGCTCTTTGCGCTTTGACAGCTACGTCTGTATGCAACAGTTCATTCGTCGAACTAATCATGTTCGCTTTCGGGGTTTTTGGGGGATGTGCGACGTGAGTTCATGCAACGTCGTTTTGCTGCTCTTCATGGTACTTTGGGTTCCTATCTCCGAGACACTTTGTAGGAGGGCAGTGATGACGCTGTGGCATGCCTTCATGTTCCTCGGGCTTAGGTTTATTCCCGTTTTCGTCTTTTTGCTTGGTGGCCGCCACTGTTTTTTCTTGTAAGAATCCGTTCGTTATTACAATAAAAGAGTCATTGAATATCACTAAGGTACATGTACCAATTAGAGGAAATTGAAATTGAAATTGTTTCCAACATTTACAAGGTGAAACCAACTGCTGTCTGTGGGCCCTACCAACTATCCCATGCACGTTACTTACAAGTTAGGGCTAGACCGTGAACCGCCTAAGTCCAACTCCGCCAAAAGGGTGTTGGAGTTTTTACTCCCCCCCCCCCCCCCCCCCCCCCCCCCCCCCGGTGGAGTGTGACGTACGTGAGGGTGGTAGCTATCAGTGAGGGGCGTGTATTGGTGCAATGAGTGGAGGTAAGGCGTGTGGTCGTGCGAGATTTGATGCGGTATACGAGAACGAGTTGATGCAACCATTGGACAGTGTGCAAGTGAAGTTGTGCTAGGATGCGTGTCGTGTCGGGTCGTGTTTTTGCGACGAGTTTGTCACGAGGGTCAAGACGGAGGGTGAGAAGGGAGGTGAGACTGGTAATGGTGGATGAGTGAGGTGTACCTATGCGGCTCATGACTATGAGGAGGATGTCAACTTCGGTACATGGCCAGTGTTGGCGAATGGCATTGGCGAGGGGGTGTATTTATCGCGATTCATTTGTGCGGTGTCGGAGAGGTTGTGGTCAGTGTAGTATTTCCATTCCCCTATTCTGAATCTTTTTTGAGGAGTAATGTCGGCGGCCGTTTGTGTCTCCGACGAATCTAGGTTTGAGAAGCCGGATGAAGTCGGGTTTGTGTGCCGGGGGTCTCAACACGGAGTGGAGTATCTCGGCAGGGAGGATGGCATGGCACTAGGTGAGGGAGTCTAGCGAGAGATCTTAGTCAACAATAACTAGGCGGGTGGGCATGTGGGTGGGGTGAGGGGGGTGACAGTCAAGGGGGGTATGGATAGGTGTGGGGGATGTGAAGGATTTGCTGGGTTTGTTACCAAAGTCTGCCGTGGTGATCTCCCCTCGGCCTCCGTTGTGGCGTTCCATGAGGGAGAGGAGGAGTTGTCGCGCGCTGTTGTGGCGGTCATGTCTAAGGCCGAACAGGTGGGGCAGCTGCCGGCCATGTGGCCGTTGCTGGTGAATTGACCACACATGGGGCAGCGCAAGGTGGGGTTGTGTGATAGGAGGCGGGTGTTGTGCACTCCCCACATGAATTCTTACGTGTGTGTGAACTGGACATGGTGAGTGTTGTGTGGTTATTGTGGAAGGTGAAGTCCGCCCCGTCCGCCGTGGCGCGGACAAGGAGGGCACCGTGTTTGGTGGTTTGTGAGAGGGGTGTATGTGTGTGTTTGATGTTGTTCGCGCGTGTATAAGTTTTAAGGTTTGTGTACTTGTAGGGTATGGGTTCATCTGGGTTTTGGGGTTTAAGTATGTATGGCCATGTCCAAGTGCTTATTGACACGCCTGAACCCGTGGTTCGGGTCGTGTCGGGTCGGTATCCGTCCGCAATTTGGTTAGCGCGAGCGTCTGCGAGGTAGTTGCCGATACAATGGTTGTGTGGTTTGGTTTTGCCTAGATGGGTGCGGACGCCTCACTCGCAGCGAGTTTTGAGGGTGCGTGTGATGGAGCCAGGTGTGTCGCGGTGAATGTTGTGTCGGTAGGTGGCTTGGCACTTCATGTAGCCTTGGATAAGGCGGAGTGAGCACGCACTATCCGTAAGTAGGCGGGTATGGCCGAGTTGTAGGCCGATATCGATGACCGCGAGCTATGCACGGTTGATGGTGTGAGAGGGAGGGGGAGGTCACCGGCGTATTCGATGCGGGGTGAGTGGCAGCCACTCCAAGGGAGTAGGGGAATCCCTGCTTGGACCCGTCGGTGTATACGAAGTCATGCCAATCCCAAGCAAGTACACCTCTGGTGGGGGAGTGTGTTAGTGACGTGCGCTCCGGAAGGGCGTAAGTGATGGGGTGGGTGGGGTTAGGGGGAAGGTGGTAGATGCCTGATGAGTGTGGTGAGTAAGTGTCGAAGAGGGGCAGAGATGGGATGGTGATGGAGGGGTTGGGGAGGTGAGTATGGTAAATGGATTCGAGTGTGTTGTGGAGGGCGGTTATTGTTGTGCGCGAGGGTAAAGAAGAAAGTGCGAGGGGTTGGCGACAAAGCACATGTCCACCATCCAACGTGTACCGAATGGTATGGGGGTGGGGGTGCCTGTGTGATGGTATGGGGGTATGGAAGTGTTTGCGTCGTTGGGAAGGGTGTAAAGGTGGTGGGTGTATGGTGAGTTGATGTATTTGGAGTGGCGGTATGGTGTGTGTTCCCATCGGGGGAGTATGAGGATGGTGGCGCTGGGGGAGTGTGAAGTTGTGGAGTGGGCGCTAGTGACTGCGTGTTCCATGGCGCGTCGCATACATTCGTGGTCATATTCCAAGTTCACGATGTTAGTGCCGTGCCATGTGCGTGGTGCGTTGCTGCCCCTAGATGTGAAGACTATGTCTTTTGGGTAGAGTGAATGGTTAGTGTGAGAGTAGTGTAAAGATTTGTTGAGGGGGTTTGAGTAGAGTTCGGTTTGAATATGAAAAGTTTTGCGAAGGGATGAGAGCACCTCCTCACGAGCGGCCCATCTGTTGCGTGAGGTGGTGGCGGGAGTGGGTGAGTGCATTTCTGAGCGGGAGCCTAGTCGTGTGATGAGGTGGTAGACCTCTTCTTCGAATGTGCGGTGTGTGAGGTCGGGGCGGAAGAGTTGGAAGAGGTGTCGCATGCGGGGGGCGGAGAGAGTTGTGGCCGCTCGGGCCTCCGGAGTGCATAGGATGGTTGTGTCGTGGAGGGTGGGGTGGGTGCGGATGGTGAATGTGCCGGTGGGGAGCATGTCGAGGTCTGAATTGATGGGGTCATGGTTGAAGGAGATGAGGGGGTGCGTCCACGGGGTAGGTCCGGGGACGGGTAGGATGGGTTTTGAGGTTGGGACGACGCCAGAATTGAAGGCATTGAAGGCAATGCGGCCATAGGGGGTCTCACTTCTCGTGTCGTTGAGTTGGAGGCATGGTGGGCATTGGACCTCGTCTAGATGGTTGAGGTCATTCTTCTAGCCGCGTTCGCACCAGTCGCATTGCCACTTGCCGGGGCCCAGAGCGGGGCGGCAGTGAGAATGGACAGCAAAGTGCGGGCATTTGTTGCGTTTTGAAGTGGGGTCTGGGTGGAGGGGGTCGTGGCAAATAGAGCAAGGGAGGGGGTAGGAGCGGGGAGACATACCGAGGTGGGGGTGGAGGAGATGAGGCGGAAGCCGTCGTCGAGTTGAAGTTGGATGCCCCATTCCGGTAGGTGCCGACGGGCATGCGATCGCACCCCCCTCTGGGGCCGTGGCCGCTGCGGTGCCGGTGGTGTTAGCACTAGCATCCCGTTGCCTAGTGCTTATGTACAAGGTTGCTACTTGTCATCCTAGTACTTAGTGTTATGCCTTTAGCTGTACTCTATTCCCTATTAGTGGCGGTCGGCCGGCCCTGCCGGTGCCTTCGCCGGCCGCCATCTCTCTCTCCTAACACTTCTCTACTCACCACAGCCGGTCCCCTTGCGGGGCCGGCACGACCTCCGAGTAACTATCCGTTCCCAACTCTAACAGGTTATGGGCCCTCCACCAAGTTACACTAGGAAGAGCGTGTGTAAAGCGCTCGGCGCCACGCTAGTCCTACCTACTCCCACGTAAAAAAGAGTAGAGCGTGTGTAAAGCGCTCGGCGCCACGCTAGTAATTTATCGTCCAACCGACCCCACGCTTCGCCTTCGAGCTAGTTGTCCGCGACTGTCCTACCATCTCCCACGTAAAAAGGAGAAGAGCGTGTGTAAAGCGCCCGGCGCCATGCTCGCCCCACCCAGCTTTTAGTCTCACCTAGCCTTCAGCCTACCGATGCTCTCGACCGGATCTGGTTTTTTAAAACCGACCCGCGAAAATTCGGCCCGTGCGTACTTTAATTAGTATTGTTATTGTTTTTTTCCCGAGGCAACGCCGCAACGCTCACCTAATTTAGCGAGGAGCTTAACTTTCCCACGGCGAAAAGGGGGAGTCAACACGAGCGCCCGTCTTTGTTTTTGCGTGCCGACACGCTCCTAACGGCCTTGTTGGCTTTGCTTCTTCCTCGCCGGTCGCTCTCATGCGTCGGCTAATTCGCCCGTGGACAGTTTTTCCCGCGCTACATGTCGGAGTAGTACATTACGCAGTACATTTGGAACCCCTTCTTATCGGTAACTCGCCGGTAGCGGCACGTTCCTGTGAGCGCATGTCGCTACACCTACCCGGCATGAGACACGCGCTACAAGCACTACACCTTCGACCAAGATGGCACCTTCCTCGACGCAAGCTAAGACGACGTCAAGACCTCGGCTACCTTGAGGGGGGGGTGTTAGCACTAGCATCCCGTTGCCTAGTGCTTATGTACAAGGTTGCTACTTGTCATCCTAGTACTTAGTGTTATGATATTAACGGTACTCTATTTCCTATTAGTGGCGGTCGGCCGGCCCTGCCGGTGCCTTCGACGGCCGCCATCTCTCTCTCCTAACACTTCTCTACTCACCACAGCCGGTCCCCTTGCGGGGCCGGCACGACCTCCGAGTAACTATCCGTTCCCAACTCTAACAGGTGGGCGCTGAGGAAATTACGACATGGTTCTATCTCATTTTTTTTTTACGAGAACGGCGACCGGCATGAGGCGGACGAGAGATCCAAAAATGTATTCGTGCCGTCCTTTCTCCCAACACATACCCGGCCACCGACGTCGGTGGTGGTCGTTCCACGGCGGGGACGCGCTCGAGCGACCACTCTGCAGCGGGCGGTCCGACGGAGGCGGGTAGGACCGCGGAACCGTTTGGACGTACCCGCTGCGGCGGGAGGTGGAACACGTCAACGGCCGAGATAGTGTTGGCGCGGGGACACAAATTCCCCGCGAGGAGGGAACGGGTGAAAATTGTACTGGACAAGAGAGCAAAGTGCAAATAATCTGCAGCGATGCAACGTCATTGTAACATATACAACGGCGACCGACATGCCGTAGACGCGAGTTCATCCGAAACTGTGTGTCCGCGCCGCCTTTTTTTTTCCAATAACATGCGATGGTCTTACATCCCAGGGGCGCGCGCGCGCACACACACACACATACGCGCGCGCGCGGGCGCGCTCTCTCTCGCTCTCTCTCTCTCTCTCTCTCTCTCTCTCTCTCTCTCTCTCTCTCTCTCTCTCTCTCTCTCACACACGCACACACACACACACACTTACATACACACACACGCACACACACACACACACACACACACACACACGCGCGCGCGCACGCGCGCTAGTGACTAGTGGTATCTGGGTAATGGTATCCGCTAGCGATATTTCAATCGTGTAATCCTTAGCGCGTTCGCCGAATTCCGCCCTACGCCGTCGCACATGTCAGAATTTCCGCACATACAAAGACACAAGTATCTCTTGGAACACGCAAAAGAGAGATGAACACGTTGTCACAGCCGCATCATACGCGATATTCGCGTTAGCCTTTTCACGTCATTGTTTGCTATAAACGCACGAGGATTACCACGATACGGCTCCTACCAGTAGCTGAAGATAAGCTACGATGTCGCCTGGCAAATTTCATTGAAATCACAGAGATACGATCAAGTACGACAATTGCCGAAATATTCGTACCCCTTTTGCTGTACTGGAAAGAATAAGAATACTATGGCGGTACGATAATTGGCGCGCTGGGAAGTTCTTGAAGTTCTCCTTCTCTACCGGTACGGGTACGCACGGATGCAGTAGCAATACAAGATATATATAGAGAAACAGTAGGCGGTACGGGTACCAGACTACCAGTACCGACCAGCAGGTACCTGTATATTATAGTATATCGTTGTCAGTACATGTGCGTTCATTTTTGTGAACGTTATCAGTGAATACGTAAAGTTGACATACTAGTACAGATTAACTACAAACAAGCAACAGGGTGCTCATGTTATTATCTTGTAATCGATTCTTTTGTATAACAAACAGCGGTGTCGTGCTGCTCGCTAGTTCTCTCTAATTGATTACAACCAGAACAAGATGAGCACGGACAGGGAAAATGGGAGGGAAAACAAAAGGGCAAGAGTGACAAAAGGATCACGGAATCTAAAGCACGGCAAAGGGAAGCACTACATTGTGCACAAACCTAGCAGATTAAACTAAGGAAAACCTAGGCCACGCCGAGAATGCAACACGTGGAGGCGACAAGCGGCGCCTCACGCGCCGCTCGAGGAAGTACGGGGACGCTTGCGGCCCATGGCGCGGGTGAAGAGCGCCGTGGCAGGAGAAGGCATCTTAGCCGAGCAAGAAGCGGCCTCCACGCCGTCCGCGGCGGCAGACAGACCGCGCATAACGTTGTTTGCCTTGCCGATATGGACGGCGAGAGAGACCTTTCGACGCTAGGAGGCCAACAACTTGCCCACATTCATCCCTTTAGAGGCGGCTGCTTGCTTGGCCATCTCCGTCAAGAAAGCCGTGGCGTGGTCGCCGAGAGTACCAAATTCCGTGACTGCAAAGGGAATGAAGCGGATGTCGGGGCGACTCCTCACCCCTTCAGAGTACTTCTCGAACTTGGTCTTCTTGGCACATCGTAGAGCGACTTCGGGAGTTCGGGAGACGGGGGGCTAGGAACGCCGAACAAACAGGAAACCACGGCATCAAGGGCAAGTTTTGAGCCTCGGATGCCGTGATAGTGCAAGACACCCACATCCGCGGGGAGGCCGTCGTTGCCGTTGGGGAGGCGAACTAAAATCGTGGGACATGTGAGAACCTCGACGCCAACCCCGAGTGCGCCACGAACCTCTGAGATGATTTCCGCAAGGACCATCACTAACCAAGAGTGACCGGTGTGGACCGAAGCATCTCCGCCGCAACGAGCCAAATGATTAGCAAAAGTAGTGGCCCACGCATCATTCGACATGTCAATACCCGCCGACGCGAACGCACCCCGCATAGCTTGAACCGAGAGATGGCAAGAAGCACAAGGAGTGGGGGAGCGTAGAGTAGAGAGTAAGGCTAGGGATCAAGTGAATTTTGTCGATGTTGATGGTAATGATATTTTGCAACATCGATGTTGATGGGATTGATATTTTGGATTGTCGATGCTGATGGCGTTGATAGTTTGAGATGCTGACATCGATGGCAATTTAAGCCGATATTATCGCCGATGTATCGATATTTGGGACGATATATCGATACATCGGGCTTAAATAATGATTATTTTACAATTGTTTTGATAATTGATGGCATTGATGCGAGCACTACTGCCATCGTGTCGATGTCGATGTCGCAACCTATCACATCGATGGCACTATCACCTGGTGATGATGATACTATCGGCGATGCATCGATGGCTGATCCCTAGCCTTAGTAGAGAGGATGCGGGATGCGAGTAGGCAAAAGATGCGACAGACCGCGACGCGGAAAACTGCGTCGTTGTGCTCAGGGAACTTGTCACGGAGCTCGCCAAGGCGAACCAAAGTAGGCGGGTCCGAAGCCAAGAACGCAAGGGCGCCGTGGCCGAGATGTCATATCCTAGCCATTTAGGTAAGTGCTAGTATCTGACATCAAGAAGAACCAGATGAGCACGGACAGGGAAAGTGGGAGGGGAAACAAGAGGGCAAGAGTGACAAGAGGATCACGGAATCCAAAGCACAGCAAAAGGAAAGCACTACATTGTGCATAAACCTAGCAGATTAAACTAAGGAAACTCTTAAGCCACGCCGAGAATGCAACACTTGGAGGCGACAAGCGGCGCCTCACGCGCCGCTCGAGGAAGCACGGGGACGCTTGCGGCCCATGGCGCGGGTGAAGAGCGCCGTGGCTGGAGAAGGCATCCCAGCCGAGGAAGAAGCGGCCTCCGTGCCGTCCGCAGCGGCGGACAAACCACGCAAGACGTTGTCCGCGTGAGCAACATGGACGGCGAGAGAGACCTTTCGACGCCAGGAGGCCAACAACTTGCCCACGTGCATCCCTTTAGATGCGGCTGCCTGCTTGGCTAGCTCCGTCAAGAAAGCCGTGGCGTGGCCGCCAAGAGTACCAAATTCCGTGACTGCAAAGGGAATGAAGCGGATGTCGGGGCGACTCCTCAACCCCTCCGAGTACTTCTCGAACTTGGTCTTCTCAGCACGGCGGAGAGCGACTTCGGGTGACGGGGGGCTAGACACGCCGAACAAACCGGAAACCACGGCATCAAGGGCAAGTTTTGAGCCTCGGATGCCGTGATAGTGCAAGACACCCACATCCGCGGGGAGACCGTCGTTGCCGTTGGGGAGTTGAACTAACATCGTGGGATCTGTGAGAACCTCGACGCCAACCCCGAGTGCGCCACGAACCTCGGAGATGATTTCCGCAAGGGCCGTCACTAACCAAGAGTGAGCGGTGTGGACCGAAGCATCTCCGCCGCAACGAGCCAAATGGTCCGCAAAAGCAGTGGCCCACGCATCATCCGACATGTCAACACCCGCCGACGAGAACGCACCCCGCATAGCTTGAACCGAGAGATGGCAAGAAGCACAAGCAGTGGGGGAGCGTAGAGAAGAGAGGATGCGAGATGAGGGTAGGCCGAAGATGCGACAGACCGCGACGCGGAAAACTGCGTCGTAGTGCTCAGGGAACTTGTCACGGAGCTCGCCCAGGCGACCCGAAGTAGGCGGGTCCGAAGCCAAAAACGCAAGGGCGCCGTGGCCGAGACGAGATAGAAAACGCCTAGACTCCGGCCGAGCGCGGTTGGAAAACGTGGGAGCGAGCTTCGCGAAGCGAAACAAGTTGACGCGCTCACTGATGTCGGCTTGTAGCTTTGGAAAGATGTCCGTGGCAAACGCAGAAAGAGGGACGAGCGAGGGTAGGCCATCAAGGGACTGGGCAATCTGCTCGTTGTTTGATCGGGCTTCGGCAACGCAGCCGGCGCGAGCCACCGTTGGACGTTTCGGGGGGAGCATCGCTAAGGCTGTGGTTATCAAGGGTTCAGACTCGGCGAGAGCGTGAGAACCGCACGCAGCGTCCAAGCGCGCCCACGACGAAGCGAGTTCTAACGACCACATGGGTTCGTTATCGCCGTCGTCTCCGTCCGGTGTACCATGCCTACGGGACACCGCTGTGGTCATAGCACTCGCTAACCGTCCATACATGGTCGGCTCCATTGGAACATCGTCTTGGGAATCCCCGCGCACGCGAGCGTCTTGTGTTGTAAGGAAACGAATAGCTGAGCCCACTGCCAAACCGGCCGCTCCGACATGGGCCGCATCCGCCAAGGCAGCCAAATCCCCCACCCCCATGCCGCCGAAACGTATGGGAAGAGACATCTCGGAGCGAGTGTTGCTGGGTAGGCTAGATGCGGGAAGGCCCAATATCTCAGCCGCCACATCTAGGGTGGCATTGTCAGCGCGCTCGAGGAATGTTTCGACGGTGTCTAGAGGCGAAGGTTGTGTGCATTCAGGGTCGTGCGTGGAGGCAATGTGCGGATGCGCGGTGGGAGGTCGTGCGGGACTTGATGCGGTATATGCGTAGGAGGTGATGCAGCCATTGGACAGTATGCGTATGGAGTTGAGCAAGAATGCGAGATGTGTCGAGGCGTGCTTTGGAGACGAGTTTATCTGGAGGGTCGGTGCGGGCGGTGAGAAGGGAGGTGAGACTCGTGATGGTGGAGGAGTGTGGTGTACCGGTGCGGCTCATGACTATGGGTATGATGTCGACCACTGTGCCTGGCCAGTGGTTTCTGATGGCGTTCGCAAGGGGTGTGTATTTGGTGCGTATGAGGTCAGCTGTGTGCGAGAGGTTATTGTCTGTGCAGTACTTCCATTCCCCTATCTGGATTTTTTTTATGGATGCGTAACGTCGGCGACCGTTGGAGTGACCAACGAATCGGGGTTCGAGGATGCGGATGAAGTCAGGTTTGTGTGCAGGGGGACGAAGTGGGGGGGGGAGAATCTCAGGTGGGAGGACGGCGGGGCACGAGGTGAGGGAATCGGGCGAGAGACCTTCGTCAGCAGCGACAAGGCGGGTGGGCATGTGGGTGGGGTGAGGTGGGTGGCAGTCAAGTGGGGTGCAGGCAGGGGTGGGGGAATCAAACGATTTTATGGGTTTGTTACCGAAGTCTGCGGTGATGGTTTCCCATCGCCCTCCGTTGTGGCGTTCCAGTAGGGAGAGTAGGAGTTGCAGAGCGCTGTTGTGTCGGTCCTGTCTTAGACCAGACATAGAGGGGCAGTTACCGGCCATGTGGCCGTTGCTAGTGAATTGGCCACATAGGGGGCAGCGCAGGGTGGGGTTGTGAGTAAGTAGGCGGGTGTTGTGGACACCCCACATGAATTCTTGTTTGTGTGTGAACTGGATATTTGTGAGGGTTGAGTGTTTTTTGTGGTAAGAGAAATCGGCGCCGTCCTGCGCGGCGCGGGCGAGGAGGGCACCGTGTTTGGTTGTTCGCGAGAGAGGAGTGTGTGTGTGTTTTGTGCTGTAGGTGTGTGCGTCGGATTTGAGGTTGGTGTATTTGTAGGTTACGGGGTCCCCTAGCGTTTGTGGGATGAGGGTGTATGGCCATGTCCAGTGGCCTATTGTGACTTCAGAACCTGTGGTGTATGTAGTATCGGGTGGGTGACCATCCGCGACTTGGTTTGCGAGGGTGTCTGCGAGGTCGTTGCCGATGGAATGGTTGTGGGCTTTGATTTTGCCGAGGTGTGTACGGATGCCTGTTTCGCAGCGGGTTTTAAGGGTGTGTGTGATAGATGAGAGGGTGTCGCGGTGAATGTTGTGGCGGTAAGCGGAAGGGCAGTTTAAGTAACCTTGTATGAGGCGGAGGGAGCACGCACTGTCTGTGAGGAGGTGGGTGTGGCCAAGTTGGAGGCCAATATCTATGCCAGCTAATTCAGCACGATTTATTGTATGTGAGGGAGGGGTAGAGGTCACCATGATTTTGACTCGGGTGTCCGAGGCGGGGTGGGTAGCTGCTGCTCCGAGGGGGGTCGAGCCGCCTTTTTTCGAGCCGTCCGTGTATACGAAGTCCTGCCAGTTCCAAGCAGGGGTGCCTCTGGTGGGGGGGTACGTTAGATGCACGCGGTCTGGGAGGGGGTATGTGAGGGGGTGAGTTGGGTTTGGGGGGCGGTGGTATATACCTGCTGAGTGGGGTGAGTATGTGACAAAGAGGTGTGGAGGAGGGGGGGTGATGATGGGGTTGGGGAGGTGAGTGTCGTAGATAGATTCGAGAGTGTTGTGAAGTGCGGTCATGGCTGCGGGTGACGGGAGGGTGGTGAGTGCGAGGGGGTTAGCGACGAGGTATATGTCGACCATCCATCGTGTGCCGAATGGGGTAGGGGTGGGGTTGCCAGTGTGTTGGTCGGGGGGTAGGAATGTGTTTGCGTCATTGGGCAGGGTGTAAAGGTGGTGGGTGTATGGGGAGTTGATGTATTTGGAGTGGCGGTATGGTGTGTGTTCCCAACGGGGGAGGATGAGGATGGTTGCGCTGGGTGTGTGAGGGGCTGTGAGGTGTGCGCTGGTGATTGCGTGTTCCATGGCTCGTCTCATGCATTCGTGGTCGTATTCGGGGTTGGCTATGTTGGTGCCTTGCCATGTGTGTGGGGCATTGCTGCCGCTAGATGAGAAGACTATATCTTCAGGGTAGAGGGAGTGGTAGGTGTGGGAGTGGAGGGATTTATTGAGGGGGTCGGAGTAGAGTTCTGTCTGGACGCGGAATGTGTGACGGAGAGCTGTGAGTAGGTCTTCTCTAGTGGCCCATCTATTACGGGTGGTGGTGGCGGGTGTGGGTGAGTGGATTTCTGAGCGGGAACCTAGGCGGGTCAGGAGGTGGTAGACCTCCTCTTCGAACGTATGCTGCGAGAGGTCGGGGCGAAAGAGCTGAAAGAGGTGGCGGACGCGGGGGCCGTTAAGGGTGGTGACCGCGCGGCCGTCGGGAGTGCAGAGTATGGTGGTGTCGAGGAGTGATGGGTGTGCGTGGATAGCGAATTTACCGGTAGGGAGCATGTCGAGGTCGGGGTTGATGGGGTCATGGTTGAATGTGATTAGGGGGTGTGACCACGGAGGGGGTCCGGGTTCTGGCAAAATGGGTGTGGTGGAGGGGACATAGCCTGAGTTAAATGCGGTGAGGGCGGTGGGGCCGGAGGGGGTCTCACTGATGGTGTCGTGGAGTTGTAGGCACGGGGCCCACTGCACTTCGTGGAGGTGGGTGAGGTCGTGGTGTTGGCCGCGAGCACACCAGTCGCACTGCCATGAGGCGGGTCCCTGAGCTGGGCGGCATTGGGAGTGTATGGCAAAGTGCGGGCATGTGCAGCAGGTGGAGGAGGGTTCTATGTGCAGGGGGTCATGACACATGGAGCAGGCGGTGGGGGAGGGGGAGGGGAGGCATACCGATGTAGGAGTGGAGGAGATGAGGCGGAAGCCGTCGTCGAGTTGTAACTGAATGTCCCATTCCGTGAGGTGTTCCGGGGCCCATTCAACCATGTACTGCGTCTGGCCGTATTCTGTGTCCTTGTGTTTGGAAATGATGCGTGTTACGTCGCAGGGAGGGTAGTGGTGGTCTGAGGGGGTGAGGTATTCAGTGTCTAAGTGTGTGGTGGGTGCGGTGGGGGTGGGGTGAGTGGTGCGGGGGGTGTAGATGCCTGATGAGAGGGTGGGGGGCGAGCGGGGGAGGTGAGGGGAGAGGAGGGGAATCCATGAGGGGTGTATAGTGGTGGGGGGGGATGCTTGGTTGGTAGTGAGGCTTGTGATGGGGAGGCGGTTGTGGATAGTATCGAGGGGTTCAGTGAGGATTGCGGCGAGGAGGCGGATGGGAACTGAGAGTGGGGTGGTGGACCCCGTGAGTGTGGTGATGGATTTGCATGATTTGAGGATGAAGGAGGATGAGGTGGCTCTGAGGAGGACTTGTGGCCACGAGGTGATGTTACTTTTCCAGAGGGGGGTGAGGCGGGGTAGGAGGGAGGCGTGTGTTTTGCGGGGAGAGAAATCGCAGTAGGCTTGTTTATATGTGTGAGGGTCGGTGATGTGTGTGGCTTTGTCCCGGAGTGAGGCGAGGAGGGCGTTGTCTTGAGTGGTGAAGTGGGCGCGGATTGTGGAGGCGATAGGGTTGGTGAGGGAGAGTGGAGGGATGTTGTGGAATAGGGTGCCCGCATCGCGTTGAGCTCGGACTAAGCACTTGAGTGTGGGTGGGGTGTAACATGTTGACATGATGGATTCCGAGGGCCAGTGGGAGTACGTGGTGGATAGGGTGCGTATGTGTGCGCGGGCCATGTGGCCTCTGTAGCCCGAGTTGTTCATGATTTTATGTAGGTGGCAAACTGTGAGTTGTGCGGCGTGGGCTTTGAGGGAGGGGAGGCCGTATCCTAGGTCTGAGGTAGGGCGGTGGAGGGCGGTGCGGGGAAGGTTACGTACCGAGGAGACGGCGGAGCGGAGTGCGCGGCAGATTTGTCCTTCGAGAGTGTCGAGTTGGGAGTCGGTGAAGAGGCCAAGCTGGAGGGTGAAATGCTTTCCGATGAGGAGTCCACGGATGACCCTGATTCTGCGGGATTGTGTTAGTGGGGAGGTGGAAAGGGTGGTGATGAGGGATGCAGTGGTGCGTTTGAGTTCTTGCCAGTGTTTGGTGAAGTTGAGGGAGGTGTTGAGTTCTACCCCTAGGACACGGTATGTGTCCCTGGGGCTAATGGAGGGGATGGGGGCCGGGGTGGAGTTTAGGGAGATGAACTGTGTCTGCAGGCGGGATGCGAGGAGGGTAGTGTTGGCGAGGGTGAGGGCGTTGCCTGTGCGCCAGAGCGCGCCGGTGATGCAGCATTTGCGGATGTTGACGGTCATGCCCGTGTAGGCGCTGAAGAGGGAGAGTTTTCTGAGCTGGATGGTCATGTTGGGGGTCGAGCCCGTGGCAAGGCTGAGGTCGTCGGCGAATCCGTGTCCTGGGTATGTGGCTGTGGGTTCTGTGGGGTCGACGTTAGTAGCGGGGGGGCCTGGGCGGTATCCCCGGCTTCCCACCGTGAGCCAGCGAAGAAAGGGTTCAAGGAAGAGGGTGAATAGAAAGGGGGAGAGGGTGTCGCCCTGGAGGGTTCCGCGATTAATGTCTATAGAAGGGGTGGGGCCATGTGGTGTAATATAGTCTGTGGTTGAGACCCCGTAGAGGTGTTCGCATGTGTCGACAAAGGTGGGGGGCATACCGAGTTGACGCATGTGTTTGAACATGATACGGTGGTCCGCGGCGTTGAAGGCGCCTTTGAAATCGGCGTACATGACGTAGATGTCTTTGTTGTGGAGTTTCGCGTCCTCCATTGTCATAATGAGGGAGGAGAGGGCGTCGTGGATACTGCGGTGTTGTCGGAATCCGTCTTGTTGGTCGCTGAGAATGCCGTGGGTTTCGGCGTACTTCGAGCCTGCGTCTTTTATTAGTGCTGTCCATAGTTTAAGGAGGTTATTCATGAGGGCGATAGGGCGGTAGTTATCGAGGAGGGAGGGGTCGCCTTTTTTATGTAGGAGGCATGTTGTGCTGTGGCACCAATCAGGAGGAGTGTAGGATTTGTGTGCTAGGAGGGAGAGGAGAGAGAAGAGGGCGGAGCGGGTCGCCGGTGGTAGGAATTTGATTATTTCATTGGGGATACCGTCGGGGCCGGGGGCTTTGCCGGTGCCTAGGGAGTTGAGGGTTTTATCGAAAGTGTCGCGGGTAATCATGTCGGCAAGGGTGAGAGAGGGGTCACCGCGGGGTTCGATGGTAAAGTTGTCGGGGTTGTCGGGGAGCTCCCATGGGGGGGTGGGTAGTTCGTGTGGGGTGGCGCAGCCGAGTTCGCTAGCGAAGTGAGAGTGTACCGCGTCAATGACGGCGGAGGGAGAGGATGCGGTGGTTTTATCGGGTTTGGTAATGCGGTGGAGGGTGGAGGCGGCGCCGGCGGGGGGTAGGAGGCCGCTTTTAATTTTCAATCGGCGGTGGGAGAGTTTGGGGCAGGTGTCGTAGGCCGCATTGGCTCGAGTTTTTATTTTCTTTATCTTATCCGTGGTGGTGGCGTGAAGGAGCTGGCGTATGCGTGCTTGGCACTGTTGTTTGATGGCGTCAGGGGAGAGATAGTCGGTTGTGTTTAAGAGGGCTTGGGCGATGGGGAGGGGGCCGTTATTTTTGCTGCATTTACGGAGTTTGAGTATGTGAGTGCGTGTTTTATTTGTTAGCCAAGTAGGGTCATGGGACGCTTGGGGTGGGCGGGGTTTCTTGGCGGGGAGGAGGGGCCAAACTGTGGCTGCGTGGTTCATGTGATGGGAGAGGAGTGTGGTGAATTGTGAGGCTAGGGTGTCGAGGGTGTCGGGGGAGGCCGAGGTGTGTGAGGTGTTGAGAATTTCTGCGTGGAGGGCGGCCGTTTGGTTGATGAGGTCGGGGGTGCTGGATTGGTACGCTTTTATGTGGTCGGGTGTGAGGGGAAGTCGAAAGGTGAGTTTGCGCGTTGTGTGATGTGTGTGGGGGTGGGTACGGGGAGGGGGAGGGTGTGCCATGAGGGAGAAAGGGGCGGGAATGACGAGGTGGATTGCAGAGTGGTCAGTAAAGTGGGAGGGGGAGGGGAATATCGAGCAAGAGGATGGTGGGAGGGTGATAGGTGAAGGAGGCGTGGTGAGCCAGTGGTCAAGGCAGCCCCCGCTGCGGGGGAAGGTAGGGATGGGGTCGTGGAGGGGGTGGAGGTGGGATTTGAGTAAGGAGGTGAAGGCAGGGTGTCCTGTACCTGTGTGGGTGGTCGATTGGAAGTCTCCTCCCCAGAGGGTGCGGTGTTGCGGGTGGTCGTCCGCTAGGCGGAGGCCCCAAGCTGCAACTTCTGCGTAGAGGCGGGTCAGTTGGGGGGTGTAGAGCTGGGGCATATAAGTACCTATGAGGAGGTAAGGGGTGCCTGAGTGGGGGACGATTTTTAGTCCGGCGATATGGGGGATGAGGTGGGGGGGCGGGGTTAGGACAGTGGCAGATTGGAATGAGGCTCGGCGGACCGCGAAGAGAACGCCTGCGTTGGGTAGGGGCACAGTTGAGTAGCAAGGTCGGGAGCTTTTGAGGTGGTATTGGGGGAGGGCTATGCGCCAGCGGGACTTGTGGGTGTCGTGGTTGGTTTCGGTGAGGATTAAGACGTCCGGTTGGTGGGTGGTGGAGAGGTGTTCAACATCCATAATGGAGGTGTGTAGGCCGCGGGTGTTGAGGGTGATGAAGTGTAGTGGTTGGGATGTGTGGTGTGGAAGGATGGGGGAGGGGAGGGAGGGGGTGGTGCGGGGGGGGTCATCGGGGGGGCGTTCTACGGGTGGAGGTTGGAAGGGAGGGGGGAGGAGAGGAGGGGAGGGGGGGATGAGGGGAGTGGGTGGGGGCTGAGGGGGGGGGGGTAGTGTGGGGTGGTGGAGGGCGTCGAGAAGGTGGTGGCGGCCCTGTGGGAGGGGGGCGGAGCGGAAGGTGTGGTTCCATAGGAGAGTGTGTAGGGAGTAAACCGAGGAACGGGGATCGAAGGGGGGGGGGTTGTATGGTTGGTCCGGGGGGGCTGTGGTGATGAAGTAGGTGTGCAAGAGGGCGTGGGTACCGCACGACCATGCTCCGTCGGAGTCGTTTTGGCGAGGTGGGTTGAGGAAGCGTAGGGTACCGACGGGAGGGGGGGGGGAGGAGTTCCAGTCAGAGAGGAGATTGAGAGAGCGGGCGAGGAGGTCGGGCGGAGGAGGGTGATGAAGAGAGTCGATCCATGTCGCTGAGGTGTGGGTTAGGTGTAGGAGGCCGAAGTGTGAGTGTTGCCATGTGAGGATCACGAGAGAGTGGTTAGGCGTCCCCGGACGGGGGAGGGCGCCTCGGTTGGCGAGGTTAGTCCAGTGGCTGGGGAATTGGGAGTTGCTGTGGTGGTTATCGACTTCGTTGTTAGTAATAACTGTGTACGAGGCGGTGGGAGTGGAGTGGAGTTTGGATAACGTCGTAGCAAGGCAGTAGAGGTTGGAGAGGTCCTGGTAACGACCCCATTGGAAGGATAGCACCGCAGAGGAATCGAGGCAACCGATGGGTGTAGGGAGGCCGTATTCAAGGTTTAGGTCGAAGAGGTAGTTATGTAAGACGGTGCAACAGGTGCGTGGAGTAAAGTGGGCCGGGAGAGTTGGCGGAAGCATGGAGGTAGTAGTGTGTCGTCGGATATCTAGCTGGGGGGTGGGGGGTTGGTTGTGGGGTCGAACCTCTGGGCCTTGAGGCCCGTCGTGTGGGGGACTAATGATGAGAAGCGGCCTTGCCGGCCGAGGCTTGTCGAGGGCGAGGTTCTGAGGCTCCGGAGGGTCCGTTCGTCGACGTCATGCGCATTTCGGCGAGTAGAAGCTCCTTGGAACGGGTGGTCTTTCTGAGCTTAAGAGAGGGTGGTAAGTGTAGGGATGGCGGGGAGAGGATGAGAGGGTAGGGGAGGGGGGATTGAAAAATTGTAAGCAAGGTGTGGTAGGTATTAGAAGTAGGGCGATAGTGGGGAACTGTGACAGAGGGGGCTGTCGATATCGTATCAAAAGTGCTTCGGGGCTTCCGAGAGAAGCCTCGGAGCAGGCCTAAAGGAAGTGGGGACTGTAGGGGCGAGGGAGTACGTGTATCGCAGGGACTGTTACGGGTTCGGGACTGCCAGACTGATTCTGTAAGGGAGGGGCGATATTTCCGGGGCAGGGGGGTGCGCGGGGGGGCGGGTGATCGGTTAATTATTCGGGTAGAGCAGGTCGGGTGGGCTAAACTCTGCAGGGGAAGCACTGCCATTATCACAGCGACGGGCGAGTAGGGCAGAGCATGGGGCGTGTAAAAGGGGGGAGGTAGAGCGAGTGCACTAGGTTCTACAGTGTGGTAATCGCAGGTAAGCGCTAGTGTCTGTTGAGTTAGGCGTGTTATCGCGGTAAAAGTAAAAAAGGGAAGAAAGGTAAAATAGAAAAGGATGAAGCGGAGAGGAGCAACGACTGGAGCGAGTGAGGGATAGAGCGAGGGAGCAGGGGGAGGGCAGCAGGAAGAGGGGAGACGGGGGTGTCTGATCAGGGCGGTGGTTAGTGCAGTTGTAAGAATCAGGCCTGTAAATAAAATTTCTAAGGAAGACGACTTTTTGCGAGTTACAGGGTGATGCATTATTGATCGAACTGTGCAGCTCTTTGGCTGGGAAGCATTAAGGTGGGGAGAGGGTTTCGATTTAAGTGCCCTGATAACCAGTGTATCAGTGCAGGCTAGCGGGAGGGGTCGCTGGGTAATATACAGGGCCGTGTTGTGGGACGGGGGGTGGCGGTCGGCGAGCGGCGAGTTCGGGCGAGAGGGAGCGTGTAGAGCAAGGGCCGGCGCGACAGGCCAGGCAATTTGAGCAGCTGCGAGTGGACTAGTGTAGTTGCGGGGTAGGTAGGTAGCATGAGAGGGGAGGGGGCGTCGGTGAGTACAGATCAGGGCAGTGGCGTGTGCAGGGGCAGGGATCAGGCCTGTATAATAAATTTTGTTTTCTCTGATTAAAGAAGATGATTTTCGAGGTACATGATGGTGCATTAGTGGTCGAACTTTACAGCACAGTGGTTGGGACGCACTAAGGTGAGGGAAAGGTATCGGTTTAAGTGCGCTGGTAACGAGAGTATCAGCGGGGGTTAGCGGGAGGGGACGGGAGGTGTTAGACTGGTCCTTACTGTGGGACAGAGCGGGACGATCGCACCAGTACGGGTCGTCTGTGGGGGTTGTTGAGTCAGCGGCCCGTCCCAGGTCAGTGGTTGACCTAGGAGCGGCGAGGACCGGAGGCGTCCGGAGTCCTCTGACTGATGAGGATTCCAAAGCGGTGCCCAAGTCTTGGGCGGATGGGGGTGGTTGGGGCACAGTGTTGAGTAGAGCGAGCGGATGTCCCGCTTGATAGCTCCGGGGGTTGTAAGGGTCCGCGGTGGGCGCCTTCACGGGCCGATCCCGCGATGGCATAAGCATCTGCCTGTAGGTGGGGGGGGGGGGTAGGGGTCGAAGACATGGCGTTCGAGCAGGATTTCGAGTGGTGGAGATAAGTAGTGGAGTTGAGTGTGGCTTTTCGAGTAGGTGTTTGAGAGTAGTGCGCGTGTTGGCTGCACGCGACCAGGTCCGATGGGGCCTGGGTTTGGTGGATGTTGGCGGCGGACAGGGACGTCCGGACGCTCGGAGGGGCGCGATGTGGCGCGCCGCCTACCGGGGAAGAGACTTTTTGTAAGCGATGTGGTTTTTTGGTGTGTCGCAGTACTTTGACGGGTACATGTGTGGTTTTCGAAGTGGATGGCGCGATAGCTGTCGGGGGGATGAAATTCAAATCCCTGGAAGCTGCGCCTTTGAGTGTGTACCGTCTGGTGTCGCTACGGATCCACTGACCATTTTGAGCTAGGCTCGGGTGGGGAGAGGTGAATGGCACACGCTGTTCAGCGGCCCTGTCCACCAGTCTTGCGCTCGATGGGAGGCCAGGCCCAGAGCGAAGACGATCGGCGTTGCTCATTCGAGCTACCGACCCATCCCCGTGTTTTTGAGGTTCAGTAGTACTTTAGTAGTACTTTGGATCTTTTTACTGTCTTTAGTGACGGTAGGATACGTTTTGCGGCGGTTGCAATGTTGATGGATACGAAGCGCAGTGTGAGTGTGCCGGTGAGCCGCTAGACCCCTTAGGATGTACCCATTGGCCCCCCCAATACTTTCGTCCCTTCCGTGGAGACATTTACTCCCCGCATGATGTGGCCGTCGGGTAAGTTATCGAAAGCATCACCGACACCCAAAGGGGAATACAAACAGTTTTTGCGGATGGTTACGGTGAGGCCAACGCTAGCATACGCCTCCGGCATAGCGTCGCCAATAGCCACGAGAGACGGAGGGGGTCCCAAGAAGTGAACATCGTCAGAATAAACGCAGACAACGGATTCGTTCGGGGCAATCGCAGCCAATTGCTTGTATACCGTCTCTAGATAGTTCTATGAGCTTGTGCGATAAGGTTAGATAGCCGGTACAGATAATCTCAGATAATCTGTATCACTAGTAATAGTTTGGTTTAGTTAGCAGACAGCACAAGCTACATGTTCTAAGGTTGTTTCTAGAACACCTGAGGTGTGGATATTTAAGACGGGGACTTACTGGTAGAGAGGAAGAGACCGGTACAGACCAGATTTACGCCACACCCAGATTGTAAGAAACCCTGTTCCTAAGACAATCTTACTAATTCTCTCTACGTTGTATAATTAGATCCAGAGATTAGGTTCTACTATTAGTCTAAGGTTGCCAACTTAGCCTAACCAAAGTAGCACCTCACACGTGGTTTCGGAGCCTCAGAATAGCTAGACGAGACGAAGATGTCTAACCGAGCAGGAGAGAGACTACCAGAGGAAGTTGATGGTCGACCAGAGGGGGCGCCTTCTGGGCCGACACAGCCGACGTCGACAGATGGTGGAAGACAGACAGTGCGAGAAGGATCGAGTCCCACGATGGAGCCTATGTCGGCACACGTCACCGAGATGCTACAACGACTAAGTAACCGAGTTGACACTTTTTCGACTCAGGTATCTCAACTGCGTGACCACGTCGACAACGGTTTCAGACATTTTGAAGGACGAGTGAACAGAAGCCGAGAAACGGAGAATTTTCTTCGAGGAGAACAATTGAGATCGGAGAGGACGCGAGAGATGCCAAGCATGATGCCGAACGATGTCAAACCAGCCAAGATCAAGAGCATCGCTACGACTAATATCGACGAGCTGAGAAACTGGTTCCGACATGCACGAGGGTATCTACGGTATCACCGCGTTAACCCTGAAGAGCAAAGAGGAGTGTACTGGGTATTTGGCTTTCTGGAAAGACCACTATCGAAGTGGTGGTACTCCCAAGTTGCGCAGACTGGAGATGAAGTCGGTGGAGGATTTTCCGGAGTTTCTGAGATGGAGAAATCCTTAATTCAGGAATTCTGCAAAAGAACACCGGCGGAACAAGCGAGATTGAATTTGGATAAAACGCGACAGAAAACCACGGTCCTGAAGTATGCAAACTATTTTCGAGAACAATTATTGGAGCTTCCTCACCGTCATGAAGAAGATAACGTACATGATTTCCAGCGCGGTTTGAGACCCTCGATTCATAAGGAGGTTGCCCTGAAAAACCTAAGACCCTACACGAGGCGATTCAAGCAGCTCTGCGAGCGGAGGCAGCGGAGACCAAGATTGAGACGACCCCACGTTCGACAGGCCGACTGAACGCCATCGAAGAAGACAACGACTTTTCAGAGGCAGCGGAGGAGATCGACAGTGAGTCGGAGGAAGATTCGCATGGCGCGACCGAAGAAAAGCCGCGGGAGCTGTACGAGATTAGACGCCTCACTCAAGAGGAGGTCGACAGATTTAAGAAGGAGGGCAAGTTCTTCATTTGCCACAGGAAGGGACACATCGCTATCGACTGCCTAGACAGAAAGAACAAGAAGGACGACATAACGAAGAAATCCCGGCCGGGAAAGTGAGACCTGAGTCGGCAGCTCGCGGCAAGCTGCAGGATGAGGTTTCGTCTCCTACAACGACTCAGGAAGAGACCAGAACAGAAGAAGTACGAGACCCGTTACCTCAAACGACATTGAGGCCCGTCTTTAGGAGCAAGGACTTTAGCGACTAGATGATGAATAGGGAGTATTTCCTGAAGTACTCTCAGACCTACGGACCTTTCGACTTAGATGGAGCTAGCGATAATGACGGCCTTAATTCTCAACTGGCGGAGGATTTTTGCTGTCCGGCGCGCCCATTTCAGGAGAGAGATTTACAGAAGTACCGGAGAATTTGGCTAAATGCGCCATTTAATGAATTAGAAGATTTTTGGGCCATTATTTGCGGAGTAAACTGCTTCATCCCCATCGGAGAGCGGTTATAGTGGTTCCAAAATGGAGGGCAAAACCATGGTTCAAGCTGCTGCGAAATTTCCGACTTGTCGACGAGCTGGCGGCGAAAGAACATGTGTTTACCCGCCCTACGAACGACGGAATAGAAGGAAGAAGGCAAGATGTTGGACCGACAAGATGGACGACGCAAGTCTACGTCGACAACACCGATCGAGTTCGATTTCTGCCTCAAAACCTACAGAATCCCCCGAAGACCTACTGGACTCACTCGACGACTCTTGTTACCGATGGCCGACGAGTGCTACTAGCGAAAGAGGACACTGGCATGGTCTGGTTTCCTGGTGGCAAACAGGAGATTGAAGACGCGACCCCGGAATACACAGCAGTGCGAGCTCTTACGGAGACAACTGGATTTAAGGTGAGCGAAACAAATTTACGCCTTTTAGGGACGGAGTCTTCCGGACAGAATAAGCGCTACGTGTATATCGCTCGCGTTCGACCCGGATCGATACCGGACGCTACGTCAACTTCTCAGGCAGTATGGGCTACCTGGAAGGAATAATTTCGGCACGGCGTACGGGTTATCTAGTCCGTGGAGATCAGCAGTTCCCTCTTCGTTACGATGGACATCGTATACAAGAAGGGAGCAGTCAACCATGTAGACGCTCTGTCTCGCCGACCTGACCTGAAGGACTCATTACAGAAGCTGCAACTGTTACGTGATTGGACCAACGACGAAGCGGAATGCGAGTTACACGTGCAGATTTTCCCCTGGAATCCCGGTTACATCCTGACTCTGGACTTCATGCGGAAATCAAAAGCGCTTATGACTCGGACAAATATCTGCTTACCCGGAAATCTCTGCCTAATGAGTTCGGCATGCTGTCTTATGTATGTCGCGCTCCTTGACTCGAACTTGATGATAGCCGGATGACTGCGCGTCTAGACCCTCGCTAATGGCCGTGTTGGCGAAGCTGTCCAAGAAGGCATAGCAGCCTATGTGGAGGTACTCTTTGTACCCCGCTTGAGATCTCCGGTCGTCAAGGTAACGCGCCGAGTCGTCCGATAGAGCCTAGAGGCGGGGCTCGTCAATGTCGCGTGAGGGGCGTTCCATGCCGGCGGGGATATCTTTTCCGTACGCGGAGAAATCGATGAATCCGGGCTCGATAAGCTCGGACTCGTCGTTCATCATGTCGTTAGGTGTCTCTTGGGCCGCCTTACCACCCTCGGTCGGAATGGTGGCGTGAGGGAGAATGGACGGCGGTTGATTCGTGGGCACCGTTGAGCATGTTAAACATTGCAGATATACAGGTCCAGCGTGCTGAAATAGTGAGCCCCATATAGCGAGTCGAGTAATTCATCAATCCGGGGTAACGGTGTTCGGTCTTTCCTCGTAAGGTCATTGAGTTTCCGATAGTCTACGCACATGCGCATGGTACCATCCTTCTTGCGTACAAATAAAATCGGGGCACCGTACGGAGATTTAGACGGACGAATCCAGCCTTTTGCGAGTAAGTCTTGCAACTGTACCTGAACCTCCCGGAGTTCTGCTGGTGACATACGGTACGTTCGCTCCTTAGGTGGTTCATCGCACTCCAAATTAATTTCAAAGTCGCACTCGCGAGTTGGCGGTAGACCGTCAGGCTCCTTGATGATGTCCGTAAACTCATTCAGGGAATCTCGTAACGAAGTCGTCCACTCAGGTTGTTGATCAGTATTGATGTCGTCGACCGCGTCTTGTACTTCTCGTAGTCCAATCACGAAGAGGTCTGCTGGTTGTTGTCTAAGCAGCTTTGCCATCGCATCCGCCTCCAAGTGATGTACTGCCACAGGTACGGTGTACTCGTCGCCATACACCATAGCTTCGCCAGTTTTACGGTCGCGAATCGTTTTAGTAGACCAATCTATATCCGGGTTGACGGCTTGTAACCAAGGTTGACCGAGGATGATGTCGAATTTATCCAGTTCTGTCATAATTGCGTCCAGACGTATATCCAGGGTCCCTACTGTGAGCACTTCATTCCGTAGTCGCTGGCGAGTCGTAGTTGTACTACCATCTGCCAATTTTATCCGGTATTTCTCTCCAGTAACCGTCGGGATGTGATGCTCCCGTACCCACTCAGCCTTGCAGAAATTTTCCGAAGCGCCAGAGTCAACCAAAATACGGCATCGATGTCCGCGTAAGGTGCCTCCCAACACAAACAGACTTGTTCCAGACTGGGTTGTGGATACATGTAGCGTCGCAGGAACACTGTCTTCTAGTCGGACGTTCTTGTTCATCCACCCGTCGATCGGTTTCCCAAAAGTCTCGTAACGAAGAGGGAACTGCTGATCTCCACGGACTAGATAACCCGTACGCCGTGCCGAAATTAATTCCTTCCAGGTAGCCCATACTGCCTGAGAAGTTGACGTAGCGTCCGGTATCGATCCGGGTCGAACGCGAGCGATATACACGTAGCGCTTATTCTGTCCGGAAGACTCCGTCCCTAAAAGGCGTAAATTTGTTTCGCTCACCTTAAATCCAGTTGTCTCCGTAAGAGCTCGCACTGCTGTGTATTCCGGGGTCGCGTCTTCAATCTCCTGTTTGCCACCAGGAAACCAGACCATGCCAGTGTCCTCTTTCGCTAGTAACACTCGTCGGCCATCGGTAACAAGAGTCGTCGAGTGAGTCCAGTAGGTCTTCGGGGGATTCTGTAGGTTCTGAGGCAGAAATCGAACTCGATCGGTGTCGTCGACGTAGACTTGCGTCGTCCATCTTGTCGGTCCAACATCTTGCCTTCTTCCTTCTATTCCGTCGTTCGTAGGGCAGGTAAACACATGTTCTTTCGCCGCCAGCTCGTCGACAAGTCGGAAATTTCGCAGCAGCTTGAACCATGGTTTTGCCCTCCATTTTGGAACCACTATAACCGCTCTCAGATGGGGATGAAGCAGTTTACTCCGCAAATAATGGCCCAAAAAATCTTCTAATTCATTAAATGGCGCATTTAGCCAAATTCTCCGGTACTTCTGTAAATCTCTCTCCTGAAATGGGCGCGCCGGACAGCAAAAATCCTCCGCCACTTGAGAATTAAGGCCGTCATTATCGCTAGCTCCATCTAAGTCGAAAGGTCCGTAGGTCTGAGAGTACTTCAGGAAATACTCCCTATTCATCATCCAGTCGCTAAAGTCCTTGCTCCTAAAGACTGGCCTCAATGTCGTTTGAGGTAACGGGTCTCGTACTTCTTCTGTTCTGGTCTCTTCCTGAGTCGCTGTAGGAGACGAAACCTCATCCTGCAGCTTGCCGCGAGCTGCCGACTCAGGTCTCACTTTCCCGGCCGGGATTTCTTCGTTCTGTCGTTCTTCTTGTTCTTTCTGTCTGGGCAGTCGATAGCGATGTGTCCCTTCTTGTGGCAAATGAAGCACTTGCCCTCCTTCTTAAATCTGTCGACCTCCTCTTGAGTGAGGCGTCTAATCTCGTACAGCTCCCGCGGCTTTTCTTCGGTCGCGCCATGCGAATCTTCCTCCGACTCACTGTCGATCTCCTCCGCTGCCTCTGAAAAGTCGTTGTCTTCTTCGATGGCGTTCAGTCGGCCTGTCGAACGTTGGGTCGTCTCAATCTTGGTCTCCGCTGCCTCCGCTCGCAGAGCTGCTTGAATCGCCTCGTGTAGGGTCTTAGGGTTTTTCAGGGCAACCTCCTTATGAATCGAGGGTCTCAAACCGCGCTGGAAATCATGTACGTTATCTTCTTCATGACGGTGAGGAAGCTCCAATAATTGTTCTCGAAAATAGTTTGCATACTTCAGGACCGTGGTTTTCTGTCGCGCTTTATCCAAATTCAATCTCGCTTGTTCCGCCGGTGTTCTTCCGCAGAATTCCTGAATTAAGGATTTCTCCATCTCAGAAACTCCGGAAAATCCTCCACCGACTTCATCTCCAGTCTGCGCAACTTGGGAGTACCACCACTTCGATAGTGGTCCTTCCAGAAAGCCAGATACCCAGTACACTCCTCTTTGCTCTTCAGGGTTAACGCTGTGATACCGTAGATACCCTCGTGCATGTCGGAACCAGTTTCTCAGCTCGTCGATGTTAGTCGTAGCGATGCTCTTGATCTTGGCTGGTTTGACATCGTTCGGCATCATGCTTGGCATCTCTCGCGTCCTCTCCGATCTCAATTGTTCTCCTCGAAGAAAATTCTCCGTTTCTCGGCTTCTGTTCACTCGTCCTTCAAAATGTCTGAAACCGTTGTCGACGTGGTCACGCAGTTGAGATACCTGAGTCGAAAAAGTGTCAACTCGGTTACTTAGTCGTTGTAGCATCTCGGTGACGTGTGCCGACATAGGCTCCATCGTGGGACTCGATCCTTCTCGCACTGTCTGTCTTCCACCATCTGTCGACGTCGGCTGTGTCGGCCCAGAAGGCGCTCCCTCTGGTCGACCATCAACTTCCTCTTGTAGTCTCTCTCCTGCTCGGTTAGACATCTTCGTCTCGTCTAGCTGTTATGAGGCTCCGAAACCACGTGTGAGGTGCTACTTTGGTTAGGCTAAGTTGGCAACCTTAGACTAATAGTAGAACCTAATCTCTGGATCTAATTATACAGCGTAGAGAGAATTAGTAAGATTGTCTTAGGAACATGGTTTCTTACAACCTGGGTGTGGCGTAAATCTGGTCTGTACCGGTCTTCTCCTCTACCAGTAAGTCCCCGTCTTAAATATCCACACCTTAGGTGTTCTAGAAACAGCCTTAGAACCTGTAGCTTGTGTTGTCTGCTAACTAAACCAAACTATTACTAGTGATACAGATTAACTGAGGTTATCTGTAGCGTCTATCTAACCTTATCGCACAAGCTCTTACAACTATCTAGAAAAGAACTATCAAGAAGAGATACTGCTAGTAACTCTGTATTGTCGAGGGAAAAAACGGCGATAAAGTTGTACTGCCGTGATGACAATAAAAGAGTCACTGAATATCGCTAAGATACAGGTACCATTTAGAGGAAATAAATAATGTCAGATACTAGCACTTACCTAAATGGCTAGGATATGACATCAATCGACACCTCGACAGCGACGACTGGAGACTAGACCAAATTCTTTTCGCGGAACTCGACGTGAGGTTCGGTCGCCACTCGATCGACCGCTTCGCCTCGGCACTCAACACCCTACTACTGCGCTACAACGCAGGATGGAGGGACCCAACGTGCGAAGCGGTGGACGCTTTCCACCTATCAGACGAAAACTATCGCCGGGAAAATTGGTGCAACCCTGTTGTGAGATCCCCGTGGTGGGCACGATAATGGACACATCCGTACGTTGTACTCCGGGGGAGTCTTGGCCCTACTATCTCGCCAATAGTGGATGTACTGCGGGAGCCCGTTGCTCGGGCAGTACGGGGGTATATATATGAGATATATCCCAAATGGGTACATGTTAGAGTTGGGAACGGATAGTTATACGGAGGTCGTGCCGGCCCCACAGGAGGCCGGCTGTGGTGACTAGAGAAGTGGGAAGAGAGAGATGGCGGCCGGCGAAGGCACCGGCAGGGCCGGCCGACTGCCACTAATAGGGAATAGAATACCGCTAATAGCATAACACTAAGTACTAGAATGACAAATAGCTACCTTGTACATAAGTACTATGCAACGGGATGCTAGTGCTAACACCCCCCCTCAAGGTAGCCGAGGTCTTGACGTCGTCCTAGCTTGCGTTGAGGAAGGTGCCATCTTGGTCGAAGGTGTAGTGCTTTAGCGTGTGCCTCAAGCCGGGTAGGTGTAGCGACATGCGCTCACAAGAACGTGCCGCTACCGGCGAGTTGCCGATATGCAGCGGTTCCAAATGTACTGCGTAATGTACTATTCTTACATGTAGCGGGAAAAACTGTCCACGGGAGAATTAGCCGACGCGTGAGAGCGACCGGCGAGGAAGAAGCACAGCCAACAAGGCCGTTAGGAGCGTGGAGGCACGCAAAAAACATAGACGGGCGCTCGTGTTGACTCCCCCTTTTCGCCGTGGGAAAGTTAAGCTCCTCGCTAAGTAAGGTGAGCGTTGCGGCATTGCCTCGGAAAAAACAATAACAATACTAATTAAAGTACGCACGGGCCGAATTTTCGCGGGTCGGTCTTAAAAGCCATATCCGGTCGATAGCATCGGTAGGCTGAAGGCTAGGTGAGACTGAAAGTTGGGTGGGGCGAACGTGGCGCCGGGCGCTTTACACACGCTCTTCTCCTTTTTACGTGGGAGATGGTAGGACAGTCGCGGACAACCAGCTCGAAGGCGAAGCGTGGGGTCGGTGGGACGATGAATTACTAGCGTGGCGCCGAGCGCTTTACACACGCTCTACTCTTTTTTACGTGGGAGTAGGTAGGACTAGCGTGGCGCCGAGCGCTTTACACACGCTCTTCTCTAGTGTAACTTGGTGGAGGGCCCATAACCTGTTAGAGTTGAGAACCGATAGTTATACGGAGGTCGCGCCGGCCCCACAGGGGGCCGGCTGTGGTGACTAGAGAAGTTGGAAGAGAGAGATGGCGGCCGGCGAAGGCACCGGCAGGGCCGGCCGACTGCCACAAATAGGGAATAGAGTACCGCTAATAGCATAACACTAAGTACTAGAATGACAAATAGCTACCTTGTACATAAGTACTATGCAACGGGATGCTAGTGCTAACAGTACCGACTTTTCGGCGCGGTGCTTGGTTACGGCGTACGGCTCCGGACATGGAGGTGCCGGGTTCGATTCCCGGTGATGGCATTTCCGTGTAGCCCTTCCACAGGTTATGGGCCCTCCGCGTGTGACGCGGGTTTGTAGGGTTTGACCGGAGTCGATGGGATGGTGTCCATTAGGGGGAGTGTTGTGAGATCCCCGTGGTGGGCACGATAATGGACACATTCGTACGTTGTACTCCGGGGGAGTCTTGGCCCTACTATCTCGCCAATAGTGGATGTACTGCGGGAGCCCGTTGCTCGGGCAGTACGGGGGTATATATATGAGATATATCCCCAATGGGTACCGACTTTTCGGCGCGGTACTTGGTTACGGCGTACGGCTCCGGACACGGAGGTGCCGGGTTCGATTCCCGGTGATGGCATTTCCGTGTACAATCCTGCTACTCGTCGGGTGGTGAGCAGCCGTAACGTGGTGTTCGATGAGGCTGCAGTCCTCTCCATGGGGGAGAGCAATGCGGAGCAACGCAGTGATGATGAAGAGGACAACATCCCGCGCACCATGTGTAGCGAAGAACGGGATACACCTTCGGGGGAGTCGCCGCTACGGGAGTCGCTACATCATTCCGGGTCGATGGAAGATGAACGGGACATGCATTCGGGGGAGACTCCACGGCCAAGGTATAATCTTCGATCCACTGCCGCATCATAGCAATGCGTACCCAGTCCAAGGTATAATCTCCGTTCAGCGGGCGCTTCGGGAGATGGATGGACTACGGGAAGTACCGTGGCTATTAAGTCAGCCAGCAGCCCGACTATTCAAGAGCCGGTGTCATACAAGCAAGCGCTGAGGAGTCCCCAATCGGGGGAGTGGGAGGCAGCTATCAAGAGCGAGTACGACTCACTTGTATCTCGGAAAACTTGGACATTGGTCCCTTGTCCTGCCGGTCGCAAACTCGTAGATTCCAAGTGGGTGTTCAAGCTGAAGCGCGATGCCAATGGACAGATAACGAGGTACAAAGCAAGACTTGTTGCTCGCGGGTTTACTCAGGAGAAGGGTGTGGACTACCACGACACCTTCGCTCCAACAGTGAGGGTGATTTCTATTCGAACGTTGCTCGCGATTTCTGCTTATAATGATTGGGAGGTGGAGCACCTTGATGTGGTGACGGCATTTTTGGAGGCCGATATCGAGGAGGAAATCTACATGAGGCAGCCGGAAGGATTCCGTCGCTTCGACATCAATGGAGAGGAGCGAGTGTGCTTGTTGAAGAAATCATTGTATGGCCTCAAGCAAGCTCCTAGGAACTGGAATAAGACCATCACATCATGGCTAGAGGAGTATGGCTTTACCTAATCCAAGGTGGATCCCGGCATTTACGTCTTCATCAAGGAGGGTGAGCTTTATGTCTTGGCGTTGTACGTGGACGACAGCATCATCGTCGGACCTGCGGGTAGCTTCATCGTTGGGTTCAAGTCGGCTTTCGGCGAAAGGTTCAACGTGCAAGACCTCGGTCCAATGTCTTGGTTGCTTGGCATGACAGTCGAGCGTGATCGTGGCAGCTGCACCATCAGGATCGGACAACAACAATACGTCTTAGATATGTTGGAGCGCTTCAACATGATGGGCTGCAAGCCAGTGGGCTCACCTATGGCGGTCGATGCTTTGAGCAATTGTTTGGAGACGTCGACATCAAGGTTGCCTCCCGGTCTAGTGCCGTACAAAAGCTTGATCGGCAGCTTGTTGTACGCTTCCGTAAGCACACGGCCCGACATCACCATGGCTGTTAGCCCAACCCCTCTCAGTCACATTGGGAGCAAGCCAAGAGGGTGCTCCGCTACCTCAAGGGGACCGCAGAGTCGGTGTTGATGTACGGTGGCGCACCCTCATCAAAGGTGGTAGGATGGTCAGATTCTGACTACGCGAGTGATATCGGCGAGCGGCGCTCTCGCACGGGCTATGTGTTCATGCTCAACGGTGCAGCGCCGAGTTGGAAAAGTCAGCGGCAACAAACTGTGGCGTTGTCGACAGCGGAGGCAGAGTATATGGCGCTGACTGCGGCCACTCAGGAGGCAACTACTCCACGAGCTTCACCAAGACTCCGGGTCTCCCATCAAAATTCACGAGGACAATCAGAGTTGTATTGCACTCAGGAAGAATAGCATGACGACCGGACGCAGCAAGCACATTGACGTGAGGTACCACTTCTGTCGGGAGAAGGTGGAGAGAGGAGACATCGAGGTGCAATATTGTGCGACGGAGAACATGCTTGTTGATGTGCTTACCAAGCCATTAGTGAGTGCAAGGCACGGCAAGTTGTGCAATGCCATCATGGGATTGCCGGCGTAGCAAGGGGGAGTGTTGCGAGACATGGTTTTGTGTGGTAATCAAGTTGCTACACAGCAATGTTGGTCAAGTAGCATCGTGATAGTACGGCTGTGACTCAGCACAATAAGATGATAAGCCAATCAACAATAGAGAGGATTAGGTTGCTGATGGTGGCAAGTTGCTGAGCGTTAGATATCATCTAACGACTCAGAATATATGTTGGCGTGTGCTCACCACAAGGTGAGTGCGTGTCTTGTGATAAGCAAGTGCTAGGCACTTGCTGAGGGTGAGATGACATGCAGTGTCACTCACCGAGTGTAAGCATTCCTTATCGCCCCCTCAACTTTGACAAACCCCATGTTGCCCCTCCTGCCAAGCCTCGTCCAAAGACTACGACAAAGCGCCGCCACGGCCACTGTCATATCCTAGCCCATTTCGCTAAATGCTAGTATCTGACATTATTTATTTCCTCTAAATGGTACCTGTATCTTAGCGATATTCAGTTACTCTTTTATACGCATCCTACCGTCACTAAAGACAGTAAATAGATCCAAAGTACTACTAAAGTACTACTGACACTCATTCCGGGGATGGGTCGGTAGCTCTAATGAGCAACGCCGATCGTCTTCGCTCTGGGCTTGGCCTCCCATTGAGCGATATACTGGTGGACATAGGGCTCGTTGAACAACACGTACCGTCCACCTCTCCCCACCCAAGCCTAGCTCACCAAGGTCAGTGGATCCGTAGCGACATCAGACGATACACACAGCAAGGCGCAGCTTTCAGAGTTTTGAATTTCATCTCTCCGACAGCTCTCGCGCCACCCACTTCGAATTCAACACATGTACCCGCCTTACTATTACGAATGAACAAAAACACCCCTCGCTTACAAAAAAACCCCCTCCTAGGGGACGGCGCGCCACACCGCGCCCCACCGAGCGTCCGGACGTTCCCGTCCGCCGCCAACCTCCACCAAACCCAGATCCCATCGGGCATGGTCGTGTGCCGCCAACACACGCAATCCACTCGAAATCCAAACCGAAAACTCTCCTCAAACCCCTCTGTATCTTTCCCCACTACGATCCACGCTCGGTCAACATGTCCTCGACCTCTACCCCCCTCCCCCCACTTACATGCAAGTGCTCCTACGGGACCGCCCGGAGCATGCGCGACTTGTGGACCTCTCCAACCCCAGAACCCAACTCGTGGGACACCCGCTAGCCCCGTTCCCCACTGTCCCGCAACCGCCCCCTGCTGCACAAAACATGGGCACCGCTACGGACCCCTTCCCCATTCGACGTGGACTCCAGACACCATTGGTCCTCGCGGCCCCTCGGTCAACCACGGACCTCGGGTCGGCCGACGACTTCTCTACTCGTATGATCGACTCATACCTTCTCACATGCCAGTACTCCACCACTCCCTCCCACCTCGCTCGATTCTGGGTACACGGGGTCTTCCTCCCGGAACCGACTCACTCCTCGACCTCGGTGACCTCTGCATGCTCGATTTCCCGCCGCTGGCTGCTCGAAAGCATTAACCAACTCGACGACCTTACCACCCGCGTCAAAAATATAATCGGCCGAGAACTCGTCCACCACTCGCGATGGACTGCGAACGCCACCCGCACCCACCACCCGACAGCACCGTCAACCTCCGACTTCACTCCCCTGCCGGTCGACCTCACGTCGAGCTTTCATGAGATTCGACTGGATATCCCCACCTCATGCATAGCGGTTGGCCTCCTGTACCAACTCGCTTCACGCCAGCGTGAACTCCAATCGGCCGGTCAAGCACCCTCCTTCGATGCTTCCTCTCCCTCCCTAATGGCCAAACTACGACAGCAGAAAGGTCCAGTTCTTACGAGCTGCGCCGGCCCCCGCAATCTCAGACCGTAGGGTAAAGATCCGATCCCCCCTCTTTATTGATACCACCGGCCAAGAAACTGTCGCCCTCTTACAGGACATACTCACGTCCAACTTCGCGATCGCGCTTACATCAGCCGGACAAGCCCCCTCGACCCCTCACCCAAGTCGGATAGAGGACCTCCCGGAACCTGCCCAATTCATCCTCTAATTCGCGGACGCCCTCCAACCTGTAGACGTCCCCACCCCGATCGAGGGTGACCCCTCCTCCCTCTAGGTGAATATCCTCCACCTGCCCAATAACCCCATTCATTCACAATCTGGCCCAGTATCAATTCACATACTTTCATATTCACTTCACGAACCTGTACCCCCCAACCATCATCTTCACACCATCACCATCACTCCCCCCCCAGTCAGTGGACACGTCCCAGGCACCTCTTGGGCGGCCACTTGCCTCACTACAGTCCTCATCCAGTCTCGCCACTCCCTCTCCCTCCCTTGCATCAACGCTGACGGCACCATTCCACCCACCCACTGGTTATACACCCTATTACACCAAACTGTTAGCACTAGCATCCCGTTGCCTAGTGCTTATGTACAAGGTAGCTATGTGTCATCCTAGTACTTAGTGTTATGCTATTAGCGGTATTATATTCCCTATTAGTGGCAGTCGGCCGGCCCTTGCCGGTGCCTTCGCCAGCCGCCATCTCCCTCTTCCAACTTCTCTAGTCACCACAGCCGCCCCCCTTGTGGGGCCGGCACGACCTCCGTGTAACTATCCGTTCCCAACTCTAACAAGTTATGGGCCCTCCACCAAGTTACACTAGAGAAGAGCGTGTGTAAAGCGCTCGGCGCCACGCTAGTCCTACCTACTCCCACGTAAAAAAGAGAATAGCGTGTGTAAAGCGCTCGGCGCCACGCTAGTATTTCATCGTCCCACCGACACCACGCTTCGCCTTCGAGCTGGTTGTCCGCGACTGTCCTACCATATCCCACGGGAGAAGAGCGTGTGTAAGGCGCCCGACGCCACCCAATTTTCAGTCTCACCTAGCCTTCAACCTACCAATGCTCTCGACCGGATCTGGTTGTTTAAAACCGACCCGCGAAAATTCGGTCCGTGCTTACTTTAATTAGTATTGTTATTGTTTTTTCCCGAGGCAACGCCGCAACGCTCACCTAATTTAGCGGGGAGCTTTGTCATATCCTAGCCATTTAGCTGAGTGCTAGTATCTGACATTATTTATTTCCTCTAAATGGTACCTGATGTATCTTAGCGATATTCAGTGACTCTTTTATTGTCATCACGGCAGTACAACTGTATCGCCGTATTTTCCCTCGACAGTACAGAGTTACTAGCAGTATCTCTTCTTGATAGTTCTTTTCTAGATAGTTGTAAGAGCTTGTGCGATAAGGTTAGATAGACGGTACATGTAACCTCAGTTAATCTGTATCTCTAGTAATAGTTTGGTTTAGTTAGCAGACAACACAAGCTACAGGTTCTAAGGCTGTTTCTAGAACACCTGAGGTGTGGATATTTAAGACGGGGACTTGCTGGTAGAGGAGAAGACCGGTACAGACCAGATTTACGCCACACCCAGGTTGTAAGAAACCTTGTTCCTAAGACAATCTTGCTAATTCTCTCTACGCTGTATAATTAGATCCAGAGATTAGGTTCTACTATTAGTCTAAGGTTGCCAACTTAGCCTAACCAAAGTAGCACCTCACACGTGGTTTCGGAGCCTCAGAATAGCTAGACGAGACGAAGATGTCTAACCGAGCAGGAGAGAGACTACCAGAGGAAGTTGATGGTCGACCAGAGGGGGCGCCTTCTGGGCCGACACAGCCGACGTCGACAGATGGTGGAAGACAGACAGTGCGAGAAGGATCGAGTCCCACGATGGAGCCTATGTCGGCACACGTCACCGAGATGCTACAACGACTAAGTAACCGAGTTGACACTTTTTCGACTCAGGTATCTCAACTGCGTGACCACGTCGACAACGGTTTCAGACATTTTGAAGGACGAGTGAACAGAAGCCGAGAAACGGAGAATTTTCTTCGAGGAGAACAATTGAGATCGGAGAGGACGCGAGAGATGCCAAGCATGATGCCGAACGATGTCAAACCAGCCAAGATCAAGAGCATCGCTACGACTAACATCGACGAGCTGAGAAACTGGTTCCGACATGCACGAGGGTATCTACGGTACCACAGCGTTAACCCTGAAGAGCAAAGAGGAGTGTACTGGGTATTTGGCTTTCTGGAAGGACCACTATCGAAGTGGTGGTACTCCCAAGTTGCGCAGACTGGAGATGAAGTCGGTGGAGGATTTTCCGGAGTTTCTGAGATGGAGAAATCCTTAATTCAGGAATTCTGCAAAAGAACACCGGCGGAACAAGCGAGATTGAATTTGGATAAAGCGCGACAGAAAACCACGGTCCTGAAGTAAGCAAACTATTTTCGAGAACAATTATTGGAGCTTCCTCACCGTCACGAAGAAGATAACGTTCATGATTTCCAGCGCGGTTTGAGACCCTCGATTCATAAGGAGGTTGCCCTGAAAAACCTAAGACCCTACACGAGGCGATTCAAGCAGCTCTGCGAGCGGAGGCAGCGGAGACCAAGATTGAGACGACCCAACGTTCGACAGGCCGATTGAACGCCATCGAAGAAGACAACGACTTTTCAGAGGCAGCGGAGGAGATCGACAGTGAGTCGGAGGAAGATTCTCATGGCGCGACCGAAGAAAAGCCGCGGGAGCTGTACGAGATTAGACGCCTCACTCAAGAGGAGGTCGACAGATTTAAGAAGGAGGGCAAGTTCTTCATTTGCCACAGGAAGGGACACATCGCTATCGACTGCCCAGACAGAAAGAACAAGAAGGACGACAGAACGAAGAAATCCCGGCCGGGAAAGTGAGACCTGAGTCGGCAGCTCGCGGCAAGCTGCAGGATGAGGTTTCGTCTCCTACAGCGACTCAGGAAGAGACCAGAACAGAAGAAGTACGAGACCCGTTACCTCAAACGACATTGAGGCCCGTCTTTAGGAGCAAGGACTTTAGCGACTGGATGATGAATAGGGAGTATTTCCTGAAGTACTCTCAGACCTACGGACCTTTCGACTTAGATGGAGCTAGCGATAATGACGGCCTTAATTCTCAACTTGCGGAGGATTTTTGCTGTCCGGCGCGCCCATTTCAGGAGAGAGATTTACAGAAGTACCGGAGAATTTGGCTAAATGCGCCATTTAATGAATTAGAAGATTTTTGGGCCATTATTTGCGGAGTAAACTGCTTCATCCCCATCGGAGAGCGGTTATAGTGGTTCCAAAATGGAGGGCAAAACCATGGTTCAAGCTGCTGCGAAATTTCCGACTTGTCGACGAGCTGGCGGCGAAAGAACATGTGTTTACCCGCCTTACGAACGACGGAATAGAAGGAAGAAGGCAAGATGTTGGACCGACAAGATGGACGACGCAAGTCTACGTCGACGACACCGATCGAGTTCGATTTCTGCCTCAGAACCTACAGAATCCCCCGAAGACCTACTGGACTCACTCGACGACTCTTGTTACCGATGGCCGACGAGTGTTACTAGCGAAAGAGGACACTCCCCAACCCCTCTCCACCCCTCCCCTTGACCCACTCCCCCCCACCCCTGCTCACCCCCTCCACCCCCCGACCCTCCCACCCACCCCCTCCACCCACTCCCCCTCCGCCCCTCAGCTCGAACACATGGACATCTTCCCATCCAACAGACCACCCACTCACCCCTCCCTCAAACAGGTACCACCCGCCGGCGTCACCAAACCATCACGTCACTCCAGAAAAAAGACCTCCCCCTCTCCCCCCTTCCGCCGGCCACCCCATCACTCTACCACATCCCGACCACCCTCCTCCTTCCCCCCCCCCCACACCCCCCCACATGTCCTCTTCCCTCCACTCCTGCCCCCCTCTCCACCCCACCCTCGTTCCCCTTCCGCTTGACTCACAGACCTATGCCGACTACACGCTGGACGACCTTGAAGACCTGTTGAAGGACGACCTAGAGGGAACCCACACCACCTCCCATGTCCCGCCCCCCTTTGACCGTCCTGCCAGACCCCACAGGTCATCTCCGGCCGACAAGGCCCACCATCACCCCTAACTCCACCCATGACAACCCGGAGGTTAGACCCCACAACCCCCACCCTACCCTCCAGCCAAATATCCGCAGCCACGCTGTAAACACCTCGCTTCAGACAGTTCTCCCGGCTCACTTTACCTCACACTCCTGCAGCATCAAACTACATAACTACCTCTTTGACTTAAATCTCGAACATGGCCTACCTACCACCATAGGCTACCTCGACTCCTCTGCGGTGCTCTCCTTCCAATGGGGGGCACTACCATGACCTTTCGAACCTATATTGCATTGCTAACTCACTAGCGAGACTCCACTCCACCACCTCTGCCTCCTATACTGTCATCACCAATAACGAGGTTGATAATTACCACCATCACTCGCAATACCCTAGCCACTGGACTGACCTCTCTAACAGAGGATCACCCCCCCACCCGGGCACGCCCAACCACTCCCTACTCGTCCTCACTTGGCAGCACTCCCACTTCGGCCTTCTCCACTTAACCCACTCCTCGGCTATCTGGATTGACTCCCTCCACCACTCTCCTCCTCCCAACATCCTCTCTCGCTCTCTCGCTCTTTTAACATCCTGGAACTCCTCCCCCCCCCCCCCCCCCGCCCGTCGGCGACCTACGCATACTTAACCCCCCTCGCCAGAACGACACACCCAACGCATGGTCGTGCGGAACCCACGCCCTTCTGCACACCTACTTTATCACCACAGCTCCCCCCGACCAAGCGTACAACCCCCCTTACTTTGACCCCCGTACCACCGTCTACTCCCTACACTCACTCCTCAGGGACCACACCTTCCGCTCCACTCCCCTCCCTATTAGACGACCTCAATTACTCACCGCCCTCCACCCCCTCAACCTCCCTCCCCCCCTCACCTCCCACCCCCCACCCTTTCCCCACCAGCTACCCCTCCCCCCACCCTCCCCCCTTCCCCTCCTTCCCTTCCCCCTCCCTTCCGACCCCCACATGCGAAACGCCCCCCCGAAGACCCCCCCAACCCCCCCGCCTCCCTCCCCTCCCCCATCCTCGAAAACCACGCATCTCAACCACTCCACCTCACCACCCTCAACACCCGCGGCCTCCACACCTCCATCATGGACGTCGAACACCTCACTACCTCGCATCAATCCGACGTTCTCCTCGTCACCGAAGCCAACCACGCCACCCACAAATCCCGTTGGCGTATCGCTCTCCCTCAATACCTCCTCATAAGTTCCCGACCATGCTACTCACCTGTGCCCCTACCCAATGCACGCATTCTCTTCGCGGTCCGCAGAGCATCGTTCCAGTCTGCCAATGTCCTAACCCCTCCCCCCAACCTCATCCCCCACATCGCCGGCCTAACCCTCGTCCCACACTCAGGCGCCCCCTACCTCCTCCTAGGATCATACATGCCCTAGCTCCACACCCCCGAGCTCACCCGTTTATACGCTGAAGTTGCAGCGTGGGGCCTCCGCCTGGCTGACGACCACCCAAACCACCGCATCCTTTGGGGAGGGGACTTTGTTAATCCATGTACACACGGAATGGCATGAAGGGGGATAGAACCGCCGCTTCCCGGAACGGAGCTGTACGCCTTATCCAAGTACCGCCAAAAGTCGGTACCAGATAGGAACATGTTGTGTATATGAACCCATCGCATCGCATCGCGACTGAGCGGCGAACACCTATAGCGAACACCTATAGGTGGAGGGCCAACACTCCCCCGGAGTCTAGCGTACATATGTGTCCATTAGTAGTCCTACGGAGGGATATGTAAACACTCCCCCTTAATGGACATACTCCGGCCGGTGCCCTAGTAAACCCCACGTACACGCGGAGGGCCCATAACATGTTAATCCATGTACACACGGAATGGCATGAAGGGGGATAGAACCGCCGCTTCCCGGAACGGAGATGTACGCCTTATCCAAGTACCGCCAAAAGTCGGTACCCGATAGGAACATATTGTGTATATAAACCGATCGCATCGCATCGCGACTAAGCGGCAAACACCTATAGCGAACACCTATAGGTGGAGGGCCAAGACTCCCCCGGAGTCTAGCGTACATATGTGTCCATTAGTAGTCCTACGGAGGGATATGTAAACAGACTTCCAGTCGACCACCACAAAAGGTACCGGAAACCCCGCCTTCACCTCACTACTCGAATCCCACCTCCACCCCCTCCACTCCCCCATCCCTACCTTCCCCCGCAGCGGTGGTTGCCTGGACCACAGGCTCACCACACGGCACACCCGGGTACCTGTACACCCGGACATTTACCGTTTGCACGAATTTTCAGTACCCGTACGTTTTTCGCCAATTTTGTTGTCGCCAAGTAGAGTGCGTCTCACAGGCTTGCGTGCGTTCGCCTCGTCACATAAACCGTCTTCTCCACCGCGCCAATGGTAGCGGCTCATCTCGCCTGGCCGTGCCCCCCCTTTTGGAAGTGGAAAGCCATGAACCCACGCAACCACTGTACACCAAGTAAGTGTGACCCCTGCCGCGTTTCAGTGCATATAGTGCATTAGGTTCTTTATTACGGCTACGGACGGAGGGGTTGCTAGGGCGGCTCGTTACGCGATTCGCTTGTTCTCACCTAGTTCGATAACAGACACCCTGCTCTACGACCTTGGGGGGCACGCATATCACGCCGTCACAACTTCAGCACAAAGGCTCCACACGCACCCAACACATATGTGCATAGGGTGGTTTGGTTATAAGGCGTGTAAATTCTTACTTTGACCCGCTATGACTGTCGGCATCGATAAGTTTCGGTAGGTAGGATTCTACGAATCTCAGGGTTTAGTTTTCCTCGTTCGTCACGAAGCATCAGTTTTCGAGATCGCGCTCCCTCGAGATAATACCCTTACCGGTGCCCGCTTAGCATAGTCTTCCTGGCATAGTAATTTACTCGTGTACCGAGCTGGACACCGTTTTGACTCAGATGTCACCATTTATGCCCAGTTTCCGCTCCGAATATCAAGTTCGCGACTACAAATTACCTTCACCCACATCTTATCACCCGCGCACGCATTGTAGAGGGGCACGCAGCACGCTTCACCATCCCCCCCCCGACGCGTTGTAGAGGTGGGGTTTAACTTTGGGAATAAAATCTTTTCGTTTTTCTGGTCCCCCAACCCCCCCGTGCTGCGACCTCGACTCCGTAGGTGGCAGATACCGTAAGCTAAGAGGCACCGTTTATTTTTTGAGGTCCCGCGTAGGTACCCACTTTTCTAACTCTACCGGTGTGCCGTATTGCAGCTGTGCTCATCAAGAGGCACTGGATCCCCCGTGATGCCCAAAGCCAAACTAACCAAGAACTGGGGCGTTGTGTTCGGAGCCGCGGCACACAAACGACGGAGGAGGACCTGCCGCGGCATAGGTGGAGCAATGCTCTTGGGGAGCGGGACCTGTGCGTCGCGTGCCTAGGAGTAATGGCGCGCACGACGCCCATGGTCGGCGACGGCAATGGCATCTGCCGCCGTTGCCACCGAGGGGTGGCTCTGCCTGCCACTTTCCTTAGGTACGCGCTGCCTTCCCTGCGTTTGGCCGCCGTCTTGGTGTAGATGGTGGCCGATGGTTGTAGTAGGTACAAAGATTTCCGATACTTTTTGTTGTTTTGCTTTTTTAGGAACGATGATTACCTTGCGGCCTTTCGAGTTCAAGCTGCGAAGGAGCTGCTATGTGTGGACCCTCGGGCCTACGCGACTATCATTTGTGAGGGATGGCACGGAGACTTGTGGGAGACGTACGTGAAGACGCTCAACCAAGCTGCGAGGTCCTCCCCAGTCGGAGATGAGCACCCAAGATATGCGCAGAGGACGACAATGTGGAAGGACGTCCAAGACGGCAGCAACTCAACTAGATGTTGGTGCTTCACAACCTTTTCTCCCGTCTATCAGCTTTTTCGTATGACTGAGCTTGTGTTGCATGGAAGTAGTGGTGGCCCTGGCTATCGCTCTATGCGGATAGTTTCGCCGCGTGGGACCATCGCCATGGCTGCCCCTCCTCTTCACGTCAAGTTGCAACGCATTGGTGACAAGACTAAGCATGGGTATTGTCAGCGTTTAACGATTGGATTCACCATTTGGGTGATTCCTACAGAAGGGAGGGAGCCCCACCATGCAGAAACGCTTATGGTGGATGTGCTTGCCTTTGTAATGTCTGAACTCTTGTATTTCATAGCCCACGTGTGCCCGTATAGTTTTGTAAAATGCTCCCTTAAATCCATACGTTGTCTTGTCATCCACCTTGCATGTGAGGTGCTGCCGGGTTGGCTATTTGTCCTTCTTATCCTAGCAGAGCGAGGAATGTACTTGATGTCTTTAGTATTCACCTTTTTCGATGCTTGAGGCTGTAGCTCTTCTACCTTGTTGTTTTGATGCTGCATCTCGGGCTGGGCGGCGGGCTGGGCGGCGTGCTGCGGTTGGGGGCGTATAAGCTGAGGTTGGGCGGTTTGCGTGTGCGCGGGCGGCTGCGGCTCGGACTGGACGGGCTGGTAGTGGGACAGGGCGGGCGGTCGGTGGGCGGGCTGCTCATATATTTCGCCGATGTCGTCGTTGCACTCATCTAGCTCCCAATCCATTGCTCCGTCGTCGACGATAGGGAGTTGAGGGGCTTTGGAACGTCGGCGGGGCTGTCTAGGGAGGGATTCTTTTTCTTCGTCCCCCGACACATCAATATCTCCCGTTAGCCCAGCTGCTGCCTCCGCGTCCGTCGCGATAACGTTCGCAACAACGTCCGCAAAATCGCGCAAAGTGTTGAATGCGGCATCGCTAGCTTTTGCCGCATCAGCTAGAACCTGCTCGTCACCGTCGTCATCGCCGTCCGCTTCCGACCCCGACCCCGACCCCAACTCACGTAGCTTTGTAGCCATTCGCTGGCACTTTCTTTTTTGGGTTCGGCATAGTTTCCGCCAACGGGAATCTTCGGCTTGGAGTTGCATTACAAGGTTTCCACTATGTACTTCGAGGTCACGCAACTTCGCGCGTTGGCGTGCACACTGGTCGCGTGACCTCGCTAGCGCGGATTTTAGAGACGCCACTGTCGCCCTCAACTTCTTTATCTCCCTACTAGTTTCCGCCTCCTCGTGGTCCTCGGGAATTTGTTGCTCTTGCCCGTCGAAATGATATTGCGGAAATTGCGCTATTGTCCGAAAACGTACAGTGTGGGTGTGCCGTGCACGCCCCCATCTCCTCTCGTCCTTCTACCGTCCTCTTGTTCGGTCTTCCCCTCCCCCTCCCACTTCACCGACCACTATGCAATCCACCTCGTAATCCTTGCCCCCTTCTCTCTCATAGCCCACCCCCCCCCCCGCCCCATACCCACCCCCACGCACACCACACCACACGCAAGCTCAACTTTAAACTTCCCCTCACACATGACCACATACAAGCGTATCAATCTAGCACACCCGACCTACTCAACCAAACGGCCGCCCTCCACGCAGAAATACTCAACACCCCACATACCTCAGTCTCCTCCGACACCCTTGACACCCTCGCTGTTGTGGGACCACTCGCCCTCTAGCAGGACGAGCGGCATCTGGGGCCCATTCTCCTGAATCGTTTCCTAGTGGGAGGAATAATAGAGCGGATGATTGGAAAGGGGTTCTTCTTACAGCTCTACCGATAAACGGTAACCCGAGTGACCCCCTGGCAAATGTGCCGGCCGCTAAATTTATAGGCGTCCGGTCGAAGGTACCAAAAAGCCACCAATTCCAATTTGATGTGCTGTGCTGCTTCTAATCTAAACTACTAAGTATTACTATGGACTACTACCTTATCGCAGCACAGCCACACTATAGAAGTCTCTGGAGACTTCACCTCAAGCTAATTCTAGAACCGGTGCGTGTATAATTATTCATTATCCCACGCTTCCGGTAATGGTACTAAATATTCTATTTGTACAATAATTCTAATATGACGAGCTCGCTCCTTTCGTCGCTATACTCGTCATACGACCCTTTATTGCTATATACAATTTCTAACATTATTATTGTCCTGTATCAAAAGATACGGAACTGCTATTTGGAGGAAATACCGCTATTAATGACAAGTATCAGCAGATATTACTCGCTTATACTGTAATCTTCCAGCGTCATCGTCGTAGACTATGACACTCTCGCCTCCTTAAGCAACAACGTCCTCGTTGTTGGTGTCGTCGGCAGACAACACAAACAGCAGTAGATCAGGACCAGGAAGGGTCGGAAAAGGAAAATAATGTACAGGTTGAAGCTCGCAACCTTAGCAGTGCTCCGGGGCGTAGTTGGTAGGTCGAAGAAGAGTCTCGACGTAAAATCCCTTTTGTCGACTCCCATCGCGCCCGGTAGTCGCTTTTCCCGTAGCCATCCGTAGCATCTAACCGCCTTGCGTTGCTCAGCAGCTCGACTATGACGATAACTGCGTAAGCAGCACCCTCTCAGGAAAGCAGGCAGTCGTCGCAGCGTAGCGGTAGTCCACAGGTTGGCAGGTCGTCCAGCATCGCTGAATAAACAGCAAACATATCGCAGCTCGCTGTAGCGGTTTTGGTCGCCAGTCCTCTGAGACTTGTTTACAGGTAGCCATAAGAAATATTGCGTGCTTCAATAAAAATGTCATCCAGTACTGTAGCAGTCCTTCAGGCATAAGGAGATACTTGCGCTCTTTTACTCGTATGGCAGGACTCGATAAAAATCTGGCTGTACGAATAGAAATAAAATTATTCGGGAAATAAACTTCTCAGTAGCACGCTCCTCGCGAAGGTACGGGCCATCGATAGGTCCGAAGGGATAGCTTCATATCAAAAAATCCGACGCGGCATGCCGACGTACCAAAACGTACCAAAACGTACCAAAACGTACCAAAACGTACCAAAACGTACCAAAACGTACCAAACGTACCAAACGTACCAAAACGTACCAAATGTACCGGCAGAAAATGTCGTGCATTGCTCGTCATGTCTTCGGCTATTCACTGTCCGTTATTCGGAACGTTTTTCCGCATTTTCAGGGATAAGAAACGTGTTGGCTTTGATATAATAAAATAATAGCCGATTGATATTTCCAATACAGTAGTAGTAACAGTATCATACAGAAATACTTACTTACATAATTTACTTATGTACAAATATCTCTCTCAGGCAAATATATTGCTCAGGCAACGAGCAGTTTGGTACGTACGTACGCGCGCCCTGCAGTCTGTCAGCGCTCATCATCATTTATAATAATTCCCCTCTAGGGATAGCTTCATATCAAAAAATGTCGTGCATTGCTCGTCATGTCTTCGGCTATTCACTGTCCGTTATTCGGAACGTTTTGCTTAGGATTGTCGATGTTCCCCTCTAGGGATAGCTTCATATCAAAAAATCCGACGCGGCATGCCGACGTACCAAAACGTACCAAAACGTACCAAAACGTACCAAGACGTACCAAATACAATCTACGGGGACGCGACGGGGACGCGACGGAACGACGGAACGACGCGACGCCTTTCTCCGAGACAACGCCCTACGAATTGTAGACGTCCCGGCGGACGGGTCGTGCGGCTTCACAGCGGTGGCCGTCGCCATGGGCATCATACCACCTCCAACGTTCGGCTGGTCCAATTCCCACAACCGACACACGTGGGACTTGTTGAACCAGCTCCGGACTCTCGCGGCCACGCAGCTCCTCCACAGCAGCGACGTGAGGCAGCTTTACTCCAAGGAGTTCTTGTTCCTCGAAGGCACTACCGACCTAGACGACGAGATTCAAAATATGCTACGGCCCACTCTCGATGAGGAACCGCCCTCTCCCGGCACCATCCTGCCCGTAAGCTCGTGGATGCTATATTCCACCCTTAGGGTATTCGCCATCGCTTTCGAACGGCCATTCATTCTACTTTTCGACAACGCGGAGTACCCGTGCTTCGAGTTCTTCTGCCACCATCGCGGCGAGTGCAACTTCACCGCTACCGCATTGGACGCAAAGCATGCCACTATGGAAGAACTGCGATTGCATCTAAAGGAAGAGCACCCCGCCAACGCACCACCCATCGTTGTGACGGCAGACGGCAAGGACCCCGACAGTACACTCACGCACTACCAAGCGTGCGTGCCGTCGTGACTCTTGTGCTCTCCCAAGCATTCATTTACCCGAGGATTGACACATTCATCATATCATATTATATGTATGAATTAACTAGCGATCACACATTCGAATTTATATGTAAACAATATTTAATTCCAGCCAAATGTCACATCCGGACCCAATCCCATCTCATGCATCGCCGCCCACGTTCGCATCACTCGCATCAACCACCTCCCATGCATATCATTCTTGCCTTTTGTAAGCAACTATCCCACGCGACCCTAGAGGGGATCTCCTCGCTCCGCACCCCCCGCGCGCGCGCAAGCGCGCGCCCTGCAGTCGACAGGTCCGATATTCCACTTGAAGCTTGCGGTAGGCCAACAGTAAAAGTACTCCCGCATCGCTAACTCCCTCGTTGAAATCTTCGAAAGCATCAGCGTCGCGTAGCCATCCCGTATTTGGTGCTCCCATTGAAGCCACTCCACTTGTCACGCGCTTGCATCTTCACCTCGATGAATCTCTCCTCGCTTGCTCTCGTAGTGCCAATGAAAACGCTTTGCGAATAGCATCGCGTCTCCAAAACACAAGTCGCTAAGCACAGGTACTGTCGGCAGGTAGTCAGCGCTCCCGAGCTAGAATAAATTCGGTCGCCTGCCTCAGTTGCTGAGTCGCTGGCTGCTCGCCGTAGGTCAATCGTGCAAAAAGGGCTCCTCGAAAAGTATCCAGCTGGTATCCAATCGCTAGTCGCGGTACGGTATAGTCCCAAAACGCATCGTCGCAAAAGAAATAAAATCCAGCAAAACTTCTCGCGTGTAGTCCTCTCGCAGTCTCGTCCCAAAGCGAAATACTGTACTCGCTACCAAAGAGCCAAGCGGTATCGTCTCCACCTCCAAGACACGATACGGTATCGCCATCGCTAGTCGAGATCCACAGGAAAATATTGCCACAGAGGCTGTAGACGAAATATAATACAGGTGTAGCTGCTCCACAGGAATCAGCAGCCACAAAACGGTCTTCCCTGGGAAACAAAAAAAACTCGGTCGATACTCGTAAAACTCACAACCCGTCATTTGAAATTAACGGAAAGTCAAAATAATACGAGTAAACTCCACCATAATCAGGAAAAGTAGCCGTCGTCTCGCTGCGCCTCATCGGAGGAAATTCAATCACATCGCAGAAAATCCGGAAAAACAGCCTCGTCTGTGCGAATCGTAGCGACTGAAACTGTCGTCGCCAAAAACAGCACAGGTTGGCGCATCTCCCATCAGGTCAAGCTAAGCGGATCTCCTCGCGCTATGTTTATCGTCCGCCTTGTCCTCATGTCGTGTAGAGAGTCATGTCGAGTCTTCTGCTCCCTCGTCTCGTCTTGTTCCGGTGACTTAGCAGGTCATCATGGTGCTCCACAGTCCCAATCCGCAATCTCGTCGCGAACATGTACTTGTAAAAAATCGCATCACTACTGCCAGGTCGCCATTGTTCGGTCACATCTGAATTTAGCAGGTCCTCTCGCTGAAGCCAGATTCGAAATACTCCAAGCTAAACTGGAAATACTCCGGCAAAGCTTATAACCAGCCAGGTCCAGCTTCTGTCCAGGTGTGTCCGTCTGTTATCAAATTCTGGTCTGAGTCTCTGTTCTGTAGCTCAGCTCATGTTCAGTTCAGTTCTGTTCCGTTCAGTTCTCTTCTGTTCTGTTCTGGGTGTAACACGTCCAACAGGTGTCCGCGTCACGTTCTGTCACAGTCCGATCCAAAATCTGCCGTCCAGGTCACGTTGCTGCTTCATCCAGGTAACCAGAATGTCCACTTGTCGGCCGTAGTCAGCTCCGAGGTTGTCCAACTGATCGCAGCTGCATGTCACGCTAGCGATACAGGTACGGGTACTCGAAGTTGATTCGTAGCCCAAAGTTCGGGTACTGATGCAACGGTAAAAGCTCCACTCCACAAAAAGGGTACAGGTACACGGCAAAATATAGCGATAAAATCGCAAAATACCGTATAATACTCCTCATCTCCCAAATTTGTAGGATGACAACAACTCGTCGCACGAATTCGATCTCGTGAAATCCAGGAAACCAAATACATCGCAGATCCTCCGTAAACAGGTCGGTAGAAAATTCATCAATACAATAATTTCACAAATGAATCTCAGATGAACTGTAGAACCGGATAGAAAACGTCGCCACGTACCACCGCAAAGACTTATGCTCGTAGGTCTCTCGCCCATACAGGAAACAAACTCGCCAGTAAAAGCAACTTCAACCGCAGTGCAGTCCTCGACGTACACTCGCTAATCGTTGTCGCATCCGCCAGTCTTGCTCGCACTAGTGGTTCGTCAAGCACGTCCAATCCCGTGGCATCCTCGCCTCGGAACAAGGCCGCTGAACGTACTAGACTCGGCGTCTTCTCGGTCCTTATCAAAGTCTTGCGTCGCGCTCTCGCGCACGCTCTAGCAGGCCTTGCCAGCGTAGCTCGCTCGACTCGGCTCGCTAGTCTCTTCGCCCTCATGTTACAGATGTCTTCGCCGCTCTTGCATCCCGCAATTATTCCGAATTTCCGGTGTACGGGTATCGGCGTACATGTACTGCACCACTCGGTCATCTGATAATATCGGTACGTAGAACCCACATTCGCTTGCTCGCAGTGTAGCGATAACGTTTGTAGCACTCCGTAGTTCGCGAAGTTTCGCGTACCGAAATCTTCAATTCTTCAATTCTTCAGGTTCTTCTTCTTACCAACGGCTCGTCGCTGGTTCTCTTCTGAAAGAAATCACGCGCGGACAGAAAAACGGGGTCACTCGGGATTTTCTTCTGACGTCTCCTGTCATTAATGCGTAGAAGCCTTCCAGATCTTCATTCTTTCTCTCGAACTGTTGCATACGAGTATATTCCGCCAAAAATCACCGAAATACACTCGCGGCACAGATATGCTGGTATCTGCCAGCCCGTCTCAACAACGTTGTTGTCTTCAGTCTCTTCTTTTTGGGCGAGAAGAGCGCAGTCTCTTCTTTCTTCAGTCCGAAATCTCAGCGGCGCAAAACAGTACAGCATCTCTTGGCCCATACTGGTCTTCTCTCGACGTAGCGTTCGCTCAGCTTCGAAGGCATCTCGCTGCAGGATTGAGCATCTCGTTGCACGCTTCTCGCAATTCATTCGACTCGAAGTCCCCATAAGTCGTACACGTCGGCGTCTCATCAAATCTCCGTTGTGTCGCTTCAAATGGTACTAGCCTCCTAGTCGCAAAATCTCGCGAAATCTCCTCGACGCGGTTCCTCGATACAGAAACTCACCCGCCAGGAATAAAACGTGCGATACTCGATACGCGGAGGTACACGGCAAGGAATCAAAATCGGCCGGTTTCACATACGCACGCTGTGTTACATATACGGTATCACAGTGTACTAGCCGGCCGACTATCGCTAGCCGGAAAACCTTCATCTCCCGCTCCTTTAGCGTCTTCTCGACTCGCTGGTTCTACTGGTACGTAGTCGCTAGATCACGGGTTCTTGCACGAAGACCTTCTCGTGCGCCAGCTCGTCAAAAGCCTCTTAAAATAGCTTGAACGGTGGCCTCATCTCCTCCTCGGTAGAATCTTAGCCTCGCTCCATCGTCTCGCCAATCGGACTCGACTCCTTCAACCAAAGCCGGTATACGTCCGCGGTCGGCGTCCCTTCCGTCGAACCTTCGGTGTCCTTAGGTGCCGTCTTGTTCTTCTCCGCCTCTCCAAACATCCCTCTCGTCGCTACCACTAGTGGCTTCCGAAACCAAGTGTTGTGGGACCACTCGCCCTCTAGCAGGACGAGCGGCATCTGGGGCCCATTCTCCTGAATCGTTTCTACCGATAAACGGTAACCCGAGTGACCCCCTGGCAAATGTGCCACCCGCTAAATTTATAGGCGTCCGGTCGAAGGTACCAGAAAGCCACCAATTCCAATTTGATGTGCTGTGCTGCTTCTAATCTAAACTACTAAGTATTACTATGGACTACTACCTTATCGCAGCACAGCCACACTATAGAAGTCTCTAGAGACTTCACCTCAAGCTAATTCTAGAACCGGTGCGGGTATTATTATTCATTATCAACTCTAGCGGTTACTGTTACCGTTAATATCGGCGCGTCTCACCTGCAGGGCAACCACCTTGCCCGAGCAGTTAGACGCAGCCAACGACCAACGACTTCCCCAACGGTCAGCTCTAGCTAGCCCGTGCCTTATAAGCCGTAGCTAGCCACGAGCCTAGGCACTCTCTGCTTTCGCGCTCAGCCAATCTAGGCTTCGCGCGAATGCAGTCTCGACTCTAGTAGTCGAGTAGGGTGTCAGTTTTACCTTTTCGTCCCATGCGCACTCGAGCGTCACGCGACACTTCCCCCCGTTCAGCTACGCAGTTCCCCAACATGCAGCCCGAGCAGTCTACATCCGCCGCAGCGGCCGACCCTCACGCTACCTCACTCGAACAACGCACAGCCGAACAGATTCGTACGGCAGTTTTGGCATCGGAACAACGGATTACTGAGCAGTTTTTGGCGGCTAACGCTGCCTTACTCGCACAGCTCCAGCAGACGACAGCTACACCTGCTACTACCGATCAACAGCAGTCCATTCCCGCCGACGCAACAGCGACGGAGGGTGGTAAGGCGGCCCCCGAGCCACCTATTGACCTGCTCGACGACGAACCCGACCCCTCCGCGGCCGAGTTCGTCGACTTCACCTACTACGGCGAAGTCATCCCGGCCGGCCTCGAACGTCCCCCTCGAGACGTCGAGGAGCCACGTCTGTGGACTCTCACGGACGACACCGCCCGGGCTCTAAGCGACAAACGCACCCAAGCGGCATACGACGAGTACCTACACATCGGGTGCTATGCCTTCTTCGACAGTTGCGCCAACGCGGCAATTGGCGAGGCTTTGGACACGTTGTCGCACGGCCCACCTCTACCTACAGAGCAGGCGGCAGCGATTGCCCTCATCCGAGCGGGTCATCGCACCCACACAGCGACGGAGGAGGCCGCCCGTACTCGATTGGGCTTCCTCCGCCTCACCAAGGGCGGACAAACGAGCACAGATGCGGACCGCGTGTTCGCCGAATTGGCACACGAGCGCTTCTGCCGACCGCGTCCTACCGCGGTCTCCGGCACATTGGACGCGCTACGCCAAGCTTTCATCGACCGCACGCTTGAAGTCAGCTTACACGCCGCCAGCAAAGCCGCCGCCGGCGCCGCTTTCGCAAAGGTCACGCCGGACAAGCCTACCGGCCCCGACGCTCGAACCCGCAAAGCCGCCGCCGACAAACGCAAGGCCGCTGCGGCAGCAGCAGCCGCGGCACGAGCCGCTCCACCCCCCAAGCCGACCGACTCGGCTAAAACCCCAAGCAAGAAATGATGGTGTGGCCCGCCGCGCCGATTCCTGCTCCCCGACATCTTCCTTCATGCGCCACCGCGTACGTCGAAAATGGCGGGAGTGGGAGCGCATCGGCGCGAGCGGCCAAGTCCTAAGTTGGATCCGCCACGGCGTACGTGTAAAGTTCAAGCACGGCCTACGCCCCAAGCCGTTCAACCACGGCATCTCCATGCTAGACGCCACACCCGACCAACTCGAGTTTCTCAACTCGGAACTACCACGCTTCGAGGCTTGCGGCGCGTGGGAGCGCTCTACGAACCCCCGCTACGTCTCCCGGATGTTCTTGGTGCCAAAACCCGGATGCAATCAATGGCGCTTGATTATCGACCTTCGAGAACTCAACCGCTACTGCTCAACATTCAACATGACTTGCGAGACCCTCAAGCACCTCCGCCATCTATCTCGACCGGGGGACTACTTCGTCTCACTCGACCTCGCCGATGGGTACTACACCCTTGGCATCCGGGAGGAAGACCGAGACTACTTCACGGTCAACTACCGCGGCACCCTATGGCGCCTCGCGTGCCTCCCCATGGGGTGGTCGGGCTCCGCCTACTACTTTTGCAAACTCACGCAAGTGTTTACGAACCACCTACGCCGCCCACCACCTCCCACGCCCGCATCTACACCACGAGCAGCGTCCAACGCACGATGGCTACCCACACGCCAACTCGCAGCCTTCGCGGGGAAAGCGCAATTTCTCTACCTCGCCATCGCGCCCGCCCGATTCTTTTTGCGCGAGCTCCACAACGTCTTGGCTACCCGTACCGGTTGGGGGGGACGCGTGCGCCTCACCCACCAACTCCGACGCGACCTCGAGTGGTGGCGCACGGTACCCTCCCAACACAACGGCCGGTCGATCTACAAGCCCATCGAGACCGCCTATTTGCACGCCGACTCGAGCGACTACGGATGGGGGGCCGTCCTCAACGAGGACGCCAATTACCAAGCCCGCGGGTTTTGGAGCGCCCCCGACCGCCTCCAACACATTACGTGGAAGGAGCTTCGAGCGGTCCGGCACGCGGTCGAATCCTTTCTACCGCAACTCCGAGGACGACAAGTCCTCCTCCACGAGGACAACACTGCCGTGGTCGCCGTCCAACCAAGCTAACGTCCCGGTCGCCCGTCATGATGACCGAGCTCCGGCGTTTGTGGTTCCTACTCGACACCAACGACATCCACATCCGCCCACGCTACATCCGGTCGGCCGCCAACGTCTGGGCCGACACGCTCAGCCGCGAGAGGGACTCCGAAGACTGGCAACTAAACCCACAACTCTTCAACCACCTTCAGCGCCGGTGGGGCCCGCATACGATCGACCGTTTCGCTTCTATGCTCAACACGCAACTGCCACGCTTCAACGCCCGCTGGCGCGACCCCCTGTGCGAGGACATCGACTGCCTACACCTCCCCGACGCGGCGTGGAAACGCGAGAACAACTACTGCAACCCCCCTTGGTCTGCCCTACCAGCACTCGCCGCAAAACTCGAACAAGCTCAAGCCGCGGCGACTGTCATCGCCCCCTACTGGCGAAACAAAACGTGGTACCACGCGTTCGCCCGCTTGGCCACCGAGACCGTGCACTTCCCAGCGTCCCGCGACCTGTTCTTTCCCGGCAGGCTAGGCAAGCGCGAAGGGGTCGGGCCTCCCGCGTGGAGCATCGTGGCCTTTCGGCTATCACCCCCTCTTGGCTCTACAATCGACGCGGTGCGATTGGCCGGGCGATACGCCCGGACCGATTAAATACTCCTGTACAGCACGTCCCCCCTCTGCGTACAGGACCGCCGCGCTACGGATTACGCCGTGAAGCAGCACAGTCGCCCTGGTCCTCCGATATGGCTGAAACTTTTCAGGACCTCCTAGGATCGGATAAGCTCGGGGTTACGGCGGTTGCCCTACTCAGCAACTCGCTAGCGCCCTCTACGTACTCGAGCTACCAAAGCGCAATCAGACAGTTTTTAATTTTTTGTGCAGAGGAAAATATCGCCCCGCTACAGGCCACGCCAGCCACGATGGTCCGCTACACGGCCTGGCTAGCCCTCTTGGGAACGGTTGCGGCCAGCTCGCTGCAACCTTACTTCTCCGCGGTTAATAAGTTCTTCCGCGACCACCGGCGCCAACCTATCGCCGTGGGCGAACTCCTGGCGGACGCCCGCCGTGGCCTCGAAATGCTATAGCACCGCCTACTTCCCACCACCGCTCGCCTCCCGCTACCCGCACAAGTCGCCTTGGACATCCTACACGCCGCCAACACCCTACACAGAACCTTCGCGTGGACCCTTGCTTCCCTCCCTCAGATGCAGAGCTTCAGAGCCTGTTTAGCGGTGTGCGTCAATTACATGTTTTTTTGCCGCGCCGAAACAGGCGCCCGCTGCCAAACCGGCGACCTAGTTGTCGACAGGCCCTCTCAACAAATCTGCCTGTTCGTACGAAAATCTAAAGGGGACCAGCGCCGCGACGCTAGCGATAAACATGTCATCACCATCCCTGTAGCCGCTAACCCCGTCTTGGCAGACCTGCTCGACTACTACACGGAGTAGCGCGCGGCCTTCTGCAACAAATTCTACAACACGCCACCCCCCTCGCCTTTTGGAGCTTCTCACCTTCCGAACCTTCTCACGAGTGGGGCGCCGCGTCCACCATCTCCGCCTGGCTCGCCCTCGCCCTCCGCACCGTCAACTCATCCGCGCCCACCGGTTTCAAGTGGACGTCGCACAGCCTACGGAAAGGCGCGGCGTCCGCTGCCAGCTGCATCGGCGCGCCCCTCCCCGTAATCAAATTTATGGGTGGCTGGGCCAAGAACAGCTCTGTGACCGAAGGCAAATATATTGACCCAACCATGACCCCAACACCTGCTGCTTGGCGGTTCTTCGGCTGGCTCACTCCGTCCCCCGCACAACACTAATTCTGGCTGTGCAAGCCTCTGGCTTTAGGTTACTGGCAAATCGTGCCCTAGGGTAAATGGTCAGATTGATTTGAATCTAGAGGTTTGCATATCCAATATCATGTGTACGGGACAGTAACTCTAGCGGTTATTGTTACCGTTAATATCGGCGCGTCTCACCTGCAGGGCAACCACCTTGCCCGAGCAGTTAGACGCAGCCAACGACCAACGACTTCCCCAACGGTCAGCTCTAGCTAGCGCGTGCCTTATAAGCCGTAGCTAGCCACGAGCCTAGGCACTCTCTGCTTTCGCGCTCAGCCAATCTAGGCTTTGCGCGAACCCACCCACCCATCCCTATAATCCTGCGCTAATTGACCCCCATACCCTGTCTGTGGGTGTCTTTTGGCCAAATTGTAAGCAAGCTGACATCTTTGGCAAAACGTGCCCTAGGGTAAATCAGCAGATATTACTCGCTAATACTGTAATCTTCCAGCGTCATCGTCGTAGACTATGACACTCGCCTCGCAATTCACTACACTCCTCTCTCTCCACATGGACCACGCTGCCACAGTCTGGCCTCTCCTCCCCGCCAAAAAACCCCGTCCGCCCCAGGCGTCCCTCGACCCCACTTGGCTTCCAAGAAAAACACGCAAACACATTCTACGACTCCGCAATTGCAGCAAGAATACATGCCCCCTTCCCATCGCCTAGGCCCTCTTAAATACGACCGAATATCTCGCACCTGACGCCATCAAACAACAGTGCCAAACAAGCATACGCCACCTACTGTGCGCCACCACCACAGATAAATTGAGGAAAATAAAAACCCGCGCCAACACGGCCTACGACACTTGCCCTAAATCCTCCCACCGCCTATTGAAAATTAAAAGCGGCCACTTCCTCCCCAACAGCGCCCCCTCGACCCTCCACCGCATTACCAAACCCGATAAAAATATCGCAACCTCTCCCTCCGCCGTCCTAGAAGCGGTACACTCTCACTTCGCCACCAAAGTCAGCCGCGCCACCCCACACGAACTGCCCACCCCCCCATGGGAACTCCCAAACAACCCCGACAACTTTACCAGCGAACCCCGCGGGGACCCCTCTCTTACCCTCGCCGACATGATCACCCGCGCCACGTTCGATAAAACCCTTAACTCACTAGGCACAGGTAAAGCCCCCGGCCCCGACGGTAACCCCAACAAAATCATCAAATTCCTGCCACCGGCGACCCGCTCCGCCCTCTTCTCTCTCCTCTCCCTCCTAGCCCACTAGTCCTACACCCCTCCTGAATGGTGCCACAACACAACATGCCTGCTACATAAAAAAGGTGACCCCACCCTCCTCGACAACTACCGCCCTATCGCCCTCATGAATAACCTCCTTAAGCTATGGACCGCACTAATCAAAGATGCAGGCTCGAAATACGCCGAAACCCACGGCATTCTCAGCGACCAACAAGACGGATTCCGACAACACCGCAGCATCCACGACGCACTTTCATCCATCATCATGACGATGGAGGACGCGAAACTCCACAACAAAGACATCTACGTCATGTACGCGGACTTCAAAGGCGCGTTCAATGCAGCGGACCACCGCATAATGTTCAAACACATGCGTCAACTCGGTATGCCCTCCACCTTTGTCGACACATGCGAACACCTCTACGGGGTCTCAACCACCGACTACATTACTCCTCACGGCCCCACCCCCTCCATCGACATAAATCGCGGAACCTTACAGGGCGACACCCTCTCCCCATCTCTATTCACCCTCTTTCTTGAACCCATCCTTCGGTGGCTCACGGTGGGCAGCCGGGGCTATCGCCCAGGCCCTCCCGCCACTAACGTCGACCCCACAGAACCCATAGCCACCTACCCAGGACACGGCTTCGCCGAAGACCTCAGCCTTGCCACGGGCTCGACACCCAGCACGGCCATACAACTCAGGAAACTCTCCCTCTTCAGCGCCTACACAGGTATGACCGTCAACATCCGCAAATGTTGCATCATCGGCGCCCTTTGGCGCACTGGCAACGCCCTCTCCCTTGCCAACATTGCCCTCCTCGCATCCCGTCTCCAAACTCAGATCATCGCCATCGACTTCAACCCGGCCCCCATCCCCTCGATAGGCCCCTCGGACACATACCGCGTCCACGGGGTAGAACTTAACACCTCCCTCACCTTCACCAAACACTGGAACGAACTAAAACTTACTACCGCATCCCTCATCACCGCCCTATCTACCTCCCCACTAACACCCCCCCGCAGAATCAGGGTCATCCGGGGACTCCTCATCGGAAAACACTTCACCCTCCTGCTCGGCCGCTTCACCGACTCCCAACCCGACACCCTCGAAGGACAAATATGCCGCGCTCTCCGCACCGCAGTCTCCTCGGTACGTAACCTCCCCCGCACCGCCCTCCACCGCCCTACCTCAGACCTAGGATACGGCCTCCCCTCCCTCAAAGCTCACGCAGCCCAACTCATTGTCTGCCACCTACACGAAATCATGAACAACTCAGGATATCGAGGCCACATGGCCCGCGCACACATCCGCACCATCTCCACCACATACTCCCAATGGCCCACTGAATCCATCATGTCAGCCCGCTACATCCCACCCACACTCAAATGCTTAGTAAGAGCTCAACGCGACACCGGCACTATGTTTTACAACATCCCTCCTTTCTCCCTCACCAACCCCATTGCTTCCACACTCCGCGCCCACTTTACCAGACAAGACAACACCCTCCTCGCATCACTCAGAGAGAGAGCCACACACATCAGAGACCCCCACACATACAAACATACTTACGATTTCTCGCCCCGCAAAACACACGCTTCCCTCCTCCTCCGTCTCACTCCACTCTGGAAAAATAACACAACCACATGGCCCCAAGTCCTCCTCCGCGCCACCCCTCCTCCTTCATCCTCAAATCATGAAAATCCATCTCCAAACTCACGGGGACCACCACCCCAATTTCGGTCCCCATTCGCCTCCTCGCAGCAATCCTTACCGAACCCTCCAATACTATCCACAACCGCCTCCCCATCACAAGCCTCACTCCCAAACAAGCATCCCCCCCACCACTGTTTACTCCTCTTGGATTCCCCTCCTCTCCCCACACCTCCCCCGCTCACCCCCCACCCTCTCATCCGGCATCCGTACCTCCCGCACCGGTACCTCCCCCCCCACTGCACCCACCACACACATAGACACAGAATACCTCACCCCCTCATACCACCACTTCCCCCCCTGCGACGTTACGCGCATCATTTCCAAACACAAAGAAACAGAATACGGTCAAACACAGTACATGGTTGAATGGGCCCCGGAGCACCTCACGGAATGGGACATTGAACTCCAACTCGACAAAGGCTTCCGCCTCATCTCCTCCACCCCCACATCGGTATGCCTCCCCAACCCCTCTCCCGCCGACTGCTCCATATGTCACGACCCACTACACATAGAACCCACCCCCACCTGCTGCACATGCCCGCACTTTGCCGTCCATTCCCAATGCCTTCCAGCTCAGGGACCCGCCACATGGCAGTGCGAATGGTGCGCTCGCGGCCAACGACACGACCTCATCCGCCTCCACGAGGTCCAGTGGGCACCATGCCTACAACTACACGACACCATCAGTGAGACCCCCTCCGGCCCCACCGCCCTCACCGCATTCAACTCCGGCTTTGTCCCCTCCACGACACCCATTCTGCCAGAACCCGGACCCCCTCCATGGACGCACCCCCTAATCACATTCAACCACGACCCCATCCACCCCGACCTCGACATGCTCCCTACCGGTAAATTCGCCATTCACACACACCCATCACTACAAGACACCACCATACTATGCACTCCCGACGGCCGCGCGGTCTCCACCCTTATCGCCCCCCGCGTCCGCCACCTATTTCAACTCTTCCGCCCCGACCTCTCACAGCACACGTTCAAAAAGGAGGTCTACCACCTCCCCACTCGCCTCGGCTCCCACTCAGAAATCCACTCACCCACACCCGCCAACACCACCGGAAATAGATGGGCCACTAGAGAGGAACTCCTCACAGCTCTCCGCCAAACATTCCACATCCAAACCGAACTCTACTCCGACCCCCTCAATAAATCCCTTCACTCTCACACATACCACTCCCTATACCCCGAAGACATAGTCTTCTCCTCTAGCGGCAGCAATGCTCCACACACATGGCACGGCACCAACATCGTCAACCTAGAATACGACCACGAATGCATGCTCCGCGCCATGGAACACGCAATCACCAACGCACACCTCAGAGCCTCCCACACACCCTGCGCAACCATCCTCATACTCCCCCGATGGGAACACACACCCTACCGCCACTCCAAATTCATCGACTCCCCATACACCCACCACCTCTACACCCTCCCCAATGACGCAAACACCTTCCTACCCCCCGACCAACACACATGCATATCCACCCCTACCCCATTCGGCACACGTTGGATGGTCGACATCTACCTCGTCGCTAACCCCATCGCACTCTCCACCCTACCCTCACACATAGCCATGACCGCACTCCACAACACTCTCGAGTCTATCTACGACACTCACCTCCCCAAACCGCCCACCATCACCATCCCACCTCCTCACCTCCTAGACACATACTCCCCTCACTCAGCAGGCATCTACCACCTCCCCCCAAACCCCACCCACCCCCTTACCTACCCACTCCATGAACGCATGCAACTAACATACCCCCCACCAAAGGAACCCTTGCTTGGAACTGGCAAGACTTTGTATACACCGACGGTTCAAAAAAAGGAGGGTTCTCCCCCTTAGGAGCAGCCCCCACCCACCCCGCCTCGGACACCCGCATCAAAATCATGGTGACCTCTACCCCTCCCTCGCACACTATCAATCGCGCTGAATTAGCTGGCATAGACATAGGCCTCCAACTAGGCCACACCCACCTCCTTACAGACAGCGCGTGCTCCCTCCGCCTCATACAAGGATACTTAACCTGCCCATCCGCCTATAGGCACAACATCCACCGCGACACACTCCTCTCCATCACACACACCCTCAAAGCCCGCTGCAAAGCAGGCATTCGCACACACCTCGGCAAAATTAAAGCACACAACCACTCACTCGGAAACGACCTCGCAGACACTCTAGCCAACCAATTCGCGGACGGTCACCCACCCGACACTACATACACCACAGGCTCAGACGTGTCGATAGGACACTTGACCTGGCCGTACACCCTCATTCCACAAACCCTAGGGGAACCCATACTCTGCAAATACACCAACCTCAAAGTTGACGCCCACACCTACAGCACCAAACACACGCACACACCCCTCTCGCAACCATCCAAACACGGAGCCCTCCTCGCCCGCGCCACGGAGGACGGCGCCGACTTCTCTTTCCACAAAAAAACACACTACACTCACCAACATTCAATTCACCCACAAATAAGAATTTATGTGGGGAGTCCACAACACCCGCCTTCTCACACACAACCCCACCCTGCACTGCCCCATGTGTGGCCAATTCACAAGCAATGGCCACATGGCCGGTAACTGCCCCACCATGTCTGGCTTAAGACAGGACCGCCACAACGGCGCGCTGCAACTCCTACTCTCCCTCTTGGAACGCCACAACGGAGGTCGCTGGGAAACCATCACGGCGGACTTCGGTAACAAGCCCGTCAAATCATTTATGTCCCCCACACCCACCCACACCCCTCTTGACTGTCACCCCCCCCCACCCCACTCGCATGCCCACCCGCCTTGTTGCTGCTGACGAAAGTCTCTCACCCGACTCCCTAACCTCGTGCCCCGCCATCCTCCCCCCCGAGATTCTCCCCCCGCGCTACAACCCCCCGCACACAAACCCGACTTTATCCGCCTCCTCGAACCTCGATAGGTCGGTCACACAAACGGTTGCCACCGATACGCATCCATCACAAAGATTCAGATAGGGGAATGGAAGTATTGCACGGACAATAACTTCTCCCAAACATCTCACCTCATACGTGCCAAATACACCCCGCTTGCAAACGCCATCCGCAGCCACTGGCCATGCAAAGTGGTAGACATCCTCCCCATCGTCATGAGCCGCACATGTACACCGCACTCTTCCACCATCACAAGTCTCACCTTGTTAATCCATGTACACACGGAATGGCATGAAGGGGGATAGAACCGCCGCTTCCCGGAACGGAGGTGTACGCCTTATCCAAGTACCGCCAAAAGTCGGTACCCGATAGGAACATATTGTGTATATATATGAACCCATCGCATCGCATCGCGACTGAGCGGCGAACACCTATAGCGAACACCTATAGGTGGAGGGCCAAGACTCCCCCGGAGTCTAGCGTACACATGTGTCCATTAGAAGTCCTACGGAGGGATATGTAAACACTCCCCCTTAATGGACAAACTCCGACCGGTGCCCTAGTAAACCCCACGTAAACGCGGAGGGCCCATAACCTGTTAATCCATGTACACACGGAATGGCATGAAGGGGGATAGAACCGCCGCTTCCCGGAACGGAGCTGTGCGCCTTATCCAAGTACCGCCAAAAGTCGGTACCCGATAGGAACATATTGTGTATATGAACTCATCGCATCGCATCGTGACTGAGCGGCGAACACCTATAGCGAACACCTATAGGTGGAGGGCCAAGACTCCCCCAGAGTCTAGCGTACACATGTGTCCATTAGAAGTCCTACGGAGGGATATGTAAACACACCTCCCTACTCACCGCCCGCACCGACCCTCCTGACAAACTCATCTCCAAAGCACGCCTCGACACGTCTCGCATCCTTGCACAACCCCACACGCATAGTGTCCAATGGCTACATCATCTCCTACTCATATACCGCATAAAATCCCGCACGACCTCTCGCCGCGCCTCCACACATTGCCCCTTCGCACGCCCCTGACTGCACGCCGCCCTCACCTCGTCTTGCACAACTCCCCGGGGGGGAGTAAAACCCCCGACTATCCCCGGAGAGGTTGGATTTAGGTGGTTAACGGTCTAGCCCTGACTTGTAAGTTCTCTGTATGGCATAGTTGGGAGGGCCCAGAGACAGCAACCGGCGCATACGGTGTTTGGTGTGAACCGGCGCATACGGTACATGTTGTAAACAATTTCAATTTCAATTTCAATTTACTCTTTTATTGTCATCACGGTAGTACCAGTGTATCGCCGTATTTTCCCTGGACAGTACAGAGTTACTAGTGCCTCGGGAGAATTGGTGGTACACGTACCACGTTTGTGGTACATGTACCACATAAAATGATCATGTTTGGAACCTCCAAACAGACCGCTGATCTAAGCAATCTTTATAGAAATAGGTCCAAGACGTGCAAAAGGACCAAGTCAACTTATTTTTCAAGAAATAATGGTTACCGGCTGCGGCTATTCGCCATGGCGACGATTTTGCCCCCATCCACCCCCCGCGGTAGCACCGCTCGGCACGTCCGGATAGGCCAAAGAGTCTCGGATCGTAGAGGCCCTACAAAGGACCTAAGGCCCGGCTCGAGGCGCCATCAGCGTGCCCGGAAGTATGGCTTAGATACTGCGTCGGTAGGGCCGAAGTTGTGGACCGTGCGGTGGGATGATGGTGCGGAAACTACCGAGCGGTCCACTCAACTCCGGGCAGATGTGCCCACTGCCGGGGAAGAACTTGCTAGCTTACCGCCTCCCACGCCTGGCGATGACCACACAAACTGGAGATTAGTTCCTGCTCATCCTTCCAACACCTTGTCAAAATTTCGTGTGGAGCTTCTGCTTGTCGACTCCGTTGTGCGCACCGCGCCGACGGAGGGTACTAGTAGAGAAATAGCTGAAAATATAAATTTCGAAAATCAGCCAACACTACCCATCGACGCATCTCCTTCTACAAAACGCGGCTCGACCTGTAGCGGGTACTTTTACCGCAACGACCCATATGCAACGGACCTCATGCTACCTCCCCTTTCACCCCTGCTCGCATTAATGGCATATCAAGTTGGTTTCCGAGCTCCTTGTTGGTAACGTGGCGGGCGAAGCCACCGGGTTTGGGCGGGGCTGAACATGCAGCCCCTAATCATGATTGTTTGCACCACCTATCCATAGGCAGCAACTATAAAACTCCATGCTCATGAACATGCCTGAATTGCAGCATAATAGTAATGCTACGCTATTGCAACGAAATGTCCCCTGTAGCATTAGCATGATGCAACAACGTGACGCCATAATGCAGTCGAGTGACATGCATACCTGCGCATGGATCGCCACACAAAAACGCGCAAAGCCTAGCTTTACTCCCCTTAAAGAAGCTAAAGCAGTAGCAATGCGCTCTGTCATGCAAATTGGAAGGGAATAAGAGGTGTTTTTTACTTCTGGTTTTACAAAGAAATGTGTAATCTGAATTTGGGCGGAGCCACTAACCCCCCCCTCCCCCCCCGATGTCATGCACGACATGTGCCTATCGCCTATGTCTACACTTACTTCCCATGTCTGAAACTTCACACCCACTCGCACCCTCGAGATCCTCCTTCGTATATGAGTGCTAATTGGCATTCTCTTTGTCGGGAAGGGTCGCCTCTTCGACATTCGGAGCGCGGGGCTTCGAGCCGAGGCCGCGCACATAGCCGCGCTCGCACATGCGCCACGCTCACTCCCGCATCCACCCCCACGTCACAACCAGCACGCCTCAGCTCCTTCGTAGTGTCTAATTATTCCTTATTTTCCTATTCGAACGGGTTTCAGTAAGATTTTGGTCGCTAGGTACCTCAGAAAGCGAGGCACACGAGCGTAAATGCGGGACGCGGTCGTGGCGGGGAGTGGCTACACGCATTTCCTTACCTTGTATACTCCCCTCGACTTTCAAGCCCGTCGCAACACAGCCACGTGCGACCCAAACAACTGGTCCATCCATTTCATGATACTCATGGGCGTTATCGAGCTGATTTTCGATACACGAGAGGGTTTTACCGCACATCTCTAGCTCATCTTTAGGACGGTCAGCTTGTCGCCGACCTCATCGCGCACCGCTCACTCCCGACCTTTCACGTTGCTTGCACGCCCAACTCACCACACCAACCTTTGCCTCCGACTACCAAAAGTTTCAAAATCCTCTTGGCAACTTGTTTCGAGAAGCGTCGGGCTTGAGGTAGAGTTTGATCTGACTCTGGTCCTTCTGAGTCGGGCGGATGGCCAACAAAGAGGTGGTGCGCTTAGGGTGCGAGCAACTGCAAATATAGCGATGATACGGTTTCCTTAGAAATATTTAAGAGATAAGTACGAATGAAAAATATTGCTTCGTACCACACGTTTTGTGGTACACGTACCGTACCACCAATTCTCCCGAGGCACTAGCAGTATCTCTTCTGGATAGTTCTTTTCTAGATAGTTCTAATAGCTTGTGCGATAAGGTTCGATAAACGGTACAATTAATCTCAGATAATCTATATCGCTAGTAATAGTTTGGTTTAGTTAGCAGACAACACAAGCTACATGTTCTAATGTTGTTTCTAGAACACATGAGGCGTGGATATTTAAGACGGAGACTTACTGGCCGAGGGTGAGACCCAGACCGGTACAGACCAGAATTACGCCACGCCCAAATTGTAAGAAACCCTGTTCCTAAGACAATCTTATTAATTCTCTCTACAATCTTGTTCCTAATCTCTGTATGATTAGATCAAGAGACTAGGTTCTACTCCTGCTCAACTCGAGCAGGCTGTGACAGCCCAGTCGACTATCAATCCGGATGATTCTTACGTCGTACCGGAATCAATCGATGTTGGTGGTCTGAATCTTACGCCCGCCAAGACGGGGTTACTTCCTGCCATGAAGCATAAGAGTGAGTTACTTCACTTTGGTTACGTGACTTAATGGGAAACTTTTCGTCGTGCAGTGTATACGTCCCAAGCACTCTTCCATGACGACACGACTATCCCGAGGCAGTTTTTCATGTGCCCCCGGTTTTCGTCGGTTGACTCTGGCCATGTATGGCTTCTCATTCGTGGTTACATTAATCAGTTGTGTGGGGATACACCAACCGATTTACGAGTGGGCACGCCCATGCCTACGACTAATTTGGTTGGCTTACTTGTGACCCTTACTGAGACTCAGAGCAAAGCAACGGCTAACTCGCCGTTTCAGTCTGGCGCAGACGCCCGAGAACTGGAGGACTGGCTCGAGGCGCATCAACCTCAGCGCTTTCTTTTGCTCGGAATTACGGCTGACTCTTACGACTCAGTTATTTGGGTTACTTCACAGTTTTTTGGACACCTGAACGGTTGGTGGTTGAACCGGAACATGCAAGCCTCCATCCCGTCTACGTTTGACCTGCTTGTCGCGGAGCTGCGGACGATAACGTTTCTACCCAACATACAAGATGACGCGATTAACGCTCTGCCCAACCTAACGCAAGGAAGCATGAGTTACGCTCTCTACACCCAGCGGTTCAACTACTTCTTACGTCGGTCTCGTCAGAAACTTACGGCTGACGCTCAGTGTGTTCGTTTCAGCAATGGTCTGGCTAACTTCGAGTTGAAGACTCAGGCTAAGTCACATCGCTCTCGGAGAGGCTACAACGTTCATCTTGTGGGCCTACAAAACTTCGTGAATGACGTCGTAACTGATTCGCTGCATCTCGGCGGAATGAGGTCTACAACTTGTCCATCTACATCGCATGGAGGAGGACAACCAACAATGAAGCGCAACCTTGATGATCCATTGGTGGGAGCCTCTAAGATATGGAAGCGCAATGGTGGTGGCCGTGGTCGTGGCCGTGGACGAGGAGGCAATCAAGGTGGTGGTCGTGGCCGACCTTCTGTAAACTATGGCCGAATTGATTTCAGCGCTATCACTAATGCGTTGACTCATGAGGAGCGCAAGAAGCACATTGAGGAGGGACTTTGTTTCAAGTGCCACAAGAAGAGTCACCGACTGTTTGAGTGCCCCGAACTGAAGGGCAACGCGGCAATTGGAGTACCGCCGTCACCACTGTTTACTCCTCTTGGATTCCCCTCCTCTCCCCACACCTCCCCCGCTCACCCCCCACCCTCTCATCCGGCATCCGTACCTCCCGCACCGGTACCTCCCCCCCCACTGCACCCACCACACACATAGACACAGAATACCTCACCCCCTCATACCACCACTTCCCCCCCTGCGACGTTACGCGCATCATTTCCAAACACAAAGAAACAGAATACGGTCAAACACAGTACATGGTTGAATGGGCCCCGGAGCACCTCACGGAATGGGACATTGAACTCCAACTCGACAAAGGCTTCCGCCTCATCTCCTCCACCCCCACATCGGTATGCCTCCCCAACCCCTCTCCCGCCGACTGCTCCATATGTCACGACCCACTACACATAGAACCCACCTCCACCTGCTGCACATGCCCGCACTTTGCCGTCCATTCCCAATGCCTTCCAGCTCAGGGACCCGCCACATGGCAGTGCGAATGGTGCGCTCGCGGCCAACGACACGACCTCATCCGCCTCCACGAGGTCCAGTGGGCACCATGCCTACAACTACACGACACCATCAGTGAGACCCCCTCCGGCCCCACCGCCCTCACCGCATTCAACTCCGGCTTTGTCCCCTCCACGACACCCATTCTGCCAGAACCCGGACCCCCTCCATGGACGCACCCCCTAATCACATTCAACCACGACCCCATCCACCCCGACCTCGACATGCTCCCTACCGGTAAATTCGCCATTCACACACACCCATCACTACAAGACACCACCATACTATGCACTCCCGACGGCCGCGCGGTCTCCACCCTTATCGCCCCCCGCGTCCGCCACCTATTTCAACTCTTCCGCCCCGACCTCTCACAGCACACGTTCAAAAAGGAGGTCTACCACCTCCCCACTCGCCTCGGCTCCCACTCAGAAATCCACTCACCCACACCCGCCAACACCACCGGAAATAGATGGGCCACTAGAGAGGAACTCCTCACAGCTCTCCGCCAAACATTCCACATCCAAACCGAACTCTACTCCGACCCCCTCAATAAATCCCTTCACTCTCACACATACCACTCCCTATACCCCGAAGACATAGTCTTCTCCTCTAGCGGCAGCAATGCTCCACACACATGGCACGGCACCAACATCGTCAACCTAGAATACGACCACGAATGCATGCTCCGCGCCATGGAACACGCAATCACCAACGCACACCTCAGAGCCTCCCACACACCCTGCGCAACCATCCTCATACTCCCCCGATGGGAACACACACCCTACCGCCACTCCAAATTCATCGACTCCCCATACACCCACCACCTCTACACCCTCCCCAATGACGCAAACACCTTCCTACCCCCCGACCAACACACATGCATATCCACCCCTACCCCATTCGGCACACGTTGGATGGTCGACATCTACCTCGTCGCTAACCCCATCGCACTCTCCACCCTACCCTCACACATAGCCATGACCGCACTCCACAACACTCTCGAGTCTATCTACGACACTCACCTCCCCAAACCGCCCACCATCACCATCCCACCTCCTCACCTCCTAGACACATACTCCCCTCACTCAGCAGGCATCTACCACCTCCCCCCAAACCCCACCCACCCCCTTACCTACCCACTCCATGAACGCATGCAACTAACATACCCCCCACCAAAGGAACCCTTGCTTGGAACTGGCAAGACTTTGTATACACCGACGGTTCAAAAAAAGGAGGGTTCTCCCCCCTAGGAGCAGCCCCCACCCACCCCGCCTCGGACACCCGCATCAAAATCATGGTGACCTCTACCCCTCCCTCGCACACTATCAATCGCGCTGAATTAGCTGGCATAGACATAGGCCTCCAACTAGGCCACACCCACCTCCTTACAGACAGCGCGTGCTCCCTCCGCCTCATACAAGGATACTTAACCTGCCCATCCGCCTATAGGCACAACATCCACCGCGACACACTCCTCTCCATCACACACACCCTCAAAGCCCGCTGCAAAGCAGGCATTCGCACACACCTCGGCAAAATTAAAGCACACAACCACTCACTCGGAAACGACCTCGCAGACACTCTAGCCAACCAATTCGCGGACGGTCACCCACCCGACACTACATACACCACAGGCTCAGACGTGTCGATAGGACACTTGACCTGGCCGTACACCCTCATTCCACAAACCCTAGGGGAACCCATACTCTGCAAATACACCAACCTCAAAGTTGACGCCCACACCTACAGCACCAAACACACGCACACACCCCTCTCGCAACCATCCAAACACGGAGCCCTCCTCGCCCGCGCCACGGAGGACGGCGCCGACTTCTCTTTCCACAAAAAAACACACTACACTCACCAACATTCAATTCACCCACAAATAAGAATTTATGTGGGGAGTCCACAACACCCGCCTTCTCACACACAACCCCACCCTGCACTGCCCCATGTGTGGCCAATTCACAAGCAATGGCCACATGGCCGGTAACTGCCCCACCATGTCTGGCTTAAGACAGGACCGCCACAACGGCGCGCTGCAACTCCTACTCTCCCTCTTGGAACGCCACAACGGAGGTCGCTGGGAAACCATCACGGCGGACTTCGGTAACAAGCCCGTCAAATCATTTATGTCCCCCACACCCACCCACACCCCTCTTGACTGTCACCCCCCCCCCACCCCACTCGCATGCCCACCCGCCTTGTTGCTGCTGACGAAAGTCTCTCACCCGACTCCCTAACCTCGTGCCCCGCCATCCTCCCCCCCGAGATTCTCCCCCCGCGCTACAACCCCCCGCACACAAACCCGACTTTATCCGCCTCCTCGAACCTCGATAGGTCGGTCACACAAACGGTTGCCACCGATACGCATCCATCACAAAGATTCAGATAGGGGAATGGAAGTATTGCACGGACAATAACTTCTCCCAAACATCTCACCTCATACGTGCCAAATACACCCCGCTTGCAAACGCCATCCGCAGCCACTGGCCATGCAAAGTGGTAGACATCCTCCCCATCGTCATGAGCCGCACATGTACACCGCACTCTTCCACCATCACAAGTCTCACCTTGTTAATCCATGTACACACGGAATGGCATGAAGGGGGATAGAACCGCCGCTTCCCGGAACGGAGGTGTACGCCTTATCCAAGTACCGCCAAAAGTCGGTACCCGATAGGAACATATTGTGTATATATATGAACCCATCGCATCGCATCGCGACTGAGCGGCGAACACCTATAGCGAACACCTATAGGTGGAGGGCCAAGACTCCCCCGGAGTCTAGCGTACACATGTGTCCATTAGAAGTCCTACGGAGGGATATGTAAACACTCCCCCTTAATGGACAAACTCCGACCGGTGCCCTAGTAAACCCCACGTAAACGCGGAGGGCCCATAACCTGTTAATCCATGTACACACGGAATGGCATGAAGGGGGATAGAACCGCCGCTTCCCGGAACGGAGCTGTGCGCCTTATCCAAGTACCGCCAAAAGTCGGTACCCGATAGGAACATATTGTGTATATGAACTCATCGCATCGCATCGTGACTGAGCGGCGAACACCTATAGCGAACACCTATAGGTGGAGGGCCAAGACTCCCCCAGAGTCTAGCGTACACATGTGTCCATTAGAAGTCCTACGGAGGGATATGTAAACACACCTCCCTACTCACCGCCCGCACCGACCCTCCTGACAAACTCATCTCCAAAGCACGCCTCGACACGTCTCGCATCCTTGCACAACCCCACACGCATAGTGTCCAATGGCTACATCATCTCCTACTCATATACCGCATAAAATCCCGCACGACCTCTCGCCGCGCCTCCACACATTGCCCCTTCGCACGCCCCTGACTGCACGCCGCCCTCACCTCGTCTTGCACAACTCCCCGGGGGGGAGTAAAACCCCCGACTATCCCCGGAGAGGTTGGATTTAGGTGGTTAACGGTCTAGCCCTGACTTGTAAGTTCTCTGTATGGCATAGTTGGGAGGGCCCAGAGACAGCAACCGGCGCATACGGTGTTTGGTGTGAACCGGCGCATACGGTACATGTTGTAAACAATTTCAATTTCAATTTCAATTTACTCTTTTATTGTCATCACGGTAGTACCAGTGTATCGCCGTATTTTCCCTGGACAGTACAGAGTTACTAGTGCCTCGGGAGAATTGGTGGTACACGTACCACGTTTGTGGTACATGTACCACATAAAATGATCATGTTTGGAACCTCCAAACAGACCGCTGATCTAAGCAATCTTTATAGAAATAGGTCCAAGACGTGCAAAAGGACCAAGTCAACTTATTTTTCAAGAAATAATGGTTACCGGCTGCGGCTATTCGCCATGGCGACGATTTTGCCCCCATCCACCCCCCGCGGTAGCACCGCTCGGCACGTCCGGATAGGCCAAAGAGTCTCGGATCGTAGAGGCCCTACAAAGGACCTAAGGCCCGGCTCGAGGCGCCATCAGCGTGCCCGGAAGTATGGCTTAGATACTGCGTCGGTAGGGCCGAAGTTGTGGACCGTGCGGTGGGATGATGGTGCGGAAACTACCGAGCGGTCCACTCAACTCCGGGCAGATGTGCCCACTGCCGGGGAAGAACTTGCTAGCTTACCGCCTCCCACGCCTGGCGATGACCACACAAACTGGAGATTAGTTCCTGCTCATCCTTCCAACACCTTGTCAAAATTTCGTGTGGAGCTTCTGCTTGTCGACTCCGTTGTGCGCACCGCGCCGACGGAGGGTACTAGTAGAGAAATAGCTGAAAATATAAATTTCGAAAATCAGCCAACACTACCCATCGACGCATCTCCTTCTACAAAACGCGGCTCGACCTGTAGCGGGTACTTTTACCGCAACGACCCATATGCAACGGACCTCATGCTACCTCCCCTTTCACCCCTGCTCGCATTAATGGCATATCAAGTTGGTTTCCGAGCTCCTTGTTGGTAACGTGGCGGGCGAAGCCACCGGGTTTGGGCGGGGCTGAACATGCAGCCCCTAATCATGATTGTTTGCACCACCTATCCATAGGCAGCAACTATAAAACTCCATGCTCATGAACATGCCTGAATTGCAGCATAATAGTAATGCTACGCTATTGCAACGAAATGTCCCCTGTAGCATTAGCATGATGCAACAACGTGACGCCATAATGCAGTCGAGTGACATGCATACCTGCGCATGGATCGCCACACAAAAACGCGCAAAGCCTAGCTTTACTCCCCTTAAAGAAGCTAAAGCAGTAGCAATGCGCTCTGTCATGCAAATTGGAAGGGAATAAGAGGTGTTTTTTACTTCTGGTTTTACAAAGAAATGTGTAATCTGAATTTGGGCGGAGCCACTAACCCCCCCCTCCCCCCCCGATGTCATGCACGACATGTGCCTATCGCCTATGTCTACACTTACTTCCCATGTCTGAAACTTCACACCCACTCGCACCCTCGAGATCCTCCTTCGTATATGAGTGCTAATTGGCATTCTCTTTGTCGGGAAGGGTCGCCTCTTCGACATTCGGAGCGCGGGGCTTCGAGCCGAGGCCGCGCACATAGCCGCGCTCGCACATGCGCCACGCTCACTCCCGCATCCACCCCCACGTCACAACCAGCACGCCTCAGCTCCTTCGTAGTGTCTAATTATTCCTTATTTTCCTATTCGAACGGGTTTCAGTAAGATTTTGGTCGCTAGGTACCTCAGAAAGCGAGGCACACGAGCGTAAATGCGGGACGCGGTCGTGGCGGGGAGTGGCTACACGCATTTCCTTACCTTGTATACTCCCCTCGACTTTCAAGCCCGTCGCAACACAGCCACGTGCGACCCAAACAACTGGTCCATCCATTTCATGATACTCATGGGCGTTATCGAGCTGATTTTCGATACACGAGAGGGTTTTACCGCACATCTCTAGCTCATCTTTAGGACGGTCAGCTTGTCGCCGACCTCATCGCGCACCGCTCACTCCCGACCTTTCACGTTGCTTGCACGCCCAACTCACCACACCAACCTTTGCCTCCGACTACCAAAAGTTTCAAAATCCTCTTGGCAACTTGTTTCGAGAAGCGTCGGGCTTGAGGTAGAGTTTGATCTGACTCTGGTCCTTCTGAGTCGGGCGGATGGCCAACAAAGAGGTGGTGCGCTTAGGGTGCGAGCAACTGCAAATATAGCGATGATACGGTTTCCTTAGAAATATTTAAGAGATAAGTACGAATGAAAAATATTGCTTCGTACCACACGTTTTGTGGTACACGTACCGTACCACCAATTCTCCCGAGGCACTAGCAGTATCTCTTCTGGATAGTTCTTTTCTAGATAGTTCTAATAGCTTGTGCGATAAGGTTCGATAAACGGTACAATTAATCTCAGATAATCTATATCGCTAGTAATAGTTTGGTTTAGTTAGCAGACAACACAAGCTACATGTTCTAATGTTGTTTCTAGAACACATGAGGCGTGGATATTTAAGACGGAGACTTACTGGCCGAGGGTGAGACCCAGACCGGTACAGACCAGAATTACGCCACGCCCAAATTGTAAGAAACCCTGTTCCTAAGACAATCTTATTAATTCTCTCTACAATCTTGTTCCTAATCTCTGTATGATTAGATCAAGAGACTAGGTTCTACTCCTGCTCAACTCGAGCAGGCTGTGACAGCCCAGTCGACTATCAATCCGGATGATTCTTACGTCGTACCGGAATCAATCGATGTTGGTGGTCTGAATCTTACGCCCGCCAAGACGGGGTTACTTCCTGCCATGAAGCATAAGAGTGAGTTACTTCACTTTGGTTACGTGACTTAATGGGAAACTTTTCGTCGTGCAGTGTATACGTCCCAAGCACTCTTCCATGACGACACGACTATCCCGAGGCAGTTTTTCATGTGCCCCCGGTTTTCGTCGGTTGACTCTGGCCATGTATGGCTTCTCATTCGTGGTTACATTAATCAGTTGTGTGGGGATACACCAACCGATTTACGAGTGGGCACGCCCATGCCTACGACTAATTTGGTTGGCTTACTTGTGACCCTTACTGAGACTCAGAGCAAAGCAACGGCTAACTCGCCGTTTCAGTCTGGCGCAGACGCCCGAGAACTGGAGGACTGGCTCGAGGCGCATCAACCTCAGCGCTTTCTTTTGCTCGGAATTACGGCTGACTCTTACGACTCAGTTATTTGGGTTACTTCACAGTTTTTTGGACACCTGAACGGTTGGTGGTTGAACCGGAACATGCAAGCCTCCATCCCGTCTACGTTTGACCTGCTTGTCGCGGAGCTGCGGACGATAACGTTTCTACCCAACATACAAGATGACGCGATTAACGCTCTGCCCAACCTAACGCAAGGAAGCATGAGTTACGCTCTCTACACCCAGCGGTTCAACTACTTCTTACGTCGGTCTCGTCAGAAACTTACGGCTGACGCTCAGTGTGTTCGTTTCAGCAATGGTCTGGCTAACTTCGAGTTGAAGACTCAGGCTAAGTCACATCGCTCTCGGAGAGGCTACAACGTTCATCTTGTGGGCCTACAAAACTTCGTGAATGACGTCGTAACTGATTCGCTGCATCTCGGCGGAATGAGGTCTACAGCTTGTCCATCTACATCGCATGGAGGAGGACAACCAACAATGAAGCGCAACCTTGATGATCCATTGGTGGGAGCCTCTAAGATATGGAAGCGCAATGGTGGTGGCCGTGGTCGTGGCCGTGGACGAGGAGGCAATCAAGGTGGTGGTCGTGGCCGACCTTCTGTAAACTATGGCCGAATTGATTTCAGCGCTATCACTAATGCGTTGACTCATGAGGAGCGCAAGAAGCACATTGAGGAGGGACTTTGTTTCAAGTGCCACAAGAAGAGTCACCGACTGTTTGAGTGCCCCGAACTGAAGGGCAACGCGGCAATTGGAGTACCGCCGTCTAAGAAGCAATGACGGTGGGAAGGTTGTTCTGCTTACGAACTCGAGCATCCGGCTACATCTAGTGTTCGTCCTGAGACACTGTTAGCGACAGAGGTAGTCGACTCACGCTGGATATCTCCATCGACTACAGTCGCGACACCTACAACTCTAGTAGCAGGTCGTCGTCGTCAGACAAAGCAGAGACATAGTCATAAACTTGTAACCAGACGTTCGATTGATTGGAAGCTGGTTTACTCTGTTTTCGAACCTCTGCACGCGCGATTCGATTTTACAGTGGAGGGCTGTGCTGATGATGAGGGTTTAAACTCGCACGGTGACTCACCTTATTGTTCGCCGAGTAACTCGATTCTTGAGAGGGACTTGTCAGGAGAACGGGTGTCCACCGCATTACCAAACCCGATAAAACTACCGCAACCTCTCCCTCCGCCGTCATAGAAGCGGTACACTCTCACTTCGCCACCGAACTCGGCCGCGCCACCCCACACGAACTGCCCACCCCCCCGTGGGAACTCCCCGACAACCCCGACAACTTTACCATCGAACCCCGCGGGGACCCCTCACTTACCCTCGCCGACATGATTTCCCGCGACACTTTCGATAAAACCCTTAAAATCCCCTCCGAGCGTCCGGACGTCCACACCCGACGCCCGCAGAAAACAAACCAGGTCCCATCAGGCCTGGTCGTGTGCCGCCAACACACGCTGACCACCTCAACTCCACAATCCACCCACATCCACAACCTAAGCACCACATTCATCGCAAACTGCCCATCGCCCACCATGTCTCTTCCTTCCAACCTCCCGGACTCCTACAAGCAGGTCCTCCTCATGGATCGGAGCAGCCACGCGGGACGTCCGCTCGCTCCACTCAACTCCGCAATCCAACCACCCCAAGCCGCCCAAGACTTGGGCCAGGCTTCGGAACTCCCCACTGCATACCAAGCTTTAAAGCCCAACTTGGTCAATATGTCTTCAAACTCTAACCCCCCTCCCACGTACAGACATATGCCATTGCGGGATCGGCCCGCGAATGCGCCTACCGCGGACCCCTACAACCACACGAGCTACCACGCGGGACATCCGCTCGCTCTACTCAACATTGTGCCCCCACCACCCCTAGCCGCCCAGGACATGAGCACGGCTTTGGGACCCTCTCC
>JAPMLY010000292.1:0-52500 GCA_026401115.1 Tetraselmis chui
ATGTGTGCGCGGGCCATGTGGCCTCTGTAGCCTGAGTTGTTCATGATTTTATGTAGGTGGCAAACTGTGAGTTGTGCGGCGTGGGCTTTGAGGGAGGGGAGGCCGTATCCTAGGTCTGAGGTAGGGCGGTGGAGGGCGGTGCGGGGAAGGTTACGTACCGAGGAGACGGCGGAGCGGAGTGCGCGGCAGATTTGTCCTTCGAGAGTGTCGAGTTGGGAGTCGGTGAAGAGGCCGAGCTGGAGGGTGAAATGCTTACCGATGAGGAGTCCACGGATGACCCTGATTCTGCGGGATTGTGTTAGTGGGGAGGTGGAAAGGGTGGTGATGAGGGATGCAGTGGTACGCTTGAGTTCTTGCCAGTGTTTGGTGAAGTTGAGGGAGGTGTTTAGTTCTACCCCTAGGACGCGGTATGTGTCCTTGGGGCCAATGGAGGGGATGGGGGCCGGGGTGGAGTTTAGGGAGATGAACTGAGTTTGCAGGCGGGATGCGAGGAGGGTAGTGTTGGCGAGGGTGAGGGCGTTGCCTGTGCGCCAGAGGGCGCCGGTGATGCAGCATTTGCGGATGTTGACGGTCATGCCCGTGTAGGCGCTGAAGAGGGAGAGTTTTCTGAGCTGGATGGTCATGTTGGGGGTCGAGCCCGTGGCGAGGCTGAGGTCGTCGGCGAAGCCGTGTCCTGGGTATGTGGCTGTGGGTTCTGTGGGGTCGACGTTAGTAGCGGGGGGGCCTGGGCGGTAGCCCCGGCTTCCCACCGTGAGCCAGCGAAGGAAGGGTTCAAGGAAGAGGGTGAATAGAAAGGGGGAGAGGGTGTCGCCCTGGAGGGTTCCGCGATTAATGTCTATAGAAGGGGTGGGGCCATGTGGTGTAATATAGTCTGTGGTTGAGACCCCGTAGAGGTGTTCGCATGTGTCGACAAAGGTGGGGGGCATACCGAGTTGACGCATGTGTTTGAACATGATACGGTGGTCCGCGGCGTTGAAGGCGCCTTTGAAATCTGCGTACATGACGTAGATGTCTTTGTTGTGGAGTTTCGCGTCCTCCATTGTCATAATGAGGGAGGAGAGGGCGTCGTGGATACTGCGGTGTTGTCGGAATCCGTCCTGTTGGTCGCTGAGAATGCCGTGGGTTTCGGCGTACTTCGAGCCTGCATCTTTGATTAGTGCTGTCCATAGTTTAAGGAGGTTATTCATGAGGGCGATAGGGCGGTAGTTATCGAGGAGGGAGGGGTCGCCTTTTTTATGTAGGAGGCATGTTGTGCTGTGGCACCAATCTGGAGGGGTGTAGGATTTGTGTGCTAGGAGGGAGAGGAGAGAGAAGAGGGCGGAGCGGGTCGCCGGTGGTAGGAATTTGATTATTTCATTGGGGATACCGTCGGGGCCGGGGGCTTTGCCGGTGCCTAGGGAGTTGAGTGTTTTATCGAAAGTGTCGCGGGTAATCATGTCGGCAAGGGTGAGAGAGGGGTCACCGCGGGGTTCGATGGTAAAGTTGTCGGGGTTGTCGGGGAGTTCCCATGGGGGGGTGGGTAGTTCGTGTGGGGTGGCGCAGCCGAGTTCGGTGGCGAAGTGAGAGTGTACCGCATCAATGACGGCGGAGGGTGAGGATGCGGTGGTTTTATCGGGTTTGGTAATGCGGTGGAGGGTGGAGGCGGAGCCGGCGGGGGGTAGGAGGCCGCTTTTAATTTTCAATCGGCGGTGGGAGAGTTTGGGGCAGGAGTCGTAGGCCGCGTTGGCTCGAGTTTTTATTTTCTTTATCTTATCCGTTGTGGTGGCGTGAAGGAGCTGGCGTATGCGTGCTTGGCACTGTTGTTTGATGGCGTCAGGGGAGAGATATTCAGTTGTGTTTAAGAGGGCTTGGGCGATGGGGAGGGGGCCGTAGTTTTTACTGCATTTACGGAGTTTGAGGATGTGAGTGCGCGTTTTATTTGGTAACCAAGTAGGGTCAAGGGACGCTTGGGGTGGTCGGGGTTTCTTGTCGGGGAGGAGGGGCCAAACTGTGGCTGCGTGGCATGTGTTGGGAGAGGAGTGTGGTGAATTGTGAGGCTAGGGTGTCGAGGGTGTCGGGGGAGGCCGAGGTGTGTGAGGTGTTGAGTATTTCTGCGTGTAGGGCGGCCGTTTGGTTGATGAGGTCGGGGGTGCTGGTTTGGTATGTTTTAATGTGGTTGGGTGTGAGGGGAAGTCGAAAGTTGAGTTTGCGCGTTGTGTGATGTGTGTGGGGGTGGGTATGGGGAGGGGGGGGATGAGCCATGAGGGAGGAAGGGGCGGGGATGACGAGGTGGATTGCAGAGTGGTCAGTAAAGTGGGAGGGGGAGGGGAATATCGAGCAAGAGGATGGTGGGAGGGTGATAGGTGAAGGAGGCTGTGGTGAGCCAGTGGTCAAGGCAGCCTCCGCTTCGTGGGAAGGTGGGGATGGGGTCGTGGAGGGGGTGGAGGTGGGTTTTGAGTAGGAGGTGAAGGCGGGTTGTCATGTACCTGTGTCGGTGGTGGATTGGAAGTCCCCTCCCCAGAGGGTGCGGTGGTGCGGGTGGTCGTCCGCTAGGCGGAGGCCCCAGGCTGCAACCTCCGCGTAGAGGCGGGTCAGTTGGGGGGTGGAGAGCTGGGGCATATAAGTACCGATAAGGAGGTAAGGGGTGCCTGAGTGGGGAACGATTTTTAGTCCGGCTATATGGGGGATGAGGTGGGGGGGCGGAGTTAGGACAGTGGCAGACTGGAAAGAGGCTCTGCGGACCGCGAAGAGAACGCCTGCGTTGGGTAGGGGCACAGTTGAGTAGCAAGGTCGGGAGCTTTTGAGGTGGTATTGGGGGAGGGCTATGCGCCAGCGCGATTTGTGGGTGTCGTGGTTGGTTTCGGTGAGGATAAGAATGTCCGGACGGTGTGAGGTGGAGAGGTGTTCAACATCCATGATGGAGGTGTGGAGTCCGCGGGTGTTGAGGTTGATGAAGTGTAATGGTTGGGATGTGTGGTGTGGGAGGATGGGGGAGGGGAGGGAGGCGGTGATGCGGGGGGGTCATCGGGGGGGCGTTCGACGGGTGGAGGTAGGAAGGGAGGGGGGATGAGAGGGGGGGAGGGGAGGGGGTGTGCAGGGGGAGGGAGTGGAGGGGGAGAGGGTGGCGTGGGGGGTTGTAAAGCGGTGAGGAGGTGGTGGCGTCCCTGTGGGAGGGGGGCGGAGCGGAAGGTGTGGTTCCAGAGGAGAGTGTGGAGAGAGTATACGGAGGACCGGGGGTCAAAGGAGGGGGGGTTGTAGTGTTGGTCCGGGGGGGCCGTGGCGATGAAGTAGGTGTGGAGGAGGGTGTGGGTGCCGCACGACCATGCTCTGTCGGAGTCGTTTTGGCGAGGCGGGTTGAGGGATTGGAGGGTGCCGACGGGAGGGGGGGGAGAGGAGTTCCAGTCGGAGAGGAGGTTGAGAGAGCGAGCGAGGAGGTCGGGTGGGGGGGGGTGATGTAGAGAGTCTATCCAGGTAGCGGAGGAGTGAGTAATGTGGAGGAGGCCGAAGTGAGAGTTTTGCCATGTGAGGACGAGGAGAGAGTGGTTGGGCATCCCCGGACGGGGGGAGAAGCCGCGGTTGGCGAGGTTTGTCCAGTGACTGGGGTATTGGGAGTTGTGGAAGTGGTTATCTACTTCGTTGTTGGTGATAACTGTGTATGAGGCGGCGGGAGTCGAGTGGAGTTTGGTTATTGCGGAAGCGAGGCAGGAAAGGTTGGAGAGGTCCTGGTATTGACCCCATTGGAAGGAGAGGGCAGCAGAGGTATCGAGGTAGCCGATGGGGGTGGGGAGGCCGTATTCAAGGTTTAAATCGAATAGAAAGTTATGCATCGTTGTGCGGCAGGTGCGGGGGTTAAAGTGGGCCGGGAGATTGTAGCGAGTCACTGTGTTTACAGTATGTCTGCGGATGTCGGGTTGGGGAGAGGGGAGGGGGGTGTGGGGTCTAACCTCGGGTTCGTCCTGGGGGGACCTAATGATGATAGTCGGCCTGTTTGGCCGGGGGTGACCTGTGGTGGGGACTGGCACTGGGGGAGGCGGTGTTGGCCGGTTGGGTGCCTGAGGGCTCTGAGTCGTCCTCCGGTTGGTCTGAATAGCCGTCGAGGTCGAGTTCTTCTTCTTCAGGAGAGCCGGTTGGAAGGGGGAGGTGGGCTGGGTCAACAGGGTGAAGGGGGGTATTCGTGGTGAAGGGGGGGTTGTGGTCGGGAAGGAGTGGGGGAGAAGGGAGGGCATGTTGGTGAGTGAGGGAGGGGTGCGGGGGGGCGCGGGTTGGGGGGGACGGGGAGGGTTGCTTGCGGGAGGGACGAGAGGGCTTGGTAACTCCTGTTGGGGGTGCGGGTCGGAGTGAGGGGTCCGTGGGGGGGCGAGGGCGGGGAGGGGAGGCTGCTGATGAGAGCGGTGTTGGGGAGGAAGGGGGTGGGGTGTAGGGGGCGGGTAGGGGGGGGGGCGATGGTATAAGTAGGGTTGGGGAGGTCGGGGAGGTGGGGGGGAGGTTGAGTGAGGGGGGGGGGGGGTGGGGGTGGTGAGGTGGATGAGTCCATGGGTCCAGAGGAGTCTTCTGTGAGAGTGGGGAGAGGGAAAGGGTGGAGAGTGGTCGGAGGAATCGTGGGGGGGGCTGGAGGGTAGGGGGGGGGGGTGGCCGTGGTAGGAGGAGGTGGAGGCGGGTTGTGAGGCGGTGGGTTGGTGGAGGGGCCATGAGGTATGGGATGGGGGGGCCGGGGTGGTGGAGAGTTGTATTTCTGGGAGGGAGGAGAGGGCGAGGGGGTAGGTCAATGTCTTCCTGCATTTGGAAGTCAGAGGGGTCCAGGTCCCATTGGCTGGGAATGTGGTTGTCTGTGAGGTGGCGGGACCATTGGAGGAGAAGGGCGGGAGGGTTGCGGTGGAGGGTGTTTCATTTTGTGATTGTGAGAGGGGGTGGAGAGGGGGGGGTGGTGAAAATGGGGTCTGCGAGACGGGCTTTTCCGAAGGTGGAGTAGTGGTGGGGAGTGATGTTGAGGGTGCAGGAGGATTGTGTGCAGGCGCCTCTATGGGTGTATGTGTGGGTGGAGTGGGGGAGCTGGAGGGGTGTGAGCGAAAGTATGAGCCATCTGGGAACTTTTTCAGGGTTGTGTAGTGATAGAGGCTGGGGGGGTGTTGGGGGGGGGGTGGTTGTGGGGGTGTTGTGTGTGAGGTATTCGGTGGCCGTTTGGGACAGGAGGGTGTGCAGCCAATGTGATGGGGGAATGGTGCCGTCGGGATTGATGCTTGGGAGGGAGAGAGAGTGGCGGGACTGTATAAGGACTGTGGTGAGGCATGTGTCAGCCCAGGATATGCCATGAACAAGGCCAGAGACGGGGGGGGGGGTGTGATGGTGATGGTGTGAAGGTGATTGTCAGGGGGTACGGTTTCAGGGGGTGAAAATGAAAAAATGGGATGGGATACTGGGCCGGATTGTGAATGGATGGGATTCTTGGGCAGGTGGAGGATATTTACCCAGAATGAGGAGGGGTCGGCTTCGATCGGGGTTGGGGTGTCCAGCGGTTGGATGGCGTCCGCAAATTGAAGGATGAACTGCGCTTGTTCTGGGAGGTCTTCTAGTCTGCATTGTGGGTGAGTCGAGGGGGCTGATCCGGTTGAGGTGAGAGCCGATGTGAGGTCGGAGGTGAGGAGGTCATGTAGGAGGGCGATCACCTCTTGGCCGGTGATACCGGAGAACAGGGGGGATCGGATTTTCACACGACGACCTGAGACTGCAGGAGCTGAGGCGTCGCGGAGGAAGCGAATTTTCTGCTGACTCAGTTTTTGCAGTAGCGAAGGGGAGGAGGTCATAGAGGGAGGCACTGGACCGTCCGAATTAAATTCACGCTGGTGTGAAGTTAACTGGTACACGAGTCCTACCGCTATACAGGAGGTGGGGATAGCCAGGCAGACTTCCTGGAAGCCCGAATGGAGCTCGACTGGTAGGGGGGTGTTGTCGTCGCATTTCGGGGCGGTGGGGTGGTGTGTGTGAGAGGAGTTCGCTGACCAGCGCGTGTGGTGGATGAGTTCCCTTCCGATTACATTTTTGATACGGTTGGGGAGATCGGTGAGGGAGTTGACGCATTCCAGGAGCCAGCGACGGGCCACCGAGCAAGCGGATGCGATCGGGTCGGGGTGCGACGGGTCCGGCATGAAGACTCCATGGAGCCAGAAGCGGGCCAGGTGAGGGGGGGTGGTGGAGTACTGGCATGTAAGGAGGAGCGTGTCGATCATTCTGGTGGAGAAGTCGTCGGCCTGTCCGGGAGTTTCGGTTGACCGCGGGTTGGACAGGACAAGGGGGGTCTGGAGTCCGCGACGGAGTGGGAGGGGGTCCATAGGTGTGCCCAGTATCTGTTGGGGGTGGGGAAGTTGAGAGGTTGAGAGGAACGGGGTCAGCGGGTGACCCGCGAGTTTGTTCCTGGGGTGGTATAAGTCCGTGAAGCGGCCGTGTTGCGGGGGATCCCTCACAAGCACCTGCTTGTAGGTGGGGGGGGGGGGGTGGGGGTTGAAGACATGGCAGTCGAGCAGGATGTCGAGTGTGGAAGATAAGTAGTTGAGGTGTGTGTGGCTTTTGGAGTCGAAGATTGAGAGTAGTGCGCGTGTTGGCGGCACGCGACCAGGCCTGATGGGACCTGGGTTTGATGGATGTTGTCGGCGGACAGGGACGTCCGGACGCTCGGAGGGGCGCGATAGAGCGCGCCGGCCGCCGGGAAAGAAAGGTTTTGTAAGCGATGCGTATCGCGAGGGTTCCGCAGTACTTTGACGGGTACATGTGTGGTTTTCGAAGTGGATGGCGCGATAGCTGTCGGGGGGATAAAATTCAAATCCCTGGAAGCTGCGCCTTTGAGTGTGTACCGTCTGGTGTCGCTACGGATCCACTGACCATTTTGAGCTAGGCTCGGGTGGGGAGAGGTGAATGGTACACGCTGTTCAGCGGCCTTGTCCACCAGTCTTGCGCTCGATGGGAGGCCAGGCCCAGAGCGAAGACGATCGGCGTTGCTCATTCGAGCTACCGACCCATCCCCGTTTTTTGAGGTTCAGTAGTACTTTAGTAGTACCTTGGATCTTTTTACTGTCTTTAGTGACGGTAGGATGCGTTTTTTGAACAAAGGAATTGTTAAATGGTTTTGTCTCCTCCCTCTACTGCACTGGGCTTAAATAGGTTTCTGCCCAGCTAGCTTACGCATGCTTGCTTTGCTTAGGTGTCATGCGTTAGGGCTTTCCAACCGCCGTCATTTGTCTAGAGACGCGGCTCGTCTAGCATGGAGAATCACGACGCGGCCTGCTCTGCATCGGAGAACTCGCTTAGGCGCGTCTTCTAGCTAAATAGATTTAATGTGCGTACCTGTACGTACCGGGAGGTACTGGTCGTACATTATGCATCATTACCCTTGTGAATATTGCAGTAGCGACGTACCCACGTTTGTACGTCCGTCCGTTGGAAAAGCACGAATTAGAATTAGTAACGAGTACATGTACAATCTCATGCAATGTATTGTTGCAGGATTGTACTCGTCACATACGGTATGAAATATGAAATGTCTCTATTCTTCACGAAGAGCACGATACGCGGCATGCTCAAGCCGCGGCGTGGGCGCTGATCAGCTAGGCTAGAAAGCTTATGCTGGTCGAGTCCGGCTTGCCTGACTTCCACTAATGTGCGACTCCGGTAGTGCCGAAGCTGAGGGGGAAAGGCATGCGAAAAAAACCCTCGCCCATGTCGTCGGCGGTCCCTTCTCAATCCACGCACACCCCCGTCCGAGATAATTTATGCTCCTCCCGTCGCAGCTCGCCACCTAGCCTAGTCTTCCCTCCTCCTTCGGGGGTTGGGAAGAAGAAATACCTAAGCCTAAGACGGTGTCCGGCTGGCACTCATGCTTCCGTGCCAATCCTTTTCTCTTGTCCCATGTCCTTCGCCGTTTGTTTTCCAACACATGTCGGATCGATATGTGGCCGTCCGTACCCTCCCCGGTGGTTTACGTTGTTAGGGGGCCGCCTTTACGAGCAATGTGCCGTACTATCATTGCGATAACACTAGGCACACTACATGAGGCAACCTATCGGTTACCAAGTACCGACTAGGGGAGGGGTTGGAGGAACACATGGATCGAGTCGCCGCTCCGCAAAAGATGGTGGGTACGGAAGTATTTATTCGAAAATCCTCCGTACCAAGTTTTTCCGGCGGCGGATGATCCGGTGGACCTTTACTGCAATAGCTTGTCGCTCCTTTGGCTACGACACTCCACCGGCCGGCGTAGCCTCTCACCTCGTCCCCATGGGAGACTCGAGTCCCATAGGGTTCGTCGGTTGTCTGCGAGCGCCCTACCCATGCGCTACTCCCACCCTGTCCGCTGCCACCTCCAACGCCCTCCGCCAACTCAGATCCGTCCGTGCCCTCGTCGCCACAAAACGACCCCTCGGATACATGTCCCGCCCGTAGACTTGAGAGTATGCAGGAAGTATCAAGCTTTGAAAAGAAATATCGGACTAGCCGAGCGGGAGACTTTGACGTAGGTGTACATATAATAATTTCAAAGCCCTCCGTACGGAGGCTTCTCGACAATGGTTGATCCGCGGATTGTTGCCTCCAGATTTCACTCCGCCTAGCCCCCAACCGTGCAAGGCATGGCACGGATATAGGGTTACCAATGAGGAGGTGGGGATGAGTGCCGACGGTCATGCGAGCGCACCCCCCTCCGGGGCCACCGCCGCTGCGCCGCCGGGGGGTGCCTCTTGCTGCATGTAGGGCTGCCATTTATCGTTGGGAATGGAATCGCCGCCGAGGGAGCCGACCCCTCTTCCCCTCGCTAGACGGGATTAATGGGCCCACAGCCGGAGGGCAACTTGGCAAGGCCCTTAAGATATTAAGCAATAAAAAATAAAGCCTCTCGGGTGGATGGTACCACCGCGGAGACCTTAAAAGTGGCGATTGACGCTCCGAGTAGCCCTTTCGGCACATCTATGTTGAAGTTGATAAATAAGACATTGTGACGAGCATTGTCATGTAACAATACATTATATTACATTGTACATGTACTCCTTACCAATTTGATTCGTGCTTTTCCATTGGAGGAACGTTCCGCGGTAACGTCGCTAGTGTAATTTAGCTCGAGGGCAATGCACAATGTTTTTCTCCCTGTACTTCCCGCTACGTATTGATGGCGCATTTAATCTAACATGCTATATGAGGCGGTGGTATGATTTCCCGAGACAAACAAGATAGGTCGCTAGTCTGTTCAAACCGATACGAGAGCCCTAGCGCATGGCACGAGGACCGCGCGAGACTAAGCGAGAGCAAGCTAGGCGAGACCTATTTTATGCGTGGTGCCGTGGAGGGAGATATCCGACCATTCTTTGCTTAATTATATTCTAATGTTAACTTAAGGAAAATGAAAATTATTTACAACATGAACCGCTTTTTCGCTTTACATCTGTTGTCTAAGGGCCTCCTTGCATCAACCATACAGGGGGAAATTACAATGAAAATTCAAGCCATAATCCCTATTCATAGAAACTCCAAGGGACTAAGTCAATAAAACCACACAAGGGAGTGTTATCAACTTCCGGTTATACCGGAAGCTAGAATACCATGCATTACATATCAACGGAAAAGCCCCGTTATGAGATCCTCAAAATCTCCCTTCACCACGGAAAAATAAACAGCCTACAGTTAGTATTATCGCTTAATCAGATCGCCTTGTTGGGGAACATGCATGCTTGTTTCCTTCCCTTCCGTTACTTTATGTTGGCACCTCCACTTGGAAACAACGGTTGAGGTAGTCAATGACGTCCCACCGTTGTATCCCTTCCAAAGTTTTGGTCGGGGCGCGAGCAGTTTTTCGAGTCGAGCCCCCGCTGAGTGGGTCGTGCTTGGGGGTCGGTGGGTAGGTGGATCGGCTTGCGGGATGGGGGAGTTGTCGCCCTCATCGACATGGCTGGGTGTTTAAATTGGTGATTTCAACAGGGAGAGCAGGCCCGGATGTCGTTAGGCCTAGGTCGGGGCGGGGCATTTTACCATTGGCAAGGCGGGGAAGGAGACCTCAACAACATGCAGGGCCATGAGTTCGTGTTGGAGGGGTTTACGGCTTTTCGGGGGCGTTGGTCGGATAATTGCATGAAGTGCTAGAAGACGGACGTCATTTGCAGAGCTGCCAATGAGTGCATGTTGGGATGGGGTTTCTGTCGCCTCTTGTTGGTAACGAGTTGCCACCAGTAAGATGTATCGTTGTTGTTATGAGGTTGGGAGTGGAGAGCGGATCCGACATGGCAAAAAATTTATCCTACCGTCCCTAAACACCCTAATTAATTTCGAAGTAGTTCTAAACTACTAAAGACTAAGAGACACACGGGATGGGTCGGTGCTCGAATGAGCTACCATGACCATCTCACCTCCGGTCTTGGCCACCCCATGAGCGACAGATGGGTGGAAACCGGGCCCGCTGAACTGTGAAATCCATCCACCTCTTCCCAACCGAGCCTTGCTCACCTCGGTCAATGAATCCGTAGACACACCATACGGTACACATTCAAAGGCGCTATCCTCATTACTTTGAGTATCGTCACACTTACAGCTTTCGCGCCACCACATTCAAACTAGATACAAAATACAAACAAAGTACTACCAAACTCTCCGGACCAACAAAGATTAAAAATAAACAAAAAATCCAGTCGCGCGCACCCCCTCGCTCCCCTCCGAGCGTTCGCACGTTCCCGTCCGCCAACTCCCAAACCCGGGTCAATAATGGCATTTGCGCGAGCTGCCAACTCGCGTACTCCACTACAAAAACCGAACACCACAACTTTCGCTCAACCTCCGCTACTCAACCCCTCTAAAAATAGAGGCGGACATAACATGTCGTTTTCTCCCTCATTCATGCCTCCCTCCCATATACATGTCCTTTAGCGCGTCCCAAAGACCGGAAAATCGGGGCCACCCTGCCAAAATGGGAACACCACGGGGCCACATGCCCAAAGTCCGTGTTGTAAATCCTCAGCCCGCTACTCATACCTTGCTCTCCATCAATGTACTGACCGTCCCCGTTACAACATCCCCTCCCACCCCCCTACCCACATCGACCGAAGCTTGCAACTCCCTGGACAGCCCCAACCGAAGCATTACCTCGTCGGCGGACATATACCCATACTATCGGCCCGCTCCTTCACACACTAAGACTCAGCTTAGCACCCATCGTCCCCTCCCGATAGCCTCCGCAGGTAAACCCGTCACAAGCGCCCAAGCTTTAACACGTTTTTTCGTTGTACGCGCTCTTCCCCCAAAATGCATCACACTAAGGCCTAACATGCGCTGTTAACCATACGAACGATATCATTTTTTTCAAAAAAGTATATATGTATTGCAAATCTGATTCTGCTCCCCGCAGCAATCATTGTCCACATCAACACGCCCCGACCTCTCCCTCTACCTCATGCTACTTTCTTACCTTTAAAGCACACTAATTTAGCAATAGCTACACCTATTGTATGGCCCGTCGCGTTGCCCCGTGCCATGCTCGACCCCACTCGCTCGGAATCGCCGACCGCCAACGGCTACACGGCGTATACCAACCACCCATGCTCCCCAAGCCAAAAGCCAGCAACAAACACCACCACTCACACCACCCCATCCCCCTTAACAATTGAAATTGTTCACAACGTGCGCCGGCAAACTTGACCGACGACTGTCTCTCGGGCCACTCTTCTTTGCCATTCAGGACTTATTAGCAACTTGGGCCCGGGACTCTTCGACCAAGTACACCTATCGACACACCTACCGTCACTGTGTGTCGACGTTCCTCGGGAGTTAAAAAACTGTGAGCAATCGCAGCAATTGCCACAGCCCCCCCGCCTAAGCAGTAACAGCGTAATGATTTTGTAATCAAGAAAAACAGATCTAAAAATAAATCCACTTGTCGAGAAATGCAAAACTAAACTGCTGCTCGACCTTCACGATGCTCGGCCCGCTCCCACCGAACCGGGGTGCCGACCGGCCGAGGCCGGTCGGCGTTCGGAAGGGACGCCGGGCCAGCCTTATCTAGCTCCCGCGTGACTTCGGTCTTGCCGAAGATTGGAGGGGAAAGGCTGGCAAGAAATCCCTCCTCGGGTGGTCGTTTGTCGATCCTGCCGCCCCATCCCGTAAGCCCCGCCAAGGTCGCCGCCGCATCCGCCGACGCGACGGTCCACCTTGTCGAGGTCCCCCGTCACCTCGAGGGCACGTGGAGAGGACCGAGACACACAAACATAGAAAAAATGGGCGCTCCTGCCTCCGCGCCTGAATTTCCCCCGCTCATTTCCCCGGTTTTTTCTTTGTCTGGTACCCGGGTATCTCTTAGGTAGTCGTACCCTTCCCCCTCTTATCGCGCGTCCACCTAGCAGACTTTGTTGAAGTTGGGGCCCCCGCGCTCACCCGGGCCTCCCCGCAAGGGTCTCGTCTATCCGGGTACTAGGTGTCGAGGAGGGGGGGGGGTCAGGTTACCATAGCCGGATCCGTCGGGCCGCGGGTACACGGAAAGTAGTCAAAAACCCTCCGTACGGGGTTTCCCGGCGGCTCCGACCCGGAGGGTCGTGGTCGCCAAATCTTGTCGCTCCTTCCGTCGCGACTGGCCTCCTTGCCGCCCAAGCTTACTCCTCCGCCCGGGAGATGTAACTTGTCGGCGTGGCGGCTCACTAGTGAGCGCCCTACCCTGGTGTTGCTCCCCAACTAGCTAGACGCCGGGTACGGACATTAGTTTAATTTCCAAAAATCCCTCCGTACAGGGCTTTCCGGCGGCGGCTGATCCTAAGGATCGCCGCCGCCTCACATAGCCGCTCCTCCGCTTGCGACCGGCCACCGGCATGTGCCATGTCTTGCCTCACCCCCTGGGAAGTGTCTAGCACATGGCCGGTGGCTAACGAGCGCCCTTTTCCTGGCGCTGCTTCCCGGCTGGCCACTTCCAACTCCAACACCCGCCTCCCACCGCAGATCCGGCCGTACCCTCCTCGCCATTAAACGCTCATGTAGTACATGTCCCACCCCCTCGAAGTAGGACTGTACTCAGTAGTATATGTATGCGAAAAAACATATCGGACGGGCCGAGCGGGAGATCTTGGTGCCGGTATCGCACAGAATTTATTTTTTTAAAAGCCCTATGTACAGGGCTTTCCCGACAGCTGTTGATCCCGCGGATCGAGTTGTCGGCCCTCTTAGCCCCCTACCGTGCCAGGCCTGGCAGGGCTACGGGGTTTCCAACGCCCACCACGGGGAGGTGAGGGGATGCCGACGGGCCTGCGAGCGCACCCCCCTCCGGGGCCGCCGCCGCTGCGCCGCCGGCGGGCGCCTGATCACACACACACACACACACACACACACACACACACACACACACACACACACACACACACACACACACACACACACCACATATATACACACATAAATATTGATATACACAAACACGCGCACATACTAAAACTGATAAATATAATGGCACAGCATATATAGAGGAAATATGTACGGTTTCAGTGTACGTGCGCTCGCTAGCCGTCGACCAGCCTTGTGCCAGTCGGACCTTCCCGGGGGGTGAGGCAAGACAGTGCACATGCCGGTGGCCGGTCGCAGGCGGAGGAGCGACTAACTGCGGCGGCGGAGATCCTCAGGATCAGCCGCCGCCGGAAAGCCATGTACGGAGGGCCATGTACGGACAATTAAAAACTAATGTCCGTACCCGGCGTCGAGCTAGTTGGGAAGCAACACCAGGGCAAGGCGCTCACTAGCGAGCCGCCTCGCCGTCATGCTACATCTCCCGGGGGGAGTAAGCATGGGCGGCAAGGAGGACGGTCGCGACGGCAGGAGCGACACGATCTGGCGGCGACGACCGTTTGGGTCGGCGCCGCCGGAAAACCCTGCACGGAGGGTTTTGCATAATTTCCTGGCGCCCGAGACCCGCCGGATCCGACTATGGTGACCTGCCCTCCCCCCCCTCTTCGACACCCACTGCCCCGACAGACCTAAATGATCATATGATCCCTTGAGCATGGGCCCGGGTGAGCGCGGAGGCCCCCGCTCAAGCAAAGGTTTTTTCGTGGACGCGCGATCAGAGGGGGGAGGGTACGGACACACGCCGGACTATCTTACAGGTACCCGGGTACCAGACAGCAAAAAACCAAGGAAATGCGAGGGGAAAACCCAGGCGCGGAGGGAGGAGCGCCCATTTTTTCTATGTATGTGTGTCTCGGTCCCCCCACCTTTCCTCGAGGTGACGGGGGACCTCGACAAGGAGGACCGTCGCGTCGGTGGACGCGACACGACCTTGGGGCGGGGTTTACGGGACGAGGTGGCGGGATCGACGAGCGACCACGCGAGGAGGGGTTTCTTGCCAGCCTTTCCCCTCCTATCTTCGGCAAGACCGAAGTCACGCGGGAGCTAGATTAGGCTGGACCGTCGTCCCTCCCGAACGCCGACCGGCCTAGGCCGGTCGGTACCCCGGTTCGGCGGGAGCGGGCCGTGCATCGTGAAGGTCGAGCAGCAGTTTAGTTTTGCATTTCTCGACAAGTGGATTTATTTTTAGATCTGTTTTTCTTGATTACAAAATTACTACGCTGTTACTACTTAGGCGGGGGGGCTGTGGCAATTGCTGCGATTGCTTACAATTTTTAAACTCCAGAGGAACGTCGACACACAGTGAAGCTAGGTGTGTCGATAGGTGTACTTGGTCGAAGAGACCCGGGCCCAACTTGCTAATAAGTCCTGAATGGCGAAGTAGAGTGGCCCGAGAGACAGTCGTCGGTCCAGTTTGCCGGCACATGTTGTAAACAATTTCAATTTTATTTTTTGTGTCATCACGTGTTTGTGTATTTGCTTTGGTGTGCGTCAGAATGTGTATGCGTGCGTGATTGCGATTTACTGTGTTTATACGGGTGTGTATGTCCACGTGTTTGCGAGTGTGATTATATGTCTCAATTTCAGTGCGTGTCACCATGTGCCTGTGTATATCTTCTGTAAAATGTGTATGTGTATGTGTCCTAGTGCGAGTCGGACTGTGGATGCGTGTGCGATTGTGAGTATGTGCTTTTTATGTGTGCGTGTGTGTGTAATTGTATGTATCAATTTTGCTGTGTGTCAGCGTATGCATGCGTGTGTGTGTCTGTATTTGTTAGAGTGTGTGCATATATTCATTTGTTTTGAGTGTGCTAGTATGTGTTTTTTGTGTATTTGTTCTTGTGTGTGTCAAAATACGTATTGTGTTTGATTTTATGTATATGTTGTTGCTTGTTTATGTGCGTATGTACGAATGTTCGGGTGTAAATCAGATTAAATGTGTGGCAGCGTGGTTTTGGGTGCTTGTTCGGGTGTATGTATTGAGGGCGTGTCAGAACCTGTGTGCATGTGTGGGTGTAAAGTAGTTTTCGTGTGTGTCCGCGTGTGTTTGTGTGCTTGTTCGGGTGTATGTGTTGAGGGCGTGTCATGCCGTGTGCGCGTGTTTGGGTGTGAAGTAGTGTTACTGTGTGTCATCAGCGTGTATTTGTGTACTTATTCGGATGTATGTATTGGGGGCGTGTCGGAACGCGTGCGCGTGCCTATATGTAATGTAGTTTTAGTGTGTGTCCGCGTGTGTTTGTGTGCTTATTCGGGTGCATTTATTGAGGGCGTGCCAGATCGTTTGCGCGTGTTTGGGTGTAAGTTAATTTCAGTGTGTGCCATCTTATGTTTGGGTGCTTGTTCGAGTATATGTATTGAGGGTGCGTCAGAACGTGTGCGCTTGTTTATGTGTAATCAGTTTTAGTTAGTTTTATGTGCATTTTTTTTTGTCAGCGTATGTTTGGGTGCTTGTTCGGGTGTATCTATTGAGGGCGTGTCAGAACCTGTGCGCGTGTTTGGGTGCGAAGTAGTTTTAGTGTGTGTCAGCGTGTGTCTGGGTGCTCGTTCGTGTGTATGTATTGAGTGCGTGTCATACCGTGTGCGTGTGTCTGTGTGTGAAGTAGATTTAGAGTGTGTGTGAGCGTGTGTTTGTGTGCTTGTTCGGGTGTATGTATTGAGGGTGTGTCAAAACGTGTGCTCGTGTTTGGGAGTAAGTAGTTTTAGAGTGTGCCAGCATGTGTTTAGGTGCTTGTTCGGGTGTATGTATTGAGGGCGTATGAGAACGTGTGCGCGGGCTCGCGTATAAAGTAGTTTTTGTGTGTGGGTGTGTCAGCAAGTGCTTGTGTGCTTGTTCGGTGTGTGTATTAAGGGTGTGTCAGAACGTTTGCGCGCGCTTATATGCAAATAAGCTTCATGGTGAGGTAGCGTGCGTTTGGGTGATTGTTCGGGTGTATCTATTGAGGGCGTATCAGAACCTGTGCGCGTGTTTGGGTGTAAAGTAGTTTTAGTGTGTGGCAGCGTGTGTTTGGGTGCTTGTTCGAGTGCATATATTGAGGGCGTGTCATACCGTGTGCGCATGCTTTGGTGTAAAGTAGTTTTAGAGTGTGGCAGCGTGTGTTTGGGTGCTTGTTCGGGTGTATGTATTGAGGGCGTGTCAAAACGCGTGCGTGTGTTTGGATGTAAAATAGTTTAAGTGTATGGCAGCCTATGTTTGGGTGCTTGTTCGGGTGTGTGTATTGAGGGCGTTTCATACCGTGTGCGCGTGTTTGGGTGAAAAGTAGTTTTAGTGTGTGTCAGCATATGTTTGGTGGTGTGTTTTGTGTATATGTCTTAGTTTGTGTGTTTGTGCGTGTGTTTATTTGCTTTAGCATGTCTCGGCATATTTATGCGGGTGTGCACTTGCTTTGGTATGTCTTCGGTTGTTTATTCTTGCGGATTAGTTATCATGCCGCTACGGCTAGTGGCTGATCAGCGAAACGAATGTTTGCTTCAAAACATTCGCCACTACCCACCGGTAGGCGCACAACTGCGCTTGTACCATTTCAATGGATAGCAACGAATCCATAGTTGATGGTGCGGGTGATCATATTACAGATGGGTGCTCCATCACCATTATATGGACTGTTTTTGCTTCGTGATCGGTGAGCTTGTACCATAAGAACAATTGTGCATGGCGTATATTATGTGTACCTAGTAGGACCAATGATCCGGATTATGACCCCGACCTCGATTCCGATGAACTGCGTTCACTCATCGGATAATGGCATGTCCCAAGTATTTTGGGGCCAAAGACTTTAAGGGTGCGACCTGGGTTAGCAACCCTATCCCGTGGTATGGTGGCAAGGCGGAATCTGACCTACCTTATATATTCGCATGTGGTTAGACCGCGGCTAACATCACCACCATCGTCGTAGAGTTGGGTCATGGTAACAATTTCAAGCCTAAGAAATACGGTGGTGATATTGGTAGGGTCCGCTTTGTTTGTGGTTGCGGTGGGCGCATGGCGGGACTCCAAGGGTTTCGACATGCCAACTGCCATTGTTTTTTATTGAGGTCACAAGGCACGGCGCCCGCCGGTGGCGCAACGGCGGCCGCCCCGGAGGGGAGCGCGCCCCCAGGGCCGTCGGCTCTCACCCTCACCTCCTCGTTGTGACCCTATAGTAACCCTATAGCCGTGCCATGCCTGGCACGGTTGGGGGCTATGCGGGGTGAAAACCGGCAGTTAAGATCCGCAATTGTCGGGAAGCCTCGGTACGGGGGGCTTTCAAAATATTATCTTTACAATACTGGCGCTAAGATTTTCCGCTCGGCCCATCCGATATGTTTTTTCGCAACTGAAAACTCCTAGATACCGTCATGTTTGGGGGAATGGGGCTTGTATACGAGAAACATCTTTGGGCGAGGAGGGTATGGACGGCTCAACGGTTGGTTGAGGGTGTTTGAGCGGGGGGTGGGCAGCCGGGAAGTAGCGCCCGGAAAAGGCACTCGCTACTCGTGGACCATCATATTGACATCGAGCTGACCCAAGGGGGGGCAGCTCGACACTAATAGTAGGAGTGCCACGATGCGAGGAGCGGCGAGGTCTGGCGGCGGTAGTCCTCAAGATCAGCCGCCGCCGGAAAACCCGGTAAGGAGAGTTTCGAATAATTGGGGTGCCCCCGCGGCCATTTTGATCCGGCAATTACAACGATGCCTAACTATCTCTACCGCTACCCACCATCGCTAGGCACACCTACTATCGAAGAGTGCGAGCCCGGGAAAGCGCCGAGGCTCGCACTTGAAACAAGGGTGCTCGACAGACGTGCGAACGCACAATCCATTTACCGGTACGTTACATCGGACATTTTAATATTGTACACCCGTTTTTCAGACGCAAGAATCGCGTCTAAACACGCCGCCAATGCACTTGTTCCCTTCGCTCGTACCCATTGCTCCTTAAGCTTCCCTAACATTGCCGATACGGCGCCATTCGCGCTGAAACTTCTAAGATGAAAATGAGAATGATTTACAATATTTACCGCTAACGCGTTGTGCGGCTGTTGTCTAAGGGCCTTCGTGCATATGCCATCTAGGACTTAGAGTACCAAATATAGGCCGGCATCCCTAATCATAGATACTCCTAGGGACTAAGTCAGGAAAACCGTACAATATATGGCTAGAGGATGAAAGACAATGCATTATATACTGTTCAACGGTAAACTCCCGTTGAGAAATCCCCCTGCGATTACACCAACCGCACAGATGAGACAGTATACTGGTACTCACACACACACGCACACACACACACACACACACACACACACGCGCGCACGCGCACACACACACACACACACACACACACACACACACACACACACACACACACACACACGTAAAAGCGCCAATATGCTTCAACGGTAAACTCCCGTTGAGAAATCCCCCTGCGATTACACCAACCGCACAGATGAGACAGTATACTGGTACTCACACACACACGCACACACACACACACACACACACACACACGCGCGCGCACGCGCACACACACACACACACACACACACACACACACACACACACACACACACGTAAAAGCGCCAATATGCTCCAACGTCATAAGTAGCAAGCAAACGAGGAGGGACTTGCCATCACTAACTCAGTAAAACCGTACATCATGGCAAGAGGATGAAAGACAATGCATTACATATTGTTCTGCGGTAAAGCCCCGTTAAGAAATCCACAAACCCCCCCATCACCACGGAAAAAGAAACAGCCTACACTTAATTCTATGGCATGCTAGTCCCCTTCTCTTCCCTCACCCTCTATTGGCACACCTCTTGGAAAGATCGGTTAAGGCAGCCATAGACGTCCCACCGTTGGCTATTCCTACCGGGGTTCAAGTCGAGGCGCGGGTGATTAGCCTAGTCGCCCCTCTCTTGAGTATGTATCGGCCGGGGGTGGAGTTGGTGCGGATCGACGGGGTATATCGGTAAGGGAGAGGTCCGCCGCGGCAAAGTCAGGTGGAGGAGGACGAGTGCGTTGGGGTGTGGGGGTTGCTGGTCGATGGAGATGAGGGCTGCTTGAGTCGGGGTCTTGGCGGGGTATATTTCCGCCGTGCGTGAGCATGAAAGGGTCATCGGCTAGTAGCCTTGCATATTCCTTTGCAAGTGTCAGGAAAGAGTTGGGGGGGGTGCTCGGAGCGCGAGCCGCATGAAAAGACCACGCGATTCGTAAGTCTCCGTCTCAGGTGTCGTAGAACTGCTGGTGATTTATGTGGACGACGTTCAGTACAGCGAATGAGCTACCACGGGGCTTCGTTGGGGGTGTATGTAAGGTGAGTGTCCTCTTCCATAGCGGTGGGGCGGTCGTTCTGCTTTTTTCCTATTACGGGGAAGGAGTAGGGCTGATCGGCAGTGTCACCAACGTCGGTAGGATCAATAGGCTATGTCGTGTTGTCCGCATGTTGAGTCTCCGGTCGGTTGCGGAGGGAAGTCTAAAGGCGAAGTAGCTTGTCGATATCCCGGGCGAGGTAGGGCGAGCGATCGATCGGTGTGGCGAGTTTGGCCGAGCCTTCAATAAAGCTCGCGCCGTGAGCTAACATAGCGACCGTAGCAAATATGATCTTGTGGCGTTAAGAAATGTGGTGGTGGCGCGTGGGGCGTGATTTTCCCGGGAGGGGGAGGCCGCTAGAGGTCCACGTAATGTCTTCGACGAGGCCAGTCGCTAGGTGGGGGCGGTTAAAGGCGGCTTGAGTATGAGGATAGGCTTGGGGTAGAGGACTTCGCCTTCCTCGAGCGTTGGCTTGGGTACGCGGTAGATACGAAGGAACCGTGGGTTGATCGGGTTGGGCATTAGGTGGATGGTGATCTTTCGAAGGATAGTGGCTAAGAGGAGGGGTAGGGGGGAGGTGAGGCTGAGGACCACGTTTCGGTTGTCGGTAGAGATAGCGGCCTCGTTGCCCATAGTTATAGCTCCGAACACGTCGGATCCGTCGGCGGTGAGTGCCGCCTCCGTGGGGAAGTTGGTAACGTCGATCCCTACTGCCGTGAGGGTGGTGTTAATATCCCTTTGTAGGGCTGCTAATGGACACATATGTACGCTGGACTCCGGGGGAGTCTTGGCCCTCCACACATAGGTGGTCGCAGTGTATGCACGATGCGCGGAATTCATATGCTTCATATGTTCCAATCGGTTACCGACTTTTGGGGCGGTACTTGGATAAGGAGTACAACTCCGTTCCATGAGGCGTGGGTTCTAACCCCCCTCATGGCATCTCTAACAGGCTATGGGCCCTCCGCGTTTACTGCGAGGTTACCGGCCGGAGTTCATGGGATGATGTTCATTAAGGGGGAGTGTTAATATCCCTCCGTAGGGCTACTAATGGACACATCCGTACGCTGGACTCCGGGGGAGTCTTGGCCCTCCACACATAGGTGGTCGCAGTGTATGCACGATGCGCGGAATTCATATGCTTCATATGTTCCAATCGGGTACCGACTTTTGGGGCGGTATTTGGATAAGGCGTACAACTCCGTTCCGTGAGGCGTGGGTTCTAACCCCCCTCATGGCATCTCTAACAGGTGGAGCTTAGAGCTTGTATGCCGGATTCACCTCGTGTCGTGTCGAGGTGGTAGTTGGTGGAGTAGGTGACCGTTGTGGCCATCTAGTGTGCAGGGGGTAAGACAAAGTCGCTAAAGTTGGAAACCTAGACCATGTGGCAGTCTAGCCCCCATCGGTAGAACTGTCGGTCGACTGTAGGGGCGTAGTCCAGTTGTTTGTTGCGGATGGGGGCCATGCCGCTCACTATGAAGTGGGCGGACCTATCCTCCATAGGACCGGCTAGTAGAGTGCCTTCGAGGGCGTCGATAAGGGAGTGGGCGTACTGCGTTGTTACGAGCTCGAGTCGGGCCACCGGGCTAGGACCGTGGGGCATGTATACGTCTCGCAGTTCGAAGGCTCGCATGATAGGTCCGCGGAGGGGGGTATACCACTAGGCTTGGGAAAGGGGGGGTTCACTGTAGCTTCATACTCGGTCCACGCCTCGTTTGTGGCAGCGTAGAGGGTCTTCTGGACGTATAACAGTGAAACTTCTAGCAAGTAATGCCAAGACCATATCTTCATTGAATACAGAAATTCAGGGTGTGCGGTCGGATATTCTCTTTACGCGGCCATGTCGCTACGGCATGCATGCGTTGTCGGCACATGTACCCACTTACCTACTCACTCGCCCCCGTTGTAAGGAAGACGCCGACACCAACATCCCCTACGCCCGCCGGATTTTTGCGAAATGACCCGCTTGGCACAAAACACAGGCAACCATGTGATGATTTTGTGAGTTTTGGTGTATCAACGAAGTATCACGACGACTTCTGACTCTACCTATGGTGTGTATTTTGTAGGAGAGTGCCATGGCGGCTAAGACACGGCGAATACGCACCCTAGACGGCGAGTGCTTGGACTGCCTCGCGGAAGAGTTCGACGAAAAGTTCCGGCCAGAACCGGCCCGATACCGAATTAGCGCATGCAGCATATGCCTAGGCCCGTTGTTGACACCCATGGTGGTCGTGGAGTGCAAAACGTGGGAGACTTTGCGTTATGCATGGACTGTTGATGAGCTTGGTCGCGGCTTCAAAATATCAAACGCGTCTAAGGTTCTGAAGTTGGTCGGCTTTCCGCCCGACCTGTTGAGTATTTGGATGGAGGACATAGCTACGATACGAGGACGGGAAAGTCTGCATGCACATTCTGGGACCGCGAGTTTTGATCCGTGCAATTCTGTGACCATGGGAGTTGCAAGAAGCCGGGAGTCGGTTGCAGGGTTTGCGGGTGGGTTTTTCATACTTGGCACGCGATGGAGCTCCTCACTGGGATGCATCTAGCGCGACAAGCATGTGCGGATGTCGCGTACGGGAGCATCCGGAGGAGGAATAGCACGCTGAAGCTTATCGTACCGCTTGGCACGGTGACGGAGACGCTGAGAAAACAGCCTAAGGATATCATTACGTTGGAGCTTACCTTCAAGTTCAGCGCTGCCAAGGTTGTAGACACGGTGGACCCTCACAGCACATGCCGACCCAAGCTATAAGCCGCTCATCCCCTCTCGACGGGGGCTGAGGACGCTGATTTGTCAAGGTACCCCCACCTCCCCCCGTGGGACTGCAACCAACGCAAGTATGCGCAGTTCAAGTTCATGCAGTCTGTTAGGGACGAGCAAGATATTTACAATAGCAAGTTTAAGCTGCCTGATTTTGAGAACATGCAACAACGGGCAACCAACTAGACGTTTCATGAGCCCACCTTGTTGGCGGGGTGGGGAAGGTAAAGTACTAGATAGCCTTCCCAATGACAGCTAAACCACGTTAGCACCTGTGCATGACGAAGAGCTAGGCTAGCTTTGCCACCTATGTTGACCACGTACGAGTGGTCGAGTCGTGGAAAGAAACTGAAGGAAGAAGACGAGTATTTAGAGAAGGGAAACGAGCGACTGCGAATGATGGTCGTGTCTGAGGGGCGGGAGCACCTCAAGCAGAACATGCAATACTCGCATAGCCGGGACCCCATGTTCAACGGCCAAGACAAGACAGCGGGTGAAGAGCATGCTATGGATCTGCCGGAGGTGCCAGCCCCGGCAACGAACATTTGTCAATATGACGCATGGATCACGGATTTTTTCCGAGGCATTTCGTGCACCATCTTGCAAGCGCCGCCGGCGGTAGGCAATTATTTGTAAACGTTATTTTACTCGCCCCTTGTCTTTTTCGCTTCACGGGATTCATTAAAGATGTGGGTAGGGTTCTTGGTCTTGATTTTATTTTGGGTTTGCTCGTGGGCCTCCCTCTTAGCCTTAGACACGTGGCCAATGCTTGTGACATGCACTCCAGTTGGCCGCATTCGTTGCCTACGTGATGGCTGAGCTCGCATCTTGATCACTCAGGTGAGCACCACCTTCAACACATTCCCCCTCCTTACTTAGCGCTTTTGGGCAAAGAACTTTGTCCCCTTATGCATGGCCTCGGCTTCCTGACCGCACCATTTCATTAAGCCACCCCATTGTCTCACAAGGTTGCCTATGTGACACGCCATAATGTGCATGTAGGCAGTGACGTGAGAGTCGGCAGCCACCTTCAAATATGCAGCCATTGAATAGGCGCCCGGATTGTCAAGCTCTTGTGCATGCGCTTCAACAGCCACAGGTTTGATGTCGTCGCATCCTCTCGTGACATCATCGTTGAAGAGGGAGATAGCTTCCCAAACTGCTAGTGCCTCCGTGTAGACATCCTCATTCATCTCGCCATTACCGTGGTCTTTGATGGCGATCTTCAAGATAGTATCATAGTTGTCAAGGAGCAGTCGGCATGTCGATCCCGGCAAGCCCTCCGCAGTGACGTTCAATTTCTTCACACACTTCTCGGTATGGAAATAGATAACGTCACTGATAATCAGGGACAATTTCTCGTAGCACCACTGCCCAACCTGGTAAAGCTGCTCTTCATCACAATTAACTTTTATTGTATGAAGAAAAATCGGTGGCACCACCTTCATTAGGTTGTGCATTTTGTCCGCAATGTAGTACATAACGCCGGGCATGGGCAAAAAGGGTTGGCGGCCTTTGCATTGGCCGAAGTGTTGTTGCTGCAAGGCATGGCGCCTACTCGTAGTCATGCCCTCCGTCGATGGGGTCTCATTGGCCACAGTGACAGCGGAAACACAATCTGCGTCGATAAGCAAATCACACACACATGAACACACACACACGCACACGCACACACGCACGCGCGCGCGTGCACACACACACACACACACACACACACACACACACACACAAACACACACACACACACACACACACACACACAATATCATGTAAATCTTAATCGAATTATATAGAAACGCACTATGAGCAGGGCAAACATAGTCATTTTCCAAAACTACGTGCACCATTTACGTCATTTCATGAATCGTTCGCATAGGCAGTCCACCAAAGGGATCCCAAGCTGATACGGTCCTGAATGAGTGCTCCTTTCCTGCTTGCAGTAGATGCACGGGTACTTCGACGAGCACCCACATAGCCCTAGCCATCCGTTGACCAGCTTGAGGTCTCCAACATACATGATTGCACAGCGTGGTACGGTAAGACCTTCATTAATCAGGTTCTGCATCACATCTGGAATTTCAGGGCAGCTCCACGTGATGTCCTCGTAGCAATCACTACATAGGTAGAAGGGGCATGGCAGGTTGTTCTCCGCCGAATTGAAACTCTCCTCTCCCTTCACACCTACCACTGAGCTATCGTCATATACAATCTGTGCACATCATTGTTCACGTGAAATAATTTTCAGTATAAGGCACCGACTCACAATCTGACTATGCATATAGCATCACTAATACGCAAAGAAATCTTCTTCAGCACCACCATATTCTCATTTGTTCTAGTGGAATGGAAGATTCCAAAAGCATCGGCAATCACTTGCACCCGTAATTCTTACCATGCTTAAGCAGTCCATCATTCAGCAGCCTCCGTGCACGTTGCTGCAACACCAACGATAGATCCAATGTTGTTGACACTAGGTCGGTGGATGATTGCAAACCTAAAACGTTCGACTCTTGCTCTTGGGTTTCCACCACTGTAGGTACGGCATGCCACTTGCACATTTGAGCCCCTCCTAACAATACCAATCTCACCATCTCCTCCATGTCCTCATCCCATTTGTGCGTTGTCAGGTTGATAAGACGTTGACATGCATCATGTGATAGCCTCGGTGTTGAGTTATAACCCATTTCCCCCCATATATATGTGATCGCATGCAACGCACGTTCCTCGGTTGCTTTGAACACATGCTTAAATTGCTTGGATTACAAAATAACGCTAAGGAGCTATGGATAGTTCGCTAGCAAGGCAGCCAAAAGGAAACGGGGTGTGTATTCTGCTCAAACATCATAGGCTTGATCAGCTAGGTCCGCCGCCTCACGCAACTGCTCGCCGCGTCGGTGTTCTCTATCCAATTGAAAATTGAAAATTACTTACAACAACACCAAGTTAACGGCTGATGTCTCTCGGCGCCCGCGATCGAACCTATTGCATGTCTTTGCGATGCTAAACGGGTTTAGTACGCCGTGAACCACTAATCCCAACCTCTCCGCCAATGGCAATAACAACACCGTCAAATTCATGCCAGTAAACAGTAATTGTACACTAGTATGAAAATAATTTGTCGCTAGTCTCCACGATGCGCAGCCCGCCCCTGTTGGTGCGAGGGCGCTGAACACCCAAGTTGATGAGTTTGCGCTCGTCGCGACATGCCTACGTGACCTCTACTCATGTGCGACTCAGGTCGTGCCGGAGCTAGGGGGGAAAGGCAGGCGAAAAAAACCCTCGCATAGGTCGTCGTAGGTCCCGTCCCGATCCACGCGCTCCCCCGTCCGAGACACCGCTGCTCCTTCCGTCGCAGCTCGCCTCCTAGCCTAGACTTCCCCTCCCCTCCGGGGGTTGGGGAGAAAGGAATTCCATAGTTGCACACGGTGTCTGGCTGGCGCTCTTGCCTCTGCGCCAGATTTTTTCTTGTCCCCTCTCCTCCGTTTGTTTCCAACAGCTATCTTATCGTGTGAAATCCCCCCGTGCCCTTTCCCAATGGTTTGCGTTGTCATGGAGCCGCCTTTATACGCAAAGAACTATTGGGATAACCCTACGCACCTTGCGTGAAGTAGCCTATCGATAATTGAGTACCGACTGAGGGAGGAGTTGGTCGAGCCCGCTGATCGAGTCGCCACTCCGCAAAGGATACCATGGTTTAAAATATCTATTCAAAAGCCCTCCGTACCGGGTTTTTCCAACGGCGGTCGATCTTGTGGACCTCCGTCGCTAGACCGTGTCGCTCCTCCGGCTACGACCCTCCTCCGCCATGCGGAGTTTTTCGTCTTGTCCCCAAGGGAGACTTGAGGCTCACATGGTTGGACGATTGCTAGCGAGCGCCTTGCCTTGGCGCTGCTTCCCGGATGTCCGTCGCCAGCTCCAACGCCCGCCGCCAACTCATATCCGCCCGTACCCTCCTCGCCGACAAAATACGCATCAAGTACAAGTCCCACCCAAGGACATGAGAGTATCTAAGGAGTATCCAGCCGTAGAACTATCAAAAGAGCCGAGCGGGAGATCTTGACGTTGGTGTATATAATACTTTAAAAGAACCTTCCGCACTGAGGCTTCCCGATAGCTCCTGATCCATAGATCGCAGCCGCCGGATTTCACCCCGCCCAACCCCCAACCGTGCCATGCATGGCACGGCCATAGGGTTAACCCGCATCCACCACGAGGAGGTGGAGGTGAGTGCCGACGGGCCTGCGAGCGCACTCCCCTCGAGGGCCACCGCCGCTGCGCCGCCGGCGGGCCCATCTCCATCCTCACTGCAATCACTCGCCTATTCCCCGCCATCCCCGCCGAACACACGTTGCCAACGGTCGTCTTTACCGACAACCCGAGTCAACCATTTCTCTAACTATTCAGCTGTGGGTCCGATTTACCTTTGCACTGTCACGCGTGACGCGGTATCTCGAGGCTTGTACGACAGCCCGCTGTGTCTTTTTCGATGATGATGCGACCGGCGGTGAGGCTCTGCCTCGGCGTCGTCACTACAACAGTTGTCTTCTACGCCGCTGCTACTCCCGCTGTTGTAAGCAATATATCCCACTGCATGTCCTCAGTCTGCGTCATGCTTCACCAGGCTTTTGCGTTTCAGCCGCGCTACTTCATGATGCTGAATCCTTTTGCGCTTGATCTCTCCATCGAGACCCAAGCTTTGTAGTTCCGATACTTGCGAGCGCATGCCTTTGTCATCGTTTTTATGGTTGTCGTACTTCACCCTCTAGTATCTTTCCGCCTCATTCGAGCTAGCTACCTTTCGATGGAGCTCGCGAACGCGTGACAATATATTCTGCACGGTTGTTGTTTCACGGATTCTCGCGTGGGGAAGTGTCAGCGCGGGGTGGCGAGTTGTTACTACTAATATTGACGATACCGCCGCCGCCTCGTCGCCGCCTCACTCCGACACTCGGGCGGCTATATGCAGCTGAAACTTCCGCAGCCAAGGCTTGCTCCCTCGCCCGCCCGCCTCGCCCGCCGCTAGCTGCTTCTTGGACTGAAAAGGCAGACTCCTTGCGGGTTTCGGTGTGCGCTTGCTGAGAAATGGTATGTCTCACCGCTGGTTTTTAGACGGCATGCCGCAAAATACGGTAGTCATCACTAGCCCCATTGGACCGCCTTTCAAGCACCACCTGCGACCATTACGGCCACCACAGAGGCGCATACAGTCCGTACGTCCTAAGCAAGACCTGAACTAGACGTGGTGGGGGTTGTGGTGCGTTTGGAGGTCTCAAAAACAACGTTTCAGCGTGGTACAACGTGCGCGGAAGTTAAAATAATATTTACCTCTCTCTCTCTCTGAAAAAGGGCCCGTTTTCTGCGCTGCGCGGTGGACGGAGGGTACGGTTGCTGGCTAGTTTCTAGAAATGTACCCGGGTTTTAGGGTTTATGGGTTTAGGGTTTAAACCCTAAAAACCCAGAAACTGTTCGGAGTTGCAAAGAAACTCATCTACATAGGAGTGGAGAGTGACCATATGACCCACGTTCTTGCCACCCTTTAAAGCCTAATTTCTATACTCACAATGTCTGATCATGTCAATGGTGAGGGGCAAAGCCACCGCCCTCCATCATCGCCTAAACCCGCACAAGGCGAAGCCTCGTGGACGGCCCTCGGGGCGTCAAATAAAGATGGATAGATTCGCGTTGTGTTGTCCTCGTAACCGCCATTGCGTGCACCCATTGTTGGCTCGGCAATTCCAGTTATGCCATATGAGTCCGTTTGTGGAGGTGCTTGCCCTTTTCTAGGAGACATCACATATTCACAACTTCTTCTGCTAACCAAGAACAATATGGTTTGGCAGCCACGTGCTTGACGACATGCGGTGGGTATATGTGGAGGTGAGGGGCATCGGCGGAATAGCTCAAGGTGCCCATTGGTCGGTAGTCAACCGCCGATTCTCTTGGAAGATTGGGGTGATGACTACTTTACCTCGACACGCCCTCGTGCACTTAATTGACTTCTAAACTTACTAATATTTTCCGTTGATATTCTATTTGCTTGAGGTGATGTCCAACTAAATGTGGTGATGCCGTGTCCAAATTTTAGTACATTTAAGAGTTGATACAAACGTGTTACACAACCGCTGTCTGTTGATATGCAATTGGCATCATGTTGAAAAATATTTATATAATGTATTGAAATTGAAATATTGAAATAGTGAAATTGAAATTGAAATATTTTACTCCAATACCAGTAAAACCGGCTGGAGTCTCTGGCCCCCCCTTATGCTATGCCTAGTTGGACTTAGAAGCGTGAGGTAGACCGTTGAACCACAAATCCCAACCTCTCCAATGGCAGTAACGATACCGTCTAAAACATACCCGTATCCAGGTATTTATTATTTTCTGATCTATACGTATTTTTTGGGATGCAGTATGAAAAAAAAAATGTCGCTAGTCTCCACGATACGCGGCATGCTCCAGCCGCTGCGGGGTCGCTGATCAGCAAGGTTGTTCAGCTTGAGCTGGTCGAGGCGAACCTGCCTGACCTCGGCTCATGTGCGACTCCGGTCGTGCCGGAGCTTGGGGGGAAAGGCAGGTGAAAAACCCCCCTCGCATAGGTCGTCGTCGGTCCCGCCTCGATCTGTGCTCAACCCCGCCCGAGGTATTAGCCGCTCCTCTCGACGCAGCTCGCCACCTAGCCGAGTCTTCCCTCCTCCTCCTGGGGCTGAGAAGAGAAAAGAACTAGGTTGCAGACGGTGTCCGGCTGGCTCTCATGCCCTCGAGCCAGATTTTCTCCTGTCCCCTGTCCTTTCCCCGTCTGTTTCCAACACCTATCTGATCGCGATGTGGCCGTCCGTGCCCTCCCCACGTGGTTTACGTTGTTAGGGGGCCGCCTTTACGAGCAGTGTGCCGTTACGATAGCCCTAGGCACACTGCCTGAGGCAGCATGTCGATAACCGGGTACCGACTAGGGGAGGGGTTGGTAGAACACATGGATCGAGTCGCCGGTCCTCAACAGATGGTGGGTACGGGAATGTTTTCCCCAAAAACCCCCCGTACCGGGCTTTTCCGGCGGCGGGTGATCCTAAGGACCGCCGCCGCCAGACCGTGCCGCTCCTCCGGCTGCGACGGACCTCCGTCTTGCGTCGCATCAAGCCTCGCCCCCAGGGGAGACTTTAAACTATCGCAAGGCTAGCGACTGCTAGCGAGCGCCATGCCCCAAAGCTTCTTCCCAGCTGTCCGCCGCCAGCTCCAACACCCTCGTCCCTCCGCTGATCCGTCCGTACCCCTCTTCGCCAAAAAATATTTCGCAACCGCCGCCCCCGCCCCATCGTCGGGAGAGTATCTGCGAGTATTTAGTCGCGGAAAAGACATATCGGACTGGCCGAGCGGGAGATCCTTGTGCCGGTGTACGGATATTATGTATTTCCAAAACCCTCCGTACAGGGCTTCCCGACAGCTGCTGATCCCGCGGATCGCAGCTGTCGGTACCTCGTTTAGCCCCCTACCGTGCCAGGCATGGCACGGCTATGGGGTTACCAGCGCCCACCGCGTGGAGGTAGAGGTAGGTGCCGACGGGCCTGCGAGCGCACCCCCCTCCGGGGCCGCCGCCGCTGCGCCCGGATGTGGAGACACTGGTAGTGTTGGTTCCGCCGTTGCTGCTGCTGATGTTGCTGCTGATGGTGGTGGTGCTGGTCGGCGCACGGCTGCTGTTGTTGCTGCAGCAGCTGCCGGACATAGAGACACTTGTAGTGCTGGTGCCGCCGTTGTTGTTGTTGTTGCTGCTGCTGCTGAGGGTGGTGCTGGTCGGCGCACGGCTGCTGCTGCTGTTGCTGCAGCAGCCGGCGGACGTAGAGACACTGGTAGTGTTGGTGCCGCTATTGTTGTTGCTGCTCCTGCTGGTGGTGGTGGTGCTGTTGTTGGTGGTGGTGCCGGTCGACGTACGGCTGCTGCTGCTGTTGCTGCAGCAGCCGGCGGACGTAGAGACACTGGTAGTGCTGGTGCCGCTATTGCTGTTGCTGCTCGTGCTGTTGGTGGTGGTGCTGTTGATGGTGGTGGTGCCGGTCGACGTACGGCTGCTGCTGCTGTTGCTGCTGCAGCTGCCGGACATAGAGACACTTGTAGTGCTGGTGCCGCCGTTGCTGTTGCTGTTGCTGCTGGTGCTGCTGTTGGGGCTGGTCGGCGCACGGCTGCTGCTGCTGCTGCTGCAGCAGCAGCCGGCGGACGTCGAGATAGTGGTCGTGTTGGTGCTGCTGTTGGTGTTGCTGGTGCTGGTGCCGTTCGGCGCACAGATGCTGCTGTTGTTGCTGCAGCAACCGGCGGACGTGGAGACATTGGTAGTGCTGGTGCCGCCGTTGCTGGTGGTGGTGCTGCTGGTCGGCGCATGGCTGCTGCTGCTGTTGCTGCAGCAGCCGGCGGACGTCGAGATACTGGTCGTGTTGGTGCCGCCGTCGCTGTTGCTGGTGGTGGTGTTGCTGGTGCCGGTCGGCGCACAACTGCTGCTGCTGCAGCAGCCGGCGGACGTCAAGATCATGGTCGGGCTGGTGCCGCCGTTGCTCCTGCTGCTTCTGCTGCGGCTGTTGGTCGGCGGTCGGCTGTTGCTGGTGAGAATGGCGTGTGCAAAGCCGCATCTGGGGGTGTTGGTGTTACATGTGTTGCTACGGAGGGTGCATCTGCTCATGCTGCTACACGTGGTGGTGCTGGTTGGAGTGCGGAGAGTGCCGTTCCTATTGGAGGACAGCGCGCTGCTATTGATGTGCGGAGGGCTACAACTTGGGGTGTTGTTGCTGCTGCTACTGCTGCTGGTAGTGCCGCTGCTGCCGGTAGTGAAGGTGCTACATGTGTAAGGGTCCGAATCAGAGATCGATTAATGATCAGTAATCGATGCATCGGCGTTTTTTGCACTTAATCAATTATCGATATTTAGGCACTACATTTATCGGATGCATCGATCTTTAAGGCTTGACTTATCAAATGCATCAATATTTATAGGCTTGACTTATCAGATGCGTCGATATTTATAGGCTTGACTTATCAGATGCGTCGATATTTATAGGCTTGATTTATCAGATGCGTCGATATTTATAGACTTGACTTATCAGATGCACCAATCTTTATAGCAGCGATTTATCAGATGCACCGGTCTTTAGTCCGCGATTTATCAGATGCACCGATATTTATCCCGGGATTTATCATATGTATTAATATTTATTTATCGTTTCTACCTTTGTTTCATTCTTCTATCCCGCGCGAGCTTAAATCAAATGGTAATTCGCTTTATATCTACACTGACCATATAAAAATTTAGCAGATGAATGAAAAATTGCAATTCACACACACGTCGATTTTTTTAAGTCATCGACAATGACGAAAATAAGGAGAAGGTGTTCAAACAGAATTGCATTATCAGTACTGTACTCAGAAAAATGCATCTATGGCCATCGTTGGTTCCGTGATATATCAACGGCCAACACGAGCCGAGAAAGGGTTCATGGATTGACCAATCAGCAACTCGTATGCGTCATAAAAGGGATCATGGTCTCGTTGCCATGCTTGGATAAAACGTGGTGACGAAGTGAATCGGCGCCGATGACGGTCCAGAATGGGATCATTGGTTACGAAGATTTTGATCGACGGATGCGATGAACCTATGCCATCACCTATCCGTACATGTACTTTTGAAGAGTGTTGAAAAGCACAGTATATTAAACGCTTATTGTTATTCCTCTTCTTCGTAGCCTATCCAGAAATAGCACGAAATACATGAGAATATATTACGTTGCGTATGGATTTAAAAATAGTGACAATATGGGGACGAAACGTCAGTCTACCAAGCGACTACACGTCTGTAGTCAACTTGAAAAGCGCGCGGCAACCACAGAAACCAGTAGATTTTTTCACTCCGATGCGCGACGTCTAACCGTGGATGGATGTCCGCCTCGCATCATTATCAACGCGACGATATCGTCGCTGAAAGTCTCTAGTGGGGCGCGGCTTCTGCAGGTTGCGTTGGGATGGCCTCGCATCTACTCGACGCGGCGTCGAAGGCGATGCTACAAGACTTCGTCGACGCTTGCGCTAACTCGCATTCATCGTCGGACGCTCTGCGACTCGTCATGGTGCGTAGTGCAACATTGTGCAACAGACAACACCATTCGTTTTAGCAAGGGCTTGTCTACGCCAATGCAAACACAAAAGGACTATTATACGTCGGTAGTGGTATGGAAATTGTGGAGACTCTCGACAGCTTCGCAGCAAGTGAAGGCAGCGACTATTATCTTTTAGTCTGCGTCAAGGACGGTATAGAGGTGAGTCCCATATGCTTTATTTCAAGTGCCACTGTGCTCCTTTACCGTCTACGTAGTCGTGCCCATATATGCCGAAACCCTGCAAATTCGAGCGCGCGCGCGCGTGCGTATGTGTGTGTGTGTGTGTGTGTGTGTGTGTGTGTGTGTGTACTTCGCAAGTCTTACTTGTAATGTATATTCTCAACCGTGTCGTGTGTGTGGAATGCACCTTTCATTATCAACTGACTATGCTTGCTGTGACTTTTTTCCGTGTGTTGTGTTAGGGATGGCCCTTGGCCTTGTGGCGCAATAGTTGTATAATTTACGTGCTTTGCCAACGACGACGGAATATCTTGAAGACCACCAAATGAGCAACGATAAGATGGTAATCACGTGCCAGTTGTTAGCTCCCATGCATGTCGTGAACGTGTGCGCCTTTTTCGCCTGTAATGATCAATACTTCATTATAAAGTGTGACCCTTCACTGCATGCATTCTTTCCCGTTATGTTACGTGAGTTGTGTGCATTACATCCTGTGTGTGTGTGTGTGTGTGTGTGCGGTGTCTGTAACTTTTATTTATCCTGCAATTTCACCACTGTTTTGTTACGTTTTGACCCTTCACTGCATGCATTCTTTCCTATTTTGTTACGTGAGTTGTGTGGATTACATCCTGTGTGTGCGTGTGTGTGTGTGTTTTGTCTGTAACTTTCATTCATCATGCATCTTTACCACTGTTTTGTGCGGCGCGTTGGTATGTTGGAATTAGTGTAAGACACCGTTCAATATCATTCCTAAATCAGTGGCTTCTTTTGCATGTGTTCATTGGGTGTGTCCCTTGGGCCCGTAAAACAGATGTTGAACGTGATAAAACGCACCTCGGTGCACAATTTGTGAAGTGCATTGCCAATGTTCAGGCTATTAGCAGCAAGCCTTCGTAACTTAGTACTTCTTTTTTGTTTCGTTCCGTAACAAGCACTCACAATCTCTCCATTACTCTCATTGCATTGTATTTGCTTCGGTGTGTGTGTGTGTGTGTGTGTGTGTGTGTGTGTGTGTGTGTGTGCGTGTGTGCGTGTGTGTGTGTTGCTTGTCTGCGTGAACTGCTCCTCCAGAGGAGACAACGTAAACTGAGTTCCTAGAAAGCGCTCATCTTCTGGGATACTTGTCTGGCAACGAACGATTTTGGGATACCTATGGCAGCGCACCATTTTGGGACACTTCCTTGGCACCAGATGGTCCAGCTATTCGTAACCATGGTCCGGACTATGAGCAACATGGCAATGCATCGTTTTGGCACCACAACGAGAGATGGCAATGGGAGCTTTCTCGCCCGTCAATATACTTTTATTGTTAGACCTTCTCTCCACTGTTTTTGAGCGATTACATATTATTCCTATAACCCCAATGATCCCAGACACGACAACCTGTAGTGGGCAGGGTAAAACCCACGTTGAATGTGCTGCGCTGGGTGAGGGGTTTGTAGCACATTTTTTTGCTGGGTTGTATGGGGATAGAATGTAATTCACGTATTTTGAATAGTGCGTCATGCCTCCAACGTGCACACGGGTCTCAGCCTTGAAGAGCAATTGCATTGTGCCCTTCCCATTCACGACAACATGATTTGGGTTGTGAGCTGGGTATTACTTCAATGAAGCAGTGATTGACCTATCAAATGCACATCAGTTATTCATGAGTTTTTTTAAATCTCGTACTTAATTTCGATTTATAAGATTTCGATCTTGAGCGTTTGAATTATCAGATGCAGTGATCGTTAGCGTCCGAAATATCAGATGCATTGATATTTTGTGCCGCAATTTATCAGATGCATTGATATTTAGAGCCGCGATTTATCAGATGCAGTGATCTTTTAGAGGTTGAATTATCAGATGCATCGATAATTAGGGCCTGAATTATCAGGTGCATCGATCTTTACGTGAATGAAAATCAGATGTAGTGATGCGATTCTTGATACAATATATCGATTCTCGATCTTTATTCACTGAATTGATCAAGATTCTCGATCTTTAAGTTTGAATTAATCACGATTCTCGATCTTTAAATTTGAATTAATCATGATTCTCGATCTTTATGCTCTCAATTTCGATTCGGACCCTTATACATGTGGTGGTCCTAATGGGCAAAGAGCTGGCTATGTTGCTGCCGGAGACCCCTTGGCACCTGTTGGTGGTGGTGGTTGGCGCTCGGCCGTTGCTACCAGCGTCCATGAGCAGAGGACTGCGGCGAGTGGTGCTGCATCTGCTGCTACTGCTACATCTATGGGACTTGCGGCTGCCGGAGCTCGCTCGCGCCGGGCTGCTAGTGTTGGTGATGGTGCTTGTGGGCGCAGACATGTGGCTGGTGGCAGGGCCGCTGGTGGTGCTTCTGCACCTGCCTGTGCTGACCCGCGCCCGGTTGCTGCGGCATGGGCTGTTGGACAGAGAGATCCAGCAGGTGATGGCGTTGCTAGTGGTGCTCCCGCAAGTGCCGGTCAGCGACTCGCCGATGCTGCCACAGCCCGTGGGCAGAGGATTGACAGCGGTGCCGGTTCTGCAGCTACTGGTGCCAATGGGCAGAGTGCTTCTGCTGCCGGGCGGAGGGCTGGAGCTGGTTGGCGGCGAGATGATGTTGTTGGAAGCTGGCGAGATTCGGTTGCTGCAGTTGGTGCCCATGCTGGAGCTTCATGGTCGGAACCGGGCCTAAGTGCATCGGGTGTTCTATCCCCGTCGCGGGGGGAATGTTACACTTGCGCTCCGTGTGGCATACGGTTTGCTGGGCGTAAATGGCGCTCTAATTTCGCCAGACACACGAACATGTTCATAACTGGCAATGGCCCCTCTACTTCCGCACACCGTCGCCAAGCTCGCCACCTTGCGACCTCCTCTCCGGCCTTGTTTTCCCTTTGTGCCTCGGGCGACCACCTTCTATCTGCCACCCAAGCTCGCCCTCTTACCGCTCCATGCCTACACTGTGTGGCTGCTCCCGCTTCTCCAATGTTGCCCCACGACTATGTTGGCAGCCCCCGGCCGCCGCTCATTGGACCACGCCCCCTCAGAATGGCTGTCACCCCCCCCCCCCCCCTGCTTGGGGTGGCCTCCCCCCCTTGGCTCCACTCCCTTCCCCACCCCGGGCCGAACCGGAGCTTACCACCCTCACTCCCCCCCCTACACATGATGGACCCCCGATACCTCATGGACAACCTTTTATGCCCTCATCTGCAGCTGCACTCCGCCGAGAGGCTGCTCTCCGATCCCCCCCTCGGGCCGCTTCTCCTGCCTCATGGTGCTCCGACAACGACCCGGTCGCTTGTCTACTTGAGTTCAAACCTGTCACTGCGGCCCGAGGGGTTTGTGCGACAGCGAGAGACGACCTAAGTTCTGCCCTACAAGACACCCTCGAATATGCGACCTCCCTTCCCTCAACGGACTCTCGGGGTGCTGGAGCTTTTTTGGCAATTCACCTCTTTGGCGGCCTCCTCCTCCGACCGTTCCCGGCGGCGGCCGGTGCTCGCATCCGCTCCTTAGTCCAACGTCGAGTCCGTCTCTAGTTCTCTACGTCCGGAGAGGACGGACTCACGGGCATTGACACCCTTCTACGTGATATTCGAGATGGAGGTGAGCTTACACGTGCGTGCCCGGGAGCTTCTGTGCCTAGACGCCCCGGCGGTCGGGGCCGGGGTGGGGGGGGCTCTCGCCGTCGCCGGGCCCAGAACACTCAACGGGAGCAGCACCACCAACCGACTCGCCTCTCTGAAAGTGACCTCCGACGCCGTGCTGCCTTCCGTCGGGCCCGTGAGCTGGTGGAAGTTGGCCAGTTGCGACGGGCCCGGATGGCCCTAGATGGAGCCGACTTCGGAATGGTAGAGGACGCGGACGCGGCTTTGGCCGCTCTTCAGCGGTTGCATCCTCCTCCCGGTACTCCCCATCCAGACTGTGATCTCCCCGACCCTCTGCCCCCCCCGGCGCGCCCACCCCTCACGTATTTAGATGACAGTGACAACCTCAAAATATGGGAGGAGTCTATGCTCCTTGTCTTGAGAAAAGCACCTCGCTTGTCAGCCCCCCACGTTGATGGCTGGCGATGGGAACATGTCCGTGACTTGAATGTTCCGGCATGGCGTAAGTGGGTTAACCGCTACTCGGCGGGAAACATTCCCGAGGCTGCGGCGGACTTTCTGGCGAGTGCGACCGGGTGGGCTCTTCACAAGCAAACTGGGGTTGACCGCGACGCCACTCGCCTTCGAGGTGAGGCTCCTAAAGTCCGGCCGTTGGTTGCTGGCAGCGTTTTGTCGCGGTTAGCTCATTGTCACGCCATAGCGCGGATAACGACTGTCGCGGCCGACCACCTGGGCCATGTACAACGATCGCTTTTCACCAAAGCGGGTATCGAGCGAGCCATTCATACCACTCGCATTGGCCTACAAGCTATTCCTGATTGCAGCCTTCTAAGCTTGGACCTGGAAAACGCCTTCAACACCATTTCCCGCCGGAGTTTCCTTGCGGAGCTGTACAAGAACCCTGACTTGCATCCCATTATCCCGTTGGTTGAGATGATATATTCACGGGACTCCACGGTGTATTACTTCGACCCCAACGATGCTTCGCTCCTACACGGCACGGTTCAATCTCGTACGAGTGTCCGACAAGGAGATCCTCTTGGCCCGCTTTTGTTCAACCTGGCGATAAGCACCCCCCTCCGGAATATTGGAGAACGGTGCAAGGATTCAGCGGCGATCCAAGCCTTTTCTGATGATGGCAAGTATTTGATCAAAACGCCTTTCGTCCCGACTGTGATTACGGTGGCTACGGAGGAACTGAGGAAAGTCTGCTCGAATGTTCAACCAATCAAACCTTCGTGCATGGTACCTCCGGATACGGCCCTTGAACTTGTCGAGGTGATACGGGCGATGGTCCCCGTTGTTACGGGTACTAATAACCTTGGAGCCCCTTTGGCGATGGATTTCTCGATGGCAGACGGCCCTCCAGCGTCTCATAACGAGAACTATGTTCACTCTTGGCTGCAAGACACCGTTGAGGCTCATCAACTCCTCTTGGACAAGATTGTATGCTTTGCTATGTCGGACTTCGGAGGGACTCACGCCGCTTTCCGCTTGATGATCACGTGTGCGGTACGCCGCTATGGTTTCTTGCTCCGCACCCTCCCCCCAGATATCTGCCGACCGTACCTTGCTACTGCATATAGGGCCGTTCGTGCGGCAGTTTATCGAATCTTGGGCGTTTCTTTGGACGCACAAACACTCGATCAACTGAATTGTGCTAAACGACAGCTCTCCCTCCCGGCGGAGTTTGGGGGGCTTAATGTACCGTCCCTCGAGCTCGACGCCGAACCTGCTCACTATGCTTCATTCACTGCGACCCTCGCCAACCTGATTACTGATTACGAGTCCGAGTCGCTAGGTCCTTTGTACGGTCTCATCCGACAGGAACTACTGAATGTTGCCACTTCTACTTTACCGTGGGCGGTCCAATTGCGCAATTCGTACGACTCTATCTCCACTATGGGCGGGTTTTCGGAATCGGAGCTTGTGGTGTTGACTAACACACTGAACCAAGACCTTTCTGATTATGCCGGGCCCGATGTCGAGTTGGTGGTATCTACGGTCAACAATGCGGTGGCACCCGCTACCCAAGTGACTAGCCTATAACTTCCGACTCCCGATGCTCTCACTCGATTGGGAGATTCTGGGGGCCACATCCAACGGGGCATTTCGCGCATTCTTCGTGCCCGGGCCTACCTCGACCTCTTGGCGTTCTGCAGACCTTCCCCACCGGACTATATGAGGGTGATTTCGGGTACGGGTCGCGGGGCTTTGGCTCTCTTTTTCGCTTCACATGAGTCCAGTTTCAAGGTGCCATCCGATTGCTATATGATGGCAGCCCACCGGGTGCTTGGCTTGACTGCGGAGCGCGCCGCTCATGTTCGAAAATGCCCTCGGTGCAATGAGGCCCCTTCAGAATCTCGCGGGTATGGATCTTCGTCGACGGTATCGAGCATCTTTATGTCGGGTGAGCGCTCAACAGCCGCTATGCTCATGGACCATATCCCCCGGTGCCCGTGCTCTTGGTATATCATTCAACTCCACGACCGCATTGTCCACGTGCTTGAAGAGTTCATGCTTGAAGCGGGGGCTACTAAGGGCCGGGACTTGCGGTTGGAGGTCCGCCGTATTCGGTCGGGAGCTTCACGTGATCGTCCTGGGGATGTGGTTTGGTTGGACTTCATGGCTCCGCACCGCCATCTTGTTGTTGATGTGACGGTTAAAAGTGCTCGCACGAACACCAACGTTCCTCGTATAGGTGCTCGCCTCCCACTCCCTGGCAGCCTTGCATTGGGAGCTCAGCAAGGCAAACTTGATGCGGACCTCCGCACTTCCGCTTTGCTTGGCACGCCTTCGGTTCAGTCGGTCCATGACTACTACCCCTTCGCCATGGAGGATGGGGGCCGGTTGGCGCCGATGGCGGCTGAGTTGGTCGATCGCTTGGCTATTTTGGTGGCTGTTCGTCGCTTCCCTGGCATGGGGGCCGCTGACTCTCGTTCCTTGCGCTCTGACAATTATGTCCGTATGCATCATTTTGTTCGTCGATCTACTTCTCTTCCGTTTCGGCGTTTTTTGGGGGATGTGCGACGAGAATTCATGCAACGTCTTTCTGCTGCTCTTCATGGCACTCTGGGTTCTTATCTCCGCGACGCTTTTCAGGAGGGCAGTGCTGGTGCTGTGGCATGCCTTCCTGTTCCTCGGACTTAGGTTTTTTCCGCCTTTCTTCCTTTTTTTTGGCTTGGTGGCCTCCACTGCTTTTTCTTGTAAGATTTTTTTTTATTAATAAGTGTACAGGTTGTCGGAGGATGTTTCCCCTCCCACTTTCCCTGTCCGTGCTCATCTGGTTCTTCTTGTAAGCAACCAGACATATTTGTCGGAGGATAACTGTCTCTATATTCGTTATTTAATTGTAATAAACTTATCATGTATTTGCAATCCGTGGTAGCCCTATGAGCTGACCTCAAATTACAAAACAAATTTCTTACAAGAAAAAGCAGTGGAGGCCACCAAGCAAAAAGAAGAAAAGAGGAAAAAACCTAAGCCCGAGGAACTGGAAGGCATGCCACAATGACAGCACCAGCACTGACCTGAAATTAAAAAAAAATCTTGTAAGAACAAGCAGTGGAGGCCACCAAGCAAAAAAAAGAAGGAAGGAGGAAAAAACCTAAGCCCGAGGAACAGATTAACATCTCATCTCTCGCGGATGGTGGCTAAGTTCATCTAAGAACCGGCCTTAAACTGTGTACAGGTAAGAGACAAGCAGGGAGGGAAACCCTAACTACCCGGCAACCTAAGCCCGAGGAACAGACCTCAAATTCGTCATGTGATTGTCCGGCACCTGTACTGCCTCAAACTACATGTACTCCCCGCCGCAGTTTTTGTTTTGACAGATTGGTTGCGCGTGCTCCAGCACAATGCCTGCCTGTGGGGTCCGGTGCTGACTGGGGCTGACTGGATGCCAAACTCTCATCAGTACCTGTACCTGTACCTGTACCTGTACCACTGACGATATCTCGCTCACGACCGCCCAGTTGGCGGTGTGCGTATGATTGAGCACACTCCGTCCTCGCCTACCTGTAGCGCTGGGAAGAGTTAACCAGCCATTCTGTCATAGGTTCAGCATAAGCGCGCCGTAGGGTCACAGCAGCAACTAGCACCTGCTGATTGTGTTTACCTTTCCCGCTCTTATCCTACCTCGTCTTTCCGGGCCCCTCAGTCGAGTTAACCCCGTTCGCGAACTTTCGTGAGGCAGCGTGAGCCTGCGGCGGGTCGCTGGGCCACAAGTACACCCAGCACCGCCGCCGCGACGACCCAGTCCAGCCCAGCCCGTCAGTAGGGCACCTTCATTCTCCTTGTTGAATAAACAGGCGGGGTCGGCCGCGATGGTGGAAGTGCGAGACCGGCAGTTAATCCGCGCGGTGGTCCGCCGCGTGCACCCCGACCTCTTTTCTTCCGAACCTTACGAGTGCGCCCAAAACTCGGAGTCGCTCAAGGTGACACACCCCCACGTCCGCTCCCACTTGTTACCGTCTTCTCCTGTGAATTTCCTTTCCCTCTGTTCCTATTTCCTGGGGTAGTGGGGCGACCCCCTCCGTCTTGGCAACCAGGTTTACACTCCCGAGCTCGTTGACTGTCAACAGCACGACTCAGCGCACTCAGCACACCACCTCAGCATACCACCCCCCTCATATTTGACTCTGCACCAGCCCAGTCTCCTGGGAAGGCCAAATAGCGCAAGTTTTCTTCCAGATAGCTTATCGGTCTGGAAGCATTGTGCTTCCTGCATTAGAAGTGGGCCCCCTTTGTCTTTCCGGTTCACGTCTCAACGCTGTTTCTGAAAGGAGGAGCGTTCAGGAGGAGAGAGGCCCAGTGTGGCATTTGGAAACTCGGTGAGAAGGGGTGCGGATTTGGGTGGAAAAGCTGACCCACTGCTGTGCGTGCTACGCATCCTGAATGCAACAGGCGCTGAACAGCTACATCGATGCTCTCACACGGCGCATGCTCACATCCATGGACTCTCGCACGCTGGTGTTTTATGTGCGGGAAGGGGATGAAATGGAGAAGGTGCGCTTGTTAGTCTACCCTCAGCCATGCAGCATTCCTACCACAAATTGGACTGCCCACATCATGTCCCTGTAGGACGCTGGCATTCTGGGGGCCGTCCGGGTTTTTGCATTTGCAAGAGGAGGGATTTATTGAAGCCATAACCTCCCCTCCCCCTCCGAACCACCCACCCGCGGCAGATCACTGCTGAGCTGCCAGCAAACGGATCCCTGGGGCCCCTGTTTTACTCTTTTGGACTCATCACCAAAGACGAGCTGCTGGACGGGCAAGGGTCATATGGTGGCCAAGACGACGACACCAACTTTCTTGAGTGGCTGCAGGAGACGGTGCAGGACGCGGTATGGCGCCTGCACCCTTCCAACCCCCAAGCCTCCCCACCCCACACAGACACTCAAAGAGGAACCCCATCGACCACTGCTTCGAACTTATCCTGCGGGGATGTTTTTCTTTACAGGTTCGCACGGCAGACTATCACGACTCCCTGAAGGAGCGTATCCGGGAGCTGGCGGCGACCTTGGAAGCAAAATTTGAGCTAGGATCGATACAGGTGAGAGCTGCTATGGGCGGTTGCACTGGGATCGATACCCTCCCCAATGTGTGTGAGTGTTTCTGTACTTACACTGTGTAGCATCCCTCCATATCCAGGACGTCCCAGCATTCGAGTGTATATGACATGCATGGGATATTCTGCTGAGGCATGCTTGTGTGTGTGTGTGTGTGTGTGTGTGTGTGTGTGTGTGTGTGTGTGCGTGTGTGTTTGGGTTATACGTGCACAGTTCAGCGGTGGGCATGCGATGGGCAGTATGGACCAGCTGCGACAGATAGAGTCCATCAAGGTATTGCGTGCCCACTGACCCCCCTAAAAAAACTATAGTAAATAAAAACGCGGGGAGCAGCGGGGACCTTAAGTCCTGTCGTACTCATGAGTTGTCGCCCTTGCGCCCTCCACAGGTCCTTGATACCGCGCTTACCATGTTTGAAACGGAGCGTGGCCATCCTGAGCGGAGTCACCTGTCAGGCCTCAAGTGAGCACAACCGTCAGCCAACTTCCCCTCCCCAAAGTCTGGAACTAGTGCGTCCTGATTCTGAATCCCCACTCCCCCTGTCCGCGCAGTATCATGCTGTACCACCCAGACATCGCTCCGATGGACACTTTCTCCTACCATGTCAGCCCCTCTGGTGGCTTTGACAAGATGCGCAGCCATATCAGCAAGGACGGCGTTCTGCACCTACTAGCCGACCGTGCCACCATCCGTTCTGCCATCAAGGAGATGGACATCAGCCGCGCGCAGCTGCTGACGCGCTTAACACGTTTCTGGCTGCAGCGAGTGCAGAAGCTAACGCCAGCGGTAACTAAGCTGCTTCGGGTGGAGAGTGTGTGGTGCGTCGCCCGGTACACATGCAATATGTGTTTAGGGGAGTTGCTTTCAGCCCTGATGTCCAGTGGTTATTTCAGTTTTTACTGTGGAGCGCTTCTGATAGACACTAGCGCCAGGCCTACTCCTGAACGGACTCCTGATGCTGTAACTGACTCCAGGACACGTGGTTGTGCGTATGTAGGGCAGACACGAGGACGGAAACGGGCAGTCAGAAGTTTGTGCTCTGGGCAGGAGCGCTACTGGAGCACAGGGCTGATTTTGAGGCTGTCCTCCCCCAAGGCCGCGAGTTTTCCTTCAGCATTTTGGTCCACTGTGATCCCACCGGCCCCATGGTGGACTTTCTGGCTTCCAGCTGCGTGCTGCAGGTGCGCGCGGATTCGCCGCCCAACATTCTGCTGGACTATCTGCGCAGCGAGGCCGCTAAGCTCGCGGACCAAACCGCTGCTTCCGTGACCAACACGCGTGAAATGGAAGAGGAGCTGTTGGGAGAGGTTCGGGAGGCCTTCAAAGCGAAACACGTCATCCGTGTCTGCTCAATGCTGCAGCAGGAGAAGGTATGATTTCCTCCGTTTAGCCTGCCCCACACTCATCAGACCTAGATATCTCTATCTCTCTCTCTCTCTCTCTCTCTCTCTCTCTCACACACTCACACGCACACACACACGGCAACAATAACAGCAACCGTCGAAATAATACACACAAGCACTAATCAAATGACAACTGGGTTTCAATGGAGGTTCGGGTTCACATTGGATTGCTATTTCAATCCCCGTGCTTGTGCTGAAGGCTTTTCGCATCGTCGTGGGCGCTTCTGCTCAGGTGCTGGATGGCGCCCGCCGGCTGTTAGCCAATGCGGACAGCATCAAGCGTGCAGTGGACCTCACCGGCGCTAGCATCGCTCTGGACGATTGCTATGAGTTGTGGGACAGCGGATTCATCTCCATCCCCTACGATTTCTCCGTCGGTGACCTCACCCCGCAGCTGCGCAGGATGCTGGGTAGCGGGCAAGATCCGCCGGGTGTCATCAATAGGAGTGGCGACGCGGAAGTAAAGGAGGACGAGTTGGGGAATGTGGAGGAGGGGGTGGAGCACAACGGGCATGGGAGCGGTAACGGCTCCTCTGGTGAGGGAAGTAGCGGGGAGGTAAATGCGGAATATGAAGTTGCAGCCTCTCCGCGGAGTGCGGAGGGAACGGGGGCGCCCACAGCTCTTCGGCCGCGGGTAGTTGGTGCGCTGGTGGCTGGCTGGCTTGATCCGCGGCGTGCTAGCGTCAGTTTGGGGGGCTGGGGCAGCTGCGTGTCCCGCCCAAGCAACAGGCTCCCTCCCCGCCGGGCTGTGGCCTCACTGCTGCGCGGGAGGGCGCCTGTCCGGACTGCACATCGCATGTCGGCCTCGCTGCGGCCCTCTGCGCAGTCAGGTATGCGGCTGATATGGTGACAATGGTTGGATTCTTACTTTTCGACTACAGCCTTCGCTGTGCATGCGTTCAGGGGCATGCACTTGCTGTTTGAGCAATATGCTTGAAGAATAGGCAGCGACTTTGCCCTTTATTCTCTCCTCGATGTTGGAGGGGCTGACTGACCCAACGTCGTCGGCCCTACCTGTCTCGGAAGTTTTGCCTCTTCCGTTTCATATCCCCCTCCACTCCTTCCACCCCCTCCCCTGCTGTATACTTTGCAGTTGCTGCCATCTGCTTCTGGCAGAGCCGTGCAGCGCGCAGAAGCAGATGAATTTGTAACATAAGGTTCAGTACTGTTGATCGTTGACGAGAGGCTCATCTTGGGGGCGGGCCAGTCTGAGGCAAGCACTCGTCAGCATTTGCTGCACTGGTAACCATCGCCACTAAGAATCATTAATTAGTCCAATAATATCTGAAATGATGTTCGCCCAGTGCACCGCGACTGATTCATTGTGGGCCGGTATGCACTCGACTTTTCTGTCGATCTTCACAATACTCCTGGCGCGACCAATTTCATCCCCCCTGTCTCACACGCCGTGCGATTGTCTCGCCGGCGTTGCTGGCAGCTGTGCACCTCTTAAGGATTTAACCCCAAATGTATTTCCGAGCAAGCGCCTGTCGCGGTACTGATTTCTGAGAGTATCGCACGGGGTAGAGGGGGTGGGTGTGGTTTTAGCTGCCAGTCCCACATCCCGGGGACGCCCAAAAATGAAAAAATTCACACGGGACCATCGCCAATTTTTCGCTTTTTTGCTGTATTTCTATCTTCCACGAGGTGAGAAAGTACAAAGGTGCCACTCAAATAGCGTACTTTGATTAAAACTTTCGGGGTGGCGAGAAAAAACAGACTACGAGTCATGCAAGCAATCTCCATATCATAGGCTTCAAGCACGGGCGATATAACTTCAAGTTCAATTCAATTCTATTATTGATAATATGTATGTACTTTATTCGAAAGGGCAGTGCAATCTCTGAGCTTATTAGGGCGAGTGAGCCGTCACGGTTTGAGGAGGACCTTATCTTCGGGATAGAAGGAGCAAGTAAGCTTGCTATTCATGTCATGGGTTTTAGAGGGTCGGAGTAGAGGTTCTTGTCCACGCCGAAGGTTTGTTAGAGGGCATGACTAGCCAATCCATTCTTCTTGATGGTGGATGGGGTATGTAGCATATGCAGTTGTCAACTCGTTAAAAATTGCGTTTGAAATGATTCTCCTAAAAGAATGAGTGGTTGTTATGAGGAGTCATTGAAACACATACACGGTATGTCATCGGCTAATACTAAAAAAGTGGTGATGACTTTGAGAGGCGCCATAAGACACGGGCCTTTGTGGTGCCGTTTAGGTGGTGGTAGTGGAGTGAAAATCATTCGGTGGCATGCGTGTATGGGGCAATGTTCGTTTTTTTTTTTGGATGCGGAAATAAGACAACCAATGCTTGCAATATGCGCAACGACAACAAAACAGTACTCAACTTCCATTCACACCATACTTTTCCTTAAAAACAATGACACATTCTTCCGGGAGGGGATGAATTGTCACACACTCTTCGGAGCGGAAGGTTCGGGAAGACCCGGTCTAGTTGACCGGGCTAGGAAGACCCATATTGTTATTATGCTACGGACGGAAGGTCCGCAAGACAACATCCAGAGTACGGTCGGAACATGTTGTACCGAGTTTCTTCATTTTTTAGCTTACTTCGTATAGAATTCAGCTGATGTCATTGTCGTTCTGTGTAGAGGTTATCATTTCGACAACACATTCAAGAAAACAAGTCCCAAGCGGTCACTTCGCATTTTGCATGTGTATTTGACGGCAAGACGAGATGGATACAGTACGGCAGAGGATGCAGAATAGGGGGGTTTGAAGCCACAAAGGAAAGGCGGAACTGGTGAATGTGATAACGGTGGCTGAGAACGGGCTCACACCATACGTACATTGAACCACAATTTCTTGAGAATCATGAAGTAGCTGCATGTGTCTACATTGTCTCTCTTGTAAGTAAGCAATCATGGCATTGTTTTTTGATTGTATAATGTACGGGTACTATCGATACATTAACAATATATCCTTCATGATATATAGTGCTGGAACTTTGTTAGGGCTTAGTTAGGGCTGTATTAGGTTTGCGACGGTCCCGCGGATGTGACGATAAATCGGCGGCGGCTGCGCGCAGTAGTCGTGGTCGTCCACAGCGGCGGCCAATTGTTTCACAACCTCCGGCGGCCCCTCGACCCCCCCTCACGGCCAGTGCAGCGCGGACAGGGGACTATCGTACAGGAAGTCTATGCCGCGTGCTGTCTAGTCCATTTCACAGACTTCACGGTGGTTCGCCTTTGTCACGGATCCGCACCGGCCAGTTTCTATCGCAGCCGCACGAGTAGTCGACCTCTGACGAATATAGCGATATATCCGTCTGTCGCACCGCAGACAGGGGCCGAGGGGCGAGCGCAGCGAGGGAGGATTGTCAGCAACAGAGCCACCCTAAGGTGCGGCGCAAGGATCCCGTCTTTGCCACCATTCTCGTGCTTTTGTTCGGGGCGGTTTCGACTATCATGGCCGCGGCCGTCGGTATTAGTCAGCTTTCATCAACGCAGCCGCGACAGTGCTCCTCTCCCTCCCGCGGCTGCGCTGGTCTTGTGTAACGCTAAGGGCCTCGCCACCCCCTCCTTCCCACACCGATTGCTTTCCTAGTTTATCAACAACCCTCCACTGTGGAAGTCCCTGTTTGCAGTAGCGTAGTCGTAGTTCTCCCCTGCTCAACTCATCCATCTCATCCAACCGCTCATCAAGTTTCAACCTATCCCCTCCTTGAGCCCATTCACCGAGTCATCCTTTAACCGTCTCTCATCTATCAGGCCATCCATCTGCTAGTCGCGTCGACCCATCCATCTCATTCATGCAACCGTGCGTCCAGCTAGCAACCTGTCCCCTCCACGCTCCCATCCATCCTCATCCATCGCTCACCTATTGAGCCATCTGTCTATCATCCTCTTCGGTCCAACCATCCATCAGTAACTCCTTTATCTATCCGCGTATCTTCTCATTAGGTATCCATTTATCTGTGTCATGTGTCCAATCACTCATGCACTCTCCTACTTATTCTCCCGTGCACGTTTCCAGCCCAGCCTTCCTCCTGGAAGCGTTTTACTACAGTTTGACAGGCGCTCATCTATTGTCATGTTTCAAACCGCTGCTGCCAGAGGATGGGCTCGGAACGGAGTGCCAAGTCGCGAAAACGGCGGGCAGCAGAGGCTGTACTAGAGCTCCGCTATGGCTCCCCCTCTTCAGATCAAGCAGGCAGCGAGGCGAAGATGCGCAGTCGGATGCAGGGCGGCGGGGTATCCTCAGGTCTTGCGCGACAACCGACGCAACTGCATTGCAGCGCTGGGGCACAACCTGAGGCGCTGGGCCGGCGTGGAGGGCTAGTGTCAGTGGGAGCTTGCCGTTGTGGGAATGTCAGCTGCCCCTGGTCGAGCCGTCCGTTGAGCGTGCCTCACCTCGACCTGCACACCATCGAAGCAGAGGGGCGGGCATGCAGCAGCAGCAGTAGCAGTGGTAGTGTCGGGTCCAGCAAACGCGCCTTTTACCCGGGGCTTCAGGCGGGGGCGGTGGTAGTAGAGAATGAGGCAGAGGTTGACGCTGCGCTGGCGGAACTCCGGAACAGTATGGACGATAGTGTGGTAGCGATCGATTTGGAATGGCGGCCCGACCTCACCGGACCCTCTCGAAACCCTGTAGCCCTCATTCAACTGGCGACCTCCTCACTGTGTGTGCTGCTCCGTACTTGTCGCATGGGGAACAAGCTACCTGACAGCCTGAAGACTTTCCTTGCGTAAGACCTCCTCCTCTTCAAGTCCATATGCATGCGCGACGTGCCGCTCCAATTTTAACAGAATCACCCGTTTGTACCTGCTGAGTAGTTGCTCTGTGTGTGTGTGTGTGTGTGTGTGTGTGTGTGTGTGTGTGTGTGTGTGTGTGTGTGTGTGTGTGTGTCCGCGTGCGCAGGGATGGCAGCGTTACGCTTGTGGGCTTTGCGTGGGACAGTGCAGACGAGAAGAAAATGGTTCAGACGTTCAAGTGGGGGCGAGCGGATTTCGGCTGCTTCGTGGACCTGCAGGTCGTAGCCGCGCGATTGGGTTACCACGGCTGCGGCCTGGCGGCGCTCACGCAGCAGGTGATGGGGTTCGAGATGGCGAAGGACCCGATGGTGCGCCGCCGCGCCTTGCACGACCCCTTCGTCCTTTCCTTGATGCCGTTTCGTGTCCTGATCGCAAAACGAATGCGAGGCGATTTCGAGTCTGTATTTGGTAACCGAATACATCGCGTTTCATTTCATTGTCATTTATCGTCTTTGATGTGAAGTTAACCCCCTGGTCGCTATCGATTACATATCATCGACATCGTCATCATCGCCTCTGTGCTTAACCTTCCACCCCTGCGCATGCCCCCAACAGATGTCGATGTCCAATTGGCAGGCGAAGACATTGAGCCCACAGCAGGTGTACTACGCCGCCCTGGATGCTCTCATGACGGGGCACCTCTTTCGTGGCCTCGGTCTGTGGCATTCCTCCCCCTCCGCTTGCTCCTCCTGTGGCGCCGCCCTCGGGCAGTTTATGCCCATGGGGCTGCGCTGCGGAGGCGAGGGCTGCCGTCGGTCATTCGCGCAGCTTGACGCACTGCTGCACCACAGCCGTGCCAAGCGACACCCCGTCCCTGTGCGTCGCTGTCGGGAGTGCGGCCGCTGGCGGGAGCGACAAACCGCGCCTCGGAGCCTAGGAGCGCAAGGGTTGGACTCTATGTAGGGTAGTTGTGGTGGAGAGGATTCATTAATGGCAAGCAGAAAGTGGGCTACAGGGGCAACCTATTGTCTCTGTTGGCCGGTTTGCATTAAGGACTGAGTAGAGTAGCAGTGATAGCACAGCGCTAAGCTGGCAGTGGTCGACCCGAGAACACGTGATGAAATGGAGGCAGAGTTGCATCAGGTGATGGGGCCACCTAGTAATTTGCTCTTTCATCGCACAGCGCAGTGCCATTACAGCGAGGCTGAGGCAACGATAAGCCGCGAGGGAGGCTGTGGCTTCTGGAATTTGTGTGAGCATGGTGCGCACGGGTGGGTTTAGAGCAACGTAGGGAGGCATTCGGTGATTACGTGCCTAGTATGGATCCCTCCTGCTGTCCCGTGGACTCAGAGGAGATTATGTTAGGAAATTATCAAACATTGGTGAAGATTGTAATTTATAATTTGGTCTGACCAAAATTATAAGCTAAAATGAAGAGAAGTGGCGGGGGTTAGTAGGGATTCAGTAATCACCACCAAGAACTTTGGCTATGCAAGTCTAGGAGCATTGCCTGGATGAGCCTTCGGACGGTGCTGGATTTCGGGAAACTGATTCATGGGCTGGGGTGAGCGATTGTGTCACTAGCCTGGGAAGGCAGGTTTTGTGAGAAAGAAGGGGGGGGCAGCCGTGTGGGGGTTGCTCATTTTGGTGTTCCCCTTCCTACCGCGTGGTGCTGGCGTGTCGAGCAGCTGGTTCGTCATGCGGTCTAATCATGCGTGATGGCGGTGCTTCTGCATATGTGGTTGGTGCCCCCTTTGCTGTTGCGTGGGAAGAGGGATTTACGGAGAGAGGGATTGGCTGCGAAGGAGTGCCGGAATCTTATCGCCACTTTTTGTTACGGGCGCATATTGAGTAGGGATAACGCTTCGGTTGCAGCGCTGTGATTGGGTAATGGGGGGAGGCATGTCTTTGTGCAGCGTGTCCCCGTACCGCTTTGTTGGACCTTCGGTAAAGCGGCTCACCGTTCACCATTGCTCCGCTAGTTTGGTGACATTGGGGTAGTGGAGCCGGCTTAGAGGCGAGCCGGGCTAGCTCTGAGGGGTTTAATTTGGGGGTCAAGGTGAAGCGTGCGAGATGTTGTGGAGGCGAGGCGAACGCCGGCTGTTTGGTGCGGGCCTCAACAAATATGAAGAACATATGGTAAGCGTGTCGGTGTCGGTGAAGATGATCGCGCGGCCTCGGAAACTGACAGATGTCTAAAGGGGCGGCCAAAAACCCGTTTACGGAGACTGAGGTACATTGAGTTTACGAGTGAGCAGTGATGAGGGGGCATGTACACGTGATGGGGGAGGGTAAATGGTGAGAGCGATAAAGGGTGCCGTCGCGGAAGCGGTGTGGAGCTGTGGGCTTGCCGGTGAGGAGGCGGTTGAAGTTTTGTGTGAATGGGGGCGTGCATGCATTCATGAGGTAGGCGATAATAGGAAATGAGCTTGTCAAGCAATTAATCTCGAGGTGTTCGGGCTTCTTTTGTGATAACGCGATGAGGTTGGTTGGGTGTGGCATGATTGTACCATGATTATGAAGAGATGCGTTACTCGCCTTGATTGGCCTTACACGTGAGCACCACTAGTAATAAAACGCCGAAACGGAAGAGAAGTAGATCGACGAACAAAATGCTGCATACGGACATAACTGTCAGAGCGCAAGGAACGAGAGTCAGCGGCCCCCATGCCAGGGAAGCGACGTACAGCCACCAAAATAGCCAAGCGATCGACCAACTCAGCCGCCATCGGCGCCAACCGGCCCCCATCCTCCATGGCGAAGGGGTAGTAGTCATGGACCGACTGAACCGAAGGCGTGCCAAGCAAAGCGGAAGTGCGGAGGTCCGCATCAAGTTTGCCTTGCTGAGCTCCCAATGCAAGGCTGCCAGGGAGTGGGAGGCGAGCACCTATACGAGGAACGTTGGTGTTCGTGCGAGCACTTGCACCCGTCACATCAACAACAAAATGGCGGTGCGGAGCCATGAAGTTTAACCAAACCACATCCCCATGATGATCACGTGAAGCTCCCGACCGAATACGGCGGACCTCCAACCGCAAGTCCCGGCCCTTAGTAGCCCCCGCTTCAAGCATGAACTCTTCAAGCACGTGGACAATGCGGTCATGGAGTTGAATGATATACCAAGAGCACGGGCACCGGGGGATATGGTCCATGAGCATAGCGGCTGTTGAGCGCTCACCCGACATAAAGATGCCCGATACCGTCGACGAAGATCCATACCCGCGAGATTCTGAAGGGGCCTCATTGCACCGAGGGCATTTTCGAACATGAGCGGCGCGCTCCGCAGTCAAGCCAAGCACCCGGTGGGCTGCCATCATATAGCAATCGGATGGCACCTTGAAACTGGACTCATGTGAAGCGAAAAAGAGAGCCAAAGCCCCGCGACCCGTACCCGAAGTCACCCTCATATAGTCCGGTGGGGAAGGTCTGCAGAACGCCAAGAGATTATCATAAAGAGATATTTATGTACTTGAGAAAAGCTAGACATGGAATTTGTCCCATCGGCAATGAAATGAAGTGAAATTATTTACAACAATTTCATGTCACATGTTGCTTGTTGTCTTATGGCCTTCTTGCATATACGATATAGGAACTCAATATACATAGAATTGGGAGGCCGGGGGGGTCTCCTTGTCCATCCTCTCCGGAGTTGTGGTGGGGCTTTACTCCCCCCCTGGGAGGTTCTTGATAAGGGATGAGTTATGTATGGGGTTGGTTGGGTGGGGAGGAGTGGGAATTACGGTGAATTTGTTTATAAGTGGCAAAGGATTTGATACGGTAGATGCGGAGCATGTGGCGGAGCCATTGGATATTGTGGATGTGTAGGCGGGAGATGGTACGGGTAGCGTCACATGTTCGGGGTTGCGAGGTTTGCCCGGTGGGTCACTTCTAGGGTTGATGAGCGAAGTGATACTGGTGTGGGTGAGAGTATGGGGTGTGATGCGACTCATGATTTTAGGGATGATAACCATCTATGTGCCATGCCGATGTGCGTGAACGGAGTTCATTTGCAAGGGGGTGTATTTCTTTTATGATGGTTGGGATTAGGGTGTCCTTCTTAAGGGTATTGTCCGTGCATTATTTCCAGGAACTTATCTGAATCATACGAATGGAGAAGTATCGGCGGCGGGATGAGGTATGACCCACTTGGCGGGGTTTGAGCAGTCGATTAAAGTAAGGCTTGCGTTCTTAGGGTCCATGTTGCGCAGGCAGAATGTCTAATGGCAGGACAACATGGCAACGAGTTAGGGAGGAATATTTGAGACGTTGATGAGCATTCACTCTTATAGGAGGCATTTAATTGTGATGGATGGAGGGTGTGTCAAGTTAAGGGAGAGCTTCGTGGAAGGTATCCGCTGTGAATATTTTAATGGGTCTATTACCGAAGTCGGCGGTGATGGTCTCCCAAAGTCCCCCATTGGTTTATTCTAGCTGTGTGACTAGGAGTTGTAATGCGCTATTGTGGCGGTCATGCCGGAGACTCGACATAGAGGGACAATTACCGACCGTGTGGCCGTTACTAGTAAACTGTCCGCACATTGGGCATTTGACTATTTGAGAC
>JAPMLY010000292.1:57500-257928 GCA_026401115.1 Tetraselmis chui
GTATCCAGAAACTTTTGTAACGTTGTAGTACGGTGTACTTCGTTTAACCGGTGGCAAAAATGTGGAATGTCGTCATCACTGAGGTGCGTCATGAAGAGCAAATATTTGCCTCGTCGTCCAAGTAACGACTTTATGCACATAGTAGAGATGTGAGAAACTTCGAGCTCATCATCGTCACCTTTTGGAGTAGTCACTACAACAGCAACCCGAAGAGAAGTTGTAGAGCAAGGTCTTAGATTGCTTACGTGAAAAATTGGGTGTAAGCAAACTGTCGTTGGTAAACTTAATATGTAAATGCGCTTCCCAATCTGCTCCTCGATTGTAAAAGGTCTCAACTGTCGATAACGCAGCTTCCCGTTAGGTTGTCCTCGCAAGAAGAGGTAATTGGTAATGACTGTCACCTTGTCTCCTTGAACGAAGTGCGGGGCTGTCGACGGTTCAGAATGAGCTTGCATCTCATCTCAGTGTAGTTGTAACACCATATGTACAAGAGCGTGTACGTCATGTTGTTAGCACTAGCATGGCGCCCGCCGGCGGCGCAGCGGCGGCGGCCCCGGAGAGGGGTGCGCTCGCAGGCCCGTCGGCACCTACCTCTACCTCCACGCGGTGGGCGCTGGTAACCCCATAGCCGTGCCAGGCCTGGCACGGTAGGGGGCTGAACGAGGTACCGGCAGCTGCGATCCGCGGGATCATGAGCTGTCGGGAAGCCCTGTACGGAGGGTTTTGGAAAACATAATATCCGTACACCGGCACAGGGATCTCCCGCTCGGCCTGTCCGATATGTCTTTTTCGCGACTAAATACTCGCAGATACTCTCCCGACGATGGGGCGGGGGCGGCGTTTGCGAAATATTTTTTGGCGAAATGGGGTACGGACGGATCAGCGGAGGGACGAGGGTGTTGGAGCTGGCGGCGGACAGCTGGGAAGCAGCGCTAGGGACAGCGCTCGCTAGCAGTCGCCAGCCCTGTGAGAGTCTTAAGTCTCCCCTGGGGGCGAGGCCTGATGCTACGCAGGACGGAGGCTGGTCGCAGCCGGAGGAGCGGCACGGTCTGGCGGCGGCGGTCCTTAGGATCGCCCGCCGCCGGAAAAGCCCGGTACGGGGGGTTTTTGGAAAAATTCCCGTACCCACCATCTTTTGAGGACCGGCGACTCGATCCCTGTGTTCTTCCAACCCCTTCCCTAGTCGGTACCCGATTATCGATAGGCTGCCTCAGGCAGTGTGCCTAGGGTTATCGTAACGGCACACTGCTCGTAAAGGCGACCCCCTAACAACGTAAACCACCGGGGGAGGGTACGGACGGCCACAGCGCGATCATATAGGTGTTGGAAACAGACGGGAAAAGGACAGGGGACAGGAGAAAATCTGGCTCGGGGGCAGGAGAGCCAGCCGGACACCGTCTGCAGCCTAGTTATTCTCTCTTCTCAGCCCCCGAAGGAGGAGAGAAGACTCGGCTAGGTGGCGAGCTGCGTCGAGAGGAGCGGCTAATACCTCGGGCGGGGTGGAGCACGGATCGGGGCGGGACCGACGACGACCTATGCGAGGGGGGTTTTTCACCTGCCTTTCCCCCCGGCACGACCGGAGTCGCACGGGAGCCGAGGCCAGGCAGGTTCGCCTCGACCAGCTCTAGCTGGACAGCCTAGCTGATCAGCGACCCCGCAGCGGCTGGAGCAGGCCGCGTAACGTGGAGACTAGCGACATTTTATTTTTCATACTGTATCCAAAAAAAATACGTATAGATCAAAAAATTATAAATACCTGGATACGGGTATGTTTTAGACGGTATCGTTACTGCCATTGGAGAGGTTGGGATTAGTGGTTCACGGTCTACCTCACGCTTAGAAGTCCAACTACAGGTTGAGCATAGCAAAAGGGGGGGCCCAGAGACAGCAGCCGGTTTTTACTGGTATTGTTGTAAACAATTTCAATTTCAATTTCAATAGCACTAGCATCCCGTTGCATAGTACTTATGTACAAGGTAGCTATTTGTCATTCTAGTACTTAGTGTTATGCTATTAGCGGTACTCTATTCCCTATTTGTGGCGGTCGGCCGGCCTTGCCGGTGCCTTCGCCGGCCGCCATCTCTCTCCTCTCACTTCTCTAGTCACCAAAGCCGGCCCCCCTTGTGGGGCCGGCACGACCTCCGTGTAACTATCCGTTCCCAACTCTAACAGGTTATGGGCCCTCCACCAAGTTACACTAGAGAAGAGCGTGTGTAAAGCGCTCGGCGCCACGCTAGTCCTACCTACTCCCACGTAAAAAAGAGTAGAGCGTGTGTAAAGCGCTCGGCGCCACGTTCGCCCCACCCAGCTTTCTGTCTCACCTAGCCTTCAGCCTACCGATGCTCTCGACCGGATCTGGTTTTTCAGACCGACCCGCGAAAAATTCGGCCCGTGCGTACTTTAATTAGTACTGTTATTGTTTTTTCCCGAGGCAATGCCGCAACGCTCACCTTACTTAGCGAGGAGCTTAACTTTCCCACGGCGAAAAGGGGGAGTCAACACGAGCGCCCGTCTATGTTTTTTGCGTGCCTACACGCTCCTAACGGCCTTGTTGGCTGTGCTTCTTCCTCGCCGGTCGCTCTCATGCGTCGGCTAATTCTCCCGTGGACAGTTTTTCCCGGTACATGTCAGAATAGTACATTACGCAGTACATTCGGAACTGCTTCATATCGGCAACTCGCCGGTAGCGGCACGTTCTTGTGAGCGCATGTCGCTACACCTACCCGGCCGGAGACACACGCTACAAGCACTACACCTTCTACCAAGATGACACCTTCCTCAACGCAAGCTAGGACGACGTCAAGACCTCGGCTACCTTGAGGGGGGGTGTTAGCACTAGCATCCCGTTGCATAGTACTTATGTACAAGGTAGCTATTTGTCATTCTAGTACTTAGTGTTATGCTATTAGCGGTACTCTATTCCCTATTATTGGCGGTCGGCCGGCCTTGCCGGTGCCTTCGCCGGCCGCCATCTCTCTCCTCTCACTTCTCTAGTCACCAAAGCCGGCCCCCCTTGTGGGGCCGGCACGACCTCCGTGTAACTATCCGTTCCCAACTCTAACACATGTATCAATTTCAACCGCTCTTACGCGTCTGGCGAATTTGGAATTGAAGGTCGCATGCTCAACATTAGGTAAAGTGTCTCCTCATGCGAGAAACCAATATCTGCCTCGAAGGGGGTGTGCTCGATTTCAAGTGCACGAGTAGCGTTGTACGCAAGTTCCACTTGAGGCGACATGTTTGTCCATTTCGATCCATCATAGCAACAAAACCACTCATAAGTTGCTGAAACGTGACTGGCAGTTTCCCGTGCTGCTACGCTCCTTGTACACGGCAGAAAATGGGACAGTCGAGTATGATAGTCGACTACATTCAATACATTGTTGAAGCCATTGCTCACTTGCGGATGCGTCAAATTGTCAAGCCCAACAGTGTGCCACGGTTTGGGTGGAATAGGGAAAGGGTAAAGATTCGTAACTATTTGTAGTTGAATCTTAGCTCGTCGACACACGGAATACCGCTCACAAATATCTTTCACATCTCGGTGGATTCATTTCCACCAAAATCTATCGAGCACTTTAGCAAGAGTGCCATCAACCCATTTGTGACGAGTTGATTGACTGTCGTGCAATTAGAAGATTAATTTCAGCCATAGCTCAAAGTTCAGCCGGACACACATGCGATTGAAAGGCTATTGAAATTGAAATTTAAATTGTTTACAACATGTATTGGGTGAAACCGGGTGCTGTCTATGGGCCCTTCCAACTATGCCATGCAGGAAACTTGTAAGTCATGGCTTGACCGTTTGCCGACTAAATCCAACCTCTCCGTATGATCGTGGGGGGGCTTACCCCCCACCGGGGAGTTTGTCGTGCGTGTTGGTGGCGGATGCCAATCACGGGCGGGTGTGGGTGCGAGAAGGGAAGGTGCATCGTGTGGTCGTGCGAGACTTGATGCGGTAGATGAGAAGGAGATGGTGCCGCCATTGGACGGTGTGAAAGTGGAGTTGTGCCAGGATGCGTGATGTGTCGAGTCGAGTTTTCGAGATGAGTTTAACAGGTGGGTCGGTGCTATTACGGGGCTAGAAAACGCCCGTCTTTGGCTTCAATGCGTCTGTCTTTCGTCCACTCCCCCTTGTCCACATAGAACGAGTCGTGGGAGTACCCCTCGCAAATGAAATCAGCGAACTCATGGCTCCATCGCAATGTGTTAATAATCATAAAGTTTAACTGCACGTCGTTTAGCAACGGCATGGACTTAAATATGCACATGACGGAGCCTCGCCATCCCAAGACAATGGAACTGTGGCCAGAGGTACGAAGTATGGTCTCCGACTTAATGGATCATTATCATTGAGGGCTCCCTTGCGGCACGCATGTGTCATCGTGCCCACAAATGAATGCAAGTCTCGCAGGTAACGAGCTTGCCGCTTGTTTAATTTGTTGTTCGGTTGCCTGAGCAAATATCGCAGTGTATCGTGGTCGATTACCACAAGGAACTTAGAGTACCCTTCAAAGTAACACCTCCAATGCTTTACTGCTTCGCATACGGCCAGCTCCTCCAATTTGTACGCATAGTAGGTGTTGCCGCGCTCAGCTAGATTGAGCTTACGCGCCTAATATGATCATGCTTGAAGTCCTCCTCCTTGGTCGTGCAACAACACTGATGGAATCCCCACCGTCGAAGCATATGTAGTCACGGTGAACGTCGCGTCCGAGCTAACTTCCGGAAAGATCAAGCATGGCGCAGAAATGAGCCGGAACTTGAGAGTCTCAAAGGCATTCAAACAAGTAGACGTAAACGTAACCTTATGTGATGGGACTTTCGCTGCAAGTCCGTTAGTGGAGCCGTCAAGTCGCTAAAACGATGGATGAACTTGGCGTAGAAGTTACAAAATTGCACGAAAATGCAAACCTCCTTCTCCGTCGTAGGCATTGGCAAGTATGCAGCGGGCTCGATTTTCTTAGATGAAACTGAAAATTTACCATCTGACACAGTGTAGCCCAAGTACTCCATCTCTTGAAGACCGAAGACGCATTCCTTAAGACGCAACTTCAAACCCTCCTCCCTAAATCGCTGAAGCACAAGACGCAAATACTCCAGGTGCCCCTCCAAAGTGCGATTGAAAATACATGCGTCATCAAGGTAGACTGCAACGAAGTTGTGCAAAAAATCGCGCAGAATGTAATTCATCATCCGCTGAAGCGTAGGTGGAGCACTGCACAACCCGAACGGCATAGCGACTTACCCAATCAGACTATTATGTGTGTAAAACGCCATCTTGTGAACATCCTCTTCACGCACTCGAATTTGCCAAAAGCCAAACGCTAGGTCGAGATGAATGTAGAAGTTTGCGTCTTCGGCTCATCGAGGGTGTCGTCCACACGCGGAAGTGAGTAGGCGTCCTTACGCGTAACTTCGTTTAGGCCACGGTAGTCAATGCACAGTCGAAGCGAGCCATAAGCTTTACGCACATAAAGAATTGGCGAGCCGAACTCACTGTGACTCGGACGAATTAAGCTAACCTCCCCTGCGTCTTTGAGCTGTCGGTCGAGCTCAACGCGCTCCGCATGTGACAATACGTTAATTAAGATGCTAAAGTTTCATCGGCCCATTTGTTTCAATGAGATGATCCCTCTGTCGGCTTACATGCGGCGATTCCACATACTCCAATAACTCCGGGAAGTCATCGAAGAGTAACGTCCGGACGTATTGACGTGGTTTTGCAGAAAGCTCCTCTCCATTATGGAATTCTGCCGGTTGTTACGTAGTTGGCGTGACATTAATTACGTGAAGCTTAGCGTTACGTTCCTTGGTTTGGCGCGTCTTGCGCATGAGCTTTTGAGTCTTGCCAGACGATATTAGTAAACACTCATGTAGTCGCTCCTTTGTATAAACTTCGATTGATGTACCGTCCATAAGGGTAAAAACACGCGTCGTGCCGTATTGTAAAGAAGCTTGCTCGTCATCCACCCATGGTAAGCCGAGCATCAGATCAACGTCGCGTAAATACGTCATACGTAAAAGTCCGTTTGAGCTACTGTCGAGCCAGCTCGAAAGCAATCTTGCAAACTGTCGAAGACGTCACTCGTTGTCCTTTAGCGAGTCGAATTGGAGTCTTGACCTTGGACTTGTTTGTATGAAGCGAAAAGCGTTGTACGAAGTCCTCCGACACGAAGTCAAGTGTCGCAGCGGAGTCGAATAATCCAGGAGTTTGCTGTCCGCCATTAGCAGTTTCCACGTTCAGTTCGGTTCTTATCATCGGGCGAGCTTCGGTGAGGTCTATCAACATGGCAAAAGCGTATGGAGAAAATTATCGGAGCGTAGCGATGGAATATGTAGGTTCGTTTGCTAATACATGCAGGGATGGTGGTTATGCATGTGTTGTAGTCCGGGCAGAATCGTTTGACTCACAATCTGCGTCGACCAACCACAACTAAACTTGCCATTGAGCAGGCGCTACGACCACTTGATGGGTCGGGTCGTCCACTGACTGGCGAGTGAACAATTGCGTCCTAGCAGAGAATTATTGGTACAACTTCTGGTGTCGAGTGAACTCGTTGAACTTAGCCCACTTCGGTAGAACAAACACAACCATCGTAGATTTCGGAGCCCTACGCCTACGACTCTCGAAATGGCATGCTAGTTGCTTTGCCAACTCTCATGGTGGATTGAAGAACACACGCTCCCCACGTAAGTCTCTCTCCAATACATAGTCACTCGGCGAACAGTGAGATAAGTTACCGTGCGAGTTTATACCATCATCAAATGCACAACCTTCCGGAGTGAAGTCAAATCGTTCGTGCAAAGGCTCGAAAGTGTAGTCAACCAGTTTCCAATCACTTGAACGTCTAGGTGTTACATGTCTACGAATATCAATATGCTTGCTCTGCCGATAACAACCCGCCACTTGCTTTGCATGTGCCGCCACTCGGCCACTGAAGTCGATGGAGGTGTTGAAGGTGCTTCTTGCACCTGTGTCGCTAACATTGTCTTAGGACGGCAAGAAGATTTAGCCAGCTGCTCATTCTCGTCCGAAGATTAGCCTTGCCACCATCATTTCTACTTGTTCGGCGTGTCTACCGGCTCCTTGCCCTCTAGCTCCCGGCATTGGAAGACAAGGTGCCCATTCTTGTGGCACTTGAAGCAAAATCCTTCCTCTTGGTGTTGTTTACGCTCCTGAGGGGTAAAAGCTCTTGCAATGGCGCCGAAATCCATTCGGCAAGTGTTCGAAGAAGGCCGGCCTCTTCCTCCATGATTGCCACGGCCTCGGCCTCGACCAAATCCTTCATCACGTTGAAATCGCTTAGTCCCCTCAACCCCAAGTGCGTCGAGAGGGCGCTTTTTGGTATTGAAGAGAGATCGAAGATGTCTGATTGGTCGTGTCTATCAGTAGTTTATAATTTACAAAGGAATGATTAAAAGGTTATGTCACCTCCCTCCACTGCACTAGGCTTAAGTAGGTATGCCTAGTTAGCTTGCACATGTTCTCGCGTGGTCCTCGTTCCATGTGGTTGGTGCTAGGGCTCTCGCAATGGTCTAAAGCATACTAGCAACGTCGGTTGTCCGTCTCGGGAAATCAATCTAGCGCGTCAGGTAGCTAGTTAGATTAATTGTGCGTATTGTACGTACGGGGAGGTACTGGCACTATAGTACTAAAGAGTACCCTCGCTAAATTGTAGCGGCGACGTAACCGCGTGGTGCGTCCTTCCGATGGAAAAGCACGAATCAAATTAGTAGCGAGTACTTGTACAATATACTATTACATGACAGTACTCGTCACATTGGAGTATGTAGCTGACTTATAAGAAGGGAAATTTGCCCCAACATATATTGATTTGTCTCGAATCGGTACCCCCCATGCCCATACGGTTTACGGCCACTATCTCCCATCCTTCCTTGTGGTAAATTGTGGTCGTCTCGATCGCTTCTCCTTTGGCACGCGAAATATTGGACTATTCAACATTCTTTACAACGGCGGCTCATTGCTTCCAAGGTATGCTATATATTATTGCTCGCAATTTCGTCGTAATGATTGCTTATAGTCGCATGCATGTATGAAGGTGTATGTTCGGCAATCTACTTGGAATCCCTTTTGCCACTTTGTGATGTGCGCCGTGAGTTCCAACGTGTGTCAACTGCCCTCCATGGCACTCTCGGGTCTTACGAAGTGGGTGCCGTTCATAGTGGCTATATGCGGATGCGGTTAAGTGCTTCCCCCTCCCCGCGAGGGCTTGCCTTGAGGCTTGCCTGATGCGTCCTCATTATGGGTTTTGTAAGTATTTTCGGTGACGTAAGCCTTGTACGGGCCTGGCGTGTCGTGCCGTGAGTACCCGTACAGCTATCTTTACCCACGACGCGCCGGCCCAGTATACAGACAGCGGCGGGAAGCGATAGCGGTCTGGTACCAGTACGGTACATGTACCCAAACCGGTCGTGGTGGGAGTCCTGTGCTACAAACGCCTGGTTGGCGATGCTTGGCAGGCACTCTCTAGACGCAACGCTACCCCTTGTAAGCTGTTTATTGTCATCGTGGTTTCTCGAACTCAGAGTACTAGGTGGAACTTGTAGTAGGACTGTGACTGTGTGCTGTTGGTAAACGCCGAGATTGGAGCGAAGTCACGCTGCCGCTGACTGCTGTACTTTAGGCGTCCCGCGACCGCTCGCGGTCGAAGGGGCGTCGCCACTAAAAACTAAAACCCACTCTACTCACCAGGCACGTTCCCACCAGGCACGTTTCCCCACGGTCCTGAAACTACTGGCCGCACGCTCTGAGTGCACGGAAGGGAAGATGTAAGCTGGGGAGCGATATTTTCAGAGGTTATAGGTCAAAGAGGGGGGCGTTGAACTGTTCTGGGAGACTCCGGCTCTCAAACTGAAAACCGGACTACTCTCCCAGAACCGCCGGGGACCTCTGTATGATTTTATTTGTTGCGTTGCTTCGTACTGTTTCACGCGTGTCAGTATTGCGAGACTGCCCAATCCCGCCGACGGCCAAGTCTAACTTCCTCCTCCCCTGTCGGCCGAGGGCAGCCAGGCGGTCCTGACCGCGTCCATCTAAAGAAGTCGCAGCCCGTGTGCGAGCCACAGTTAGCGGAGGCAATGGATCGAGCAGCGGCACGGGGGGGTGCGTACCAAGGGGTTGCGCAGACGAGCTACTCCGACTTTCAGGAAGCCGAGAGCGGGTGGGAGGATCAAGCACAGCCCCACCTGACCCTACTTAGCCACTTCTCTTTCTCCAGACTTTTCAGCACCTTTGCATATTTATGTCACTCATACCTGGAGTACAAAGGCATTTAATTTCCCACACCTATTGTATATATGCTGTTATTAGAAGGGCCATGTGACGCTGAGCGTCGAGTTTTAAGAGTGGCCATTGCCTTTTGGGGGATTCATCTGAGTAATGAACATAAGCGAAGAACTCGTATGATTGAATGATAGGATTGGTTGGTGATTCATGGGGGTGTGGCTTGCAGGGAAGTTTGCAGTACGATCCAGGAGCCCTCTGACGATGAGGAGGGCTACTGGTCCGGCCCAGACGCCGCGTTTCCCGTGGTCCAGCACCGCACGGCTGACGGCCAGACGAGCAAAAGCTGGATAGAGCAGGAAGCGGAAGGCGTGCCATTGGCGTATGTGTCGGGCCACTCAATGGGGGAGTTTTCTGGTGGAGTGGTTGATGGCGGGCAGGATGGGGGTGGTGGAGACGAGAAGCAGAAACAGCAAGCAGAGGGGGATGCACCTTCTGCTCTGGATGAAACCACAGGGGAGCCGCCTGTGTTGCTCATCACAACGGTGGACATAGGTGGGGGGAGGTCAGACCGCATCGAGGTGCGTGCTGGGGAGAACACTCTCTCTGCCGCGCGACGGTTCTGTGCAAAGCATGGCCTGCCAGAGGAAGTGATCGAGCCACTGTCGAGGCACCTCATCGATAACCTCTCGAGCTTGGTGGCCAAGAAAGAACGTGACATTGCCAAGCTGCCAAAGGTGAGTGCCTATATCCTCCCTCCCCCGTTTGTAGGTGAGGGGACTGTAAGTGCAAGAGTGAGGGTGAGAAATACAGCTCTTGTGCTTTGCCGCCTGTGTTGTGCACCAACTCTGATGGCTGACGTTCGGCTCCCTTACTGTTCTCGCTGCGACCCACCAGACACGTAGCGCCAAGCTACCGCCCAAGATGCGCAGCAGTGCACCAACCCGCCGTTCGACTGCCGCCTCGCAGGAACGGACGAGCGCCTTTGAACGTTTGCACCGCAGCAATGCCGATGCGCGGCGACGCACATCTGAGCCCGGCTGGACGGTGTGCCGCCCCACCCAACCTCTGAGCCTCACAGGCCCTCCCTTCTTGTGTTTTCGTTGTCCTTCTTTACCCTCTGAAACTTGTTATGTCGTCCGGCCCTTCCCCCTCCCCCAGCCTGAATTCCAATCTGGAGCAGGGAAGGCTCGAGCAAATGGGTGCGCAGCCCACCTGCATCACGTGGCTCAGATCCTGCACTGTGACGGTATCTGCGTGGATGAGCGTGGGCCTGATTTGCGGTCCTCTGTGGGTGCAGGCAAGTGTTCAACCGATTATACGCGCAAGCAGAGGAGACGCGGAGCAAGAAGGAGGCGCTTGCTGTGCAGCGCGAAGAGGAGATCCGCATGCAGCTTGAGTCGCAGCGGGAGAACATTGGGTGGGTGTCGCGCGAGCTAGCGGCGAGCAGGACGGTAGGGGAGTATCTCAATTACGGGGAGCGGCTGTATGTGGAGGGGGTGGTGGAGCGGGAGCGCAAGCTGCAGGAGGCGTTGATGAGAAGAGAGGAGGAGGCGTCGCAGGAGCTCAATGTGAGTCTGCCTGTTTGACCACACCTCGCCCTTGTCGCAATCAAGCATTCGATGGCAGGGTGGGCGTTGCTTGTGTGCTTATGGAGTTGGTATGGAGTGTGAGGCAAAAATAGGAAAAAAGAGCTGACTTGAGGGGATGGGGTTGGTGTGCAGGGTGTTACCTTCAAGCCACAGATCAGCAAAATGGCGCAGCGGATCCATCGGCCCAAAGACCTGTCGACGTGGGAGCGGCTGAGCGTGGGGTATAGCAACCAGAAGCCGATGCTGGAGGCGCGGATGCAGATGATGCGGATTGAAGACAAGGCGAAGGAGGTAGAGGAGTGCACCTTTGCGCCCAAGATTAACAAGCAGAGCAAAAAGATGATGAACCAGCGGACGGAGGTCTTGCGGGAGCATCGCATCACCGCGCACGAGCAGCTTTTCCAGGTGCAGTTTTCTCTTTCTATTCGTTTGCGTAGCAATGAGCCGAGGCATGGGAGGGAATGGATGGATGGATTGCCTTTGTGGAGTAATGTCATGTGAATGTGGTGTGTCACTGCTCCTAGCAGGACGCCATCCGTCGGCAGCTCCGTCAGGATGAGTACAGCGAGTGGTACCCCGAGGATGTGACCTTTCAGCCGGAGGTTAACCCGCCTGAGGCATGGAAGCGCGCCAGTATGGCCGCGAGCCGCGCCTCGGTTGCTGTGCGGGGCAGCGCGCGGCAGCCGTTGGGCCAGCGGCTGGATGACTCCAACCAGGCGGTGCGGGTGGACGTTTGGGCGGCGGGCGGGGATGTGTCAGCGGCCGGCAGCCAACTCGCGCCGCCCTCAGCCGCCAAGAGCAGCGCATCGGTGATCAGCAACAACTTTGGCGACCGTCTGTATGCACGGAAAGACGATAAGGAGAAGAAACTCGCAGCAGTGGCTGCCTCACTGCAGCCCAAGTTCAAGCCAAAGACTGGTCGTGCGCCAAAGGGCAGGAACCTGGGCAGGCAGTCTGTGGGGGAGTACCTGTGCGTCCCGACTCGCAGCTGTGTGTGTGTGTGTGTGTGTGTGTGTGTTCTTTCTCTCGTACTACGCGAGCGATGTGCCATGGCGCTTCAAGCTCCTGGGAGCTGAGCTAACTTGTGTGTGCGTGTTCGTGTGCGTGTGTGTGTATGTGTGCTCGTGTTCATGCCAGGTATGCAAAGCACCACGAAATTGAGAGCAAGCGTGAATATCTGACGGAACAGCAGCGGCAACTGCAGCAGGAGCAGTCCAGCCGCCCGCATACCAGTGGTCACAGTCAGGCGCTGATGGAGAAGCTGAAGAGGCGCCGCTTCCAGCAGGTGAGAGAGAGAGAGAGTGTGCGCGTGCGCCTTGATGGGGAAGGGAAGGGGAATTGATGCAGAGTGGATGTGGGGACAAGAACGAGGCAAATTATTTGATGAGAAACTCGAATGCGCGATATCTTTATCGTTTACTGCTTTGACGATTTTCGATCTTTTATTAATGGATTACAAGAAGAACAACATGAGCACGGACAGGGAAAAAGGGGGGGCAGAAAAAAAGGGGCAAGAGTGACAAGAGGATCACGGAATCCAATGCACGGCCAAATAAAGCACTACATTGTGCACAGACCTTGCAGACTAAACTTTAATATTTAGTATTGAAATGTTTGAGTATGGATGTTAGATTTCATACATCGTCTGCTTAGAAGAGCATCCGTACGAAACCGGCTCCGAAACCAAAGCGTATGAATATCGAACTGGGATCAGCGACAGCTATGAGCTCGCAACCCGATGCCGCGAAAGGCTTTTTTGTAGCCCAGAGAGGGACCTGCTCTCTGCGTGTTCGCGCGTAAGACACTGCTTCTTTGATTGAGTCCTACTGGTTCTTGAATGTGAGCAGATTTTCGCTTTCCTTGACCAAGACGGCAGCAACGCGGTCGACCTCGTCGGGATAGTTGTGTCGGACAATGAATTTCTGAGCCAGCTGCAGTCCGAAGCACGCGAGGATGTCATCGAGGCGGCCCGGCTTCTGCAGGCAAGGCGCGACGCGTTTGCCAAGCGCTGTCAGCAGGACGCCAGTATCGCTCCCGACGAAATCCCGGAGGTGCTACTCGTCGACGCAGAAGGGTTCAGCGCGCTGATGGAGGAGGTTCTGCGCTCTCATCGCGGCCACCCTCGCGCCTACCTACAGCCCGCTTCCGTCTCCAGCCGTATGGACGTCCCGGAGCACACTTTCCAGCCGGAACTGGCCCGCAAGTCGAAGGTACTCCTGCTGTCTCACAACTAAGCTCCGATTATTATTATATTTCTTGTCGTGCGACCCGCTGGACGGCCACTGAAAGCACCAAAACGTGAACTCCTTCGCACTGCCTGCCGTTCCCAGGCCCTTGCGGTAAAGCGAAGGCCTAAGAATGTACCGGCGTACGAGATGATGCTCCAAGAGCACCAACAGGCGCAGCACCGTCGAGAGCTACAGAAGGTCCGGGAACCGTATGGTACTTCTTTGAGCGAATTGTCACGTTAGTTTCAAGCACGCGTGGTCCCTTACTACTTGCTGTGGCGGGTCAACAGGTAGCTCGTGAGGATGCGGAGCTGGCTGAGTGCACCTTCGAGCCGCAGTTTGTCAGTATCCCGCTGCTGCAAACCGGCCGCGTGGCACACTCGCTAAACTCCGAAAACTCCTCGCCGCCCAATAGCACCATCAACGTCTCCAACTCCACTCGCCGGAGGATTTTGGAGACCGAATACAAGTTGCTGGACAGCGCGCCCAGGTACGACTCGTGCTGGGTATTTCCCTTGTTGGGAGCCTCATCACTCTCGTGGGGTGCTCCGACACGTCTCGCAATACTATTATTACTGTCTTATCTGCAAGAAATGCGTTTTTCCCTTATCGGTTCTTATGTGCGTTTTTTCTTATCGGTTCGTGTTTATTTGTTCCGCATAGAATGGTTGCAGAACGCAACGCTGAGTGACTGTCGGAAGGAGAATATTATGTAAGATTGGAAAAGACAGAAAATGTTACCGCAGGGGATTTATTCAGCTGTCGTTATATCCTTCGACTGATGGGCGACTGCAAAAGGGGGGGGGGGGAGGGGGGGGGCAGAACAGTGTGTTCCAGAAGGCGCGCTTGATAAATTGGACGAGTTGTGCTTGTTTGCGTGGCAATGCCAGGCAACCCCATTCGGTCGCCTCCGCCACGGCCAGCCTTTTTGAGCTGGCGGGGATGACAGATGAAGCTACCCTAGACGAGACCAGCGTGGAGCACAGCCACGACTTGCTGCAGCAGCTGGAAGCAGTGGCACGCGCCAGCGGGGACGGCTACGAACCGGAAACGACTTTCGAGGAGGAGGAGGAGCCACGGCGGCGCGGAAGGAGTGTCGTCCCGAGCGCGATGCATCCGGAGCAGGAGGGCGGCGCGCAGCCTCGCGATGTCTTCACCTCCTCATGTGCGTCTCCCTTTCTCCAAAAACAAACATCCTTTGGGACTTTTTCGTCTGTGGCTGCATTTATTTTTAACTTGTTTTCCGGTCGTTTTAATGTATGTATGCTTATAGTACTGCATGTAATTCATTTTAGTATCAGTAGCCTTCGAATTCATTCCCTTTGACAAGCCCAGCTTGGGGATAAGGTATCTGATTATGGGCTCTCAGGAAATGCGCGAGTGGTGCAGTTATAAACCACCCGCATGTATCTGAAAAGTATTCTTACAAGAAGAAGCAGCGAAGACCACCAAGCAAAAGGAAGAAAAGAGGGTATATATCTAAATGAAATGTTTCAATGTTGAATCAAACCGTTCTATATTCCTAAAAATACATAACATATTTGCTTTATTACTTGCGGTATTGCCCTCTCATCGTTTTGTTTAGGATAGCTAACACTACGCTGCGGCTTGATTGCGACTTGCAGATGCTTTTGGGGACAGTGGGAGCAAGGGGTTGGCGGGGTCGTGGCCGCTGGAGAGGGTGGTGGACACGGACTCGGACGAGGAGGAGGAGGCGAGAGGCTCCGCCGTGCGAGGGTGGACGCCACAGGGGTCAGCCACCCCAGCTCAGCCGGGGCTACAGGGCGCCTACCGATACTAGAGTGTGTGTGCGTGGGCAGCTTCGCATCTCACCCATTTTACCTCGAGCTGCGCTCTGCCCCGCTTTGCCAGCACGACTGGCGCCTGTGTCTGCCTAGCTTACTCGTGATCGGCCCATTGACAGTGTGCTGCGTGACGATTGTTCTGAAGGATGGCAGTCCACTTTGATGGACGCCCCAAATTTAATCTACGTCTCCGCCTTTGCCACTCGTTTCCAGCCGTGCAATGTTGAAAAGCCAAGTCACAAGAAATGGCGATATTCAATCACAATGATGGTGCGCGGGCGGTGTGGTGCTTCCACTCCATTGCTCGCCAACCTTCATGTTCACAACGCCGCGTTAGTAAATGATATACCAATGATGTTGACTCCTGAGAAGTCTGGGTACGGGTTTCAACGGCGCTGTCGGGAGGACGTGGAGCTGACCTAAATGGTGAGACTCACGCGAAAACATGTTACTTATTATCATGCGCTCGATATGTCACTCTCCCGATTTGCACGCAGTGCGCTGTCGACCAAAATGTTTGCTCATTCGAAGAATGTATGCGTACAATGGGAGAGGACACCGTCGTATCGTGTGTTGGTATGGTCGCGCAAGGTAAAACTGAATGTAGACAATGAGGTATTGGTAGTCAGCGTGTCGTTGCTTTGTTCCTAATTTATGCATACGTGAGTTTGAGTACTCCACAAAATCCCAACATTGTTGGTGTGCCCATTTGCCGCACATCAAGAGCAGCGACCATGGCGATGACGGGAGTTTGGGACGCACTCCACACCATCGCTGGATCATTTGAATGAAGTGAAGGTTCAACGGTTCCGATGTATTGCTGAGACAAAACTCGAGTCCCGTTTGTGGAGCTTTGTGTGGTCTGTATGAATGAAGCACCGCTATAGTGCTGCCTGCTCCCTTCCCTTGCGACGATGTACTCGTCAATCTTCACTCGCAGCGAAGCATCTCAACTCTTATTTCCGAAAATGGCGATTGTTACATACCGCGTGTGAACCTATTTGAAGTAGCACTGGTCCAGTGTCCCGAGTAGGGGCGCTTCCCTCCCCTTGCCCGGCAGTCAAGATGCGTCTGGCGAAGTTTGCTGTTGCTACCCAGCATTCAGAGAGAGCTGGTCCGCCTCCCGCTCACACCGTACATGAGTCCTGCCCCTTTACTGTGCATGATGAGGGGGGCAGTCGAGCTTCTTGACAGCCTTGATAGCATGACGCCATTTGCCGGGAATGTGTGGTGCCTCGGCTTGGAGTCTTCGTCGTGAGTCGTATGCTCGGGGCGCTTGACGAAGTTTTTCTGTTGGGCCGCTTCGGTTTTTTTCCGTCGATAACCCGGGGGACATGCGCAGGAAACTCTGGCAACACCTCTCGGTTGTCCTTTATGCCACACGTGGTTCCTATCTTCATCGCGCTGCGCAAGGTAGGTGGTGTGCGGATGGTGTTGTTGCTTGTTTCCTTGCTATACATGCTTTACTTATTTTTGGGGTTTAGTTTGTTACTGGACGGGGTTTCCTTGCGGAGCTGTACAAGAACCCTGACTTGCATCCCATTATCCCGTTGGTTGAGATGATATATTCACGGGACTCCACGGTGTATTACTTCGACCCCAACGATGCTTCGCTCCTACACGGCACGGTTCAATCTCGTACGGGTGTCCGTCAAGGAGATCCTCTTGGCCCGCTTTTGTTCAACCTGGCGATAAGCACCCCCCTCCGGAATATTGGAGAACGGTGCAAGGATTCAGCGGCGATCCAAGCCTTTTCTGATGATGGCAAGTATTTGATCAAAACGCCTTTCGTCCCGACTGTGATTACGGTGGCTACGGAGGAAATGGGGAAAGTCTGCTCGAATGTTCAACCAATCAAATCTTCGTGCATGGTACCTCCGGATACGGCCCTTGAACTTGTCGAGGTGATACGGGCGATGGTCCCCGTTGTTACGGGTACTAGTAACCTTGGAGCCCCTTTGGCGATGGATTTCTCGATGGCAGACGGCCCTCCAGCGTCTCATAACGAGAACTATGTTCACTCTTGGCTGCAAGACACCGTTGAGGCTCATCAACTCCTCTTGGACAAGATTGTATGCTTTGCTATGTCGGACTTCGGAGGGACTCACGCCGCTTTCCGCTTGATGATCACGTGTGCGGTACGCCGCTATGGTTTCTTGCTCCGCACCCTCCCCCCAGATATCTGCCGACCGTACCTTGCTACTGCAGATAGGGCCGTTCGTGCGGCAGTTTATCGAATCTTGGGCGTTTCTTTGGACGCACAAACACTCGATCAACTGAATTGTGCTAAACGACAGCTCTCCCTCCTGGCGGAGTTTGGGGGGCTTAATGTACCGTCCCTCGAGCTCGACGCCGAACCTGCTCACTATGCTTCATTCACTGCGACCCTCGCCAACCTGATTCTTGATTACGAGTCCGAGTCGCTAGGTCCTTTGTACGGTCTCATCCGACAGGAACTACTGAATGTTGCCACTTCTACTTTACCGTGGGCGGTCCAATTGCGCAATTCGTACGACTCTATCTCCACTATGGGCGGGTTCTCGGAATCGGAGCTTGTGGTTTTGACTAACACACTGAACCAAAACCTTTCTGATTATGCCGGGCCCGATGTCGAGTTGGTGGTATCTACGGTCAACAATGCGGTGGCACCCGCTACCCAAGTGACTAGCCTACAACTTCCGACTCCCGATGCTCTTACTCGCTTGGGAGATTCTGGGGGCCACATCCAACGGGGCATTTCGCGCATTCTTCGTGCCCGGGCCTACCTTGACCTCTTGGCGTTTTGAAGACCTTCCCCACCGGACTATATGAGGGTGACTTCGGGTACGGGTCGCGGGGCTTTGGCTCTCTTTTTCGCTTCACATGAGTCCAGTTTCAAGGTGCCATCCGATTGCTATATGATGGCAGCCCACCGGGTGCTTGGCTTGACTGCGGAGCGCGCCGCTCATGTTCGAAAATGCCCTCGGTGCAATGAGGCCCCTTCAGAATCTCGCGGGTATGGATCTTCGTCGACGGTATCGGGCATCTTTATGTCGGGTGAGCGCTCAACAGCCGCTATGCTCATGGACCATATCCCCCGGTGCCCGTGCTCTTGGTATATCATTCAACTCCATGACCGCATTGTCCACGTGCTTGAAGAGTTCATGCTTGAAGCGGGTGCTACTAAGGGCCGGGACTTGCGGTTGGAGGTCCGCCGTATTCGGTCGGGAGCTTCACGTGATCGTCCTGGGGATGTGGTTTGGTTGGACTTCATGGCTCCGCACCGCCATCTTGTTGTTGATGTGACGGTTACAAGTGCTCGCACGAACACCAACGTTCCTCGTATAGGTGCTCGCCTTCCACTCCCTGGCAGCCTTGCATTGGGAGCTCAGCAAGGCAAACTTGATGCGGACCTCCGCACTTCCGCTTTGCTTGGCACGCCTTCGGTCGGTCCATGACTACTACCCCTTCGCCATGGAGGATGGGGGCCGGTTGGCGCCGATGGCGGCTGAGTTGGTCGATCGCTTGGCTATTTTGATGGCTGTACGTCGCTTCCCTGGCATGGGGGCCGCTGACTCTCGTTCCTTGCGCTCTGACAGTTATGTCCGTATGCAACATTTTGTTCGTCGATCTACTTCTCTTCCGTTTCGGCGTTTTTTGGGGGATGTGCGACGAGAATTCATGCAACGTCTTTCTGCTGCTCTTCATGGCACTCTGGGTTCTCATCTCCGCGACGCTTTTCAGGAAGGCAGTGCTGATGCTGTGGCATGCCTTCCTGTTCCTCGGGCTTAGGTTTTTTCTTCCTTTCTTTCTTTTTCTTGCTTGGTGGCCTCCACTGCTTTTTCTTGTAAGAAAGTTTTGATTTATTGGAGGTGATTTTTGTATACCTTTTCGTTTTCATGATAATTGTTTACCGCTCATCTTGTAAATGATTAAAAGTTTCCAATATGGATCAGCACTTTGGAATCTTACATCATCCTATCCACCCCCACTACCGATAGGGTTTTACAATATATGGGAGTAGGACTGCCCTCTGCGCGAGTCCACGTTTTTGGCACTGCCATCCCCGACGGCATCCATAGCAGAGTGTTTCGATATGTTTTGCGCAGTGCTCTTAGCTTACTTGCGGGCTACCAGAAGACTTACTAGTCAGCAATGCGCTGTTGCTATATGCCTACCTTCATGTGGTAGCCGCCCTGGCAACAATTCCTTTTCCCCACACAGAAATTATTGCCTTGCTTCTTCAAAGCGTCGAGTGCGCATCCTCTGATCACATCAAATCCCGCCGTGATGGCGGTGCTCGCCAGATACAAAACATAAATCCGATATATATTTACTTACACAACTTGTATCACTAACTCAATATATAGACCACCTGCAATCAGTTGGTCAGCGTCACACTCGGCGAGCGGCTGCTCAGTTCTATTGATGGTCCTCCGTATAGTGGGGACAGCATCGAACGCTCGGTGCGGCGCTTCACATACTCTCTCTCCTTCTGTGCCTATGCGTCTGCGCAGCAACGAACTCCGGACAGGCCGCTCCCATCGGAACGGCATTCTTCCGAGCCCCCATTGCCACCAAACGCCGCACTGTGCTGTCCGTCACCGCAGCCGTCATCAGACCAAATCTTCGCGCGGTTCAGACCGCAGCCGTTGGAACCTTGGGACCTGGCCTCCCTGGCCATCAACTCCGCCATCGAACACAGCCGGGCGCCGAGGCCGAGGCACGAGGTCTCTGCTTCAGCGAAGGTATGGCTGCCACTCATGCAACTCCCATCCGCGTCGACGCTCGTGGAGCAAACAGCACCTCCATTCTCGCCGTCCTCAAAGTTCTGTGACAGTAGAAAGGCAAATGTGAGGCCTCACGTGGGAGCTGCATTTTCTTCTCAGCTTTCACTGTTTCAATGGGGATGGCCGCTATGGGAGCACTGACTATATATTTTCTTGCTGATAATGTGGTAACTCACCGGCAACTCGTCACAGCGCTTGGTGGACCTCTTGGGTCCTGACATAGACGTGATCGGCAAGCGAGCGTTGCGCTTATCGGCAAAACGGGGCGCAGTGCCCCAAATCGCAAGCTGATCAACGATCCACTGCTTGTACTTCGCCAGTCGCACGTAGACACCAGGGAAGCCTGACGTTGTCACCTCGCCGCCCTCCTCGAGCTCCACCTGCAGCGCCGCGCAGCGGATCCCCCACGACACCACCCCCACCAGCACGTCCTCACCGTATTCCTCGCCTGCCTCCCGCTGCTCCGTCACGTCGACGATGAGAGGGCCGCCGCTGTCACCTTGGCACGAGTCCTTTCCGTTGCTCGCGGCGCACAGCATGTTTCCAGTGATGAGGCCGTCGTACATGTCGGTTCCGTTGCAGGCAGCGGGAGGAAAGCCTCGAACGGTGACCTCGCGCAGAACGCTCGAGCGACGGCCCTGGTATGAGGTGGCACCCCAGCCCATTACGGTCACACGGAACTGGTTGTTGTCCACCTTTTCGTGCATGTCGCCAGGGTCGAGCGCAACGGGGGGGTACTGAGAGGGCGTCTCCAACCTGTGGTCGTTATGGAGTTACGAAGTAGCAAGGCAGCGAGTTGTCAGTTGTTGGGGCGCGAAACAGGTAATAAGACAGTACGACGACGCATTGGACGTGTGTGGTTCAGCTCCGTCATCGCTTACGAGATTCTACAGATATAGTATTGAAACGAGAAGAAACATCGCGGTGCTGTGGCGGGAACAAGTGAGTATGCGACTAATACCCTCAATATTCCAAACTACGAATCGTGCACGCGCCTGAGGAGCATCACGTCGTTGTCGTTGGTGTTAGGGTCCCAGGAGGGTTTGGGGTACGCGCGGTCGATAATGTTGATGGCCTCGTAGTCCTCGCCTGCGCGGCCCGAACGAAGATTGTGGCGGCCGACCCAGATGCTGCTGCGCGATATATCACAGTGAGCGGCTGTGAGCACCACGTCGGGCGCGATGAGACTGCCGCCGCAAAACTCCTGTACTCCGAAACGCACGAGGTTGACAAGGAAGGGGTAGCGCCCTGGCTCCTCCACTTCGCGGCCTCCCACGATTCTCTCTTTAACTAACTCTAGTAGCCCGCCGTTCGAGGCACAATCGCATGTGGACTCTTCGGAGGACAGGAAGGCCCGTCGCCAGGAAGGACCCGGATTTACCGCAGAGTGGCCAACTGCCGCGGTGGGCCGGCTGGCTGTGACCGGAGAAGGGCACAAGCACAGGAATGCCGCAGCGATGGCCACGGCAAGACAGACGTAAAGAGCACTGCGTCGAGACATGTCGTCAGAACCGCCGCCAAGAATATCGACGTCGCTGGGACCTGGTGATACAAGTCTTGCTGCAAAGCGGCTGAGCTAGCAGGGGTTCTTGTGCTGAATTGTGATTTAAGAACCCGGGTTGTTCGAGGTATAAGGGATGCGCCTCCCCAGACAGGCCCGCGGCCGCGAGCGGGCAAGGACGACGTCGTTATCCATCGTTGCGTTACCTCGGTATTGTGTCTGGTATGTACTTAGCGCCTTGTTAGTTTTATTGAGAAGGAGCGAGCCAACGGTTTCTTTTACATACGTCATGGAATTCCAACAGTACCTGACTGTTAAACGCAGTTAATTTTACACGCTGGCAGAATTTGCTGGTTAGGATTACCGATGTTTATGTTAACGATAAACTACTCCAAGTTCAAGACGTAGACTGCCCGTACTACTGTTACTGCAAATTGAAATCCGAACTGTTTATAACAATTACGGGTACCCGTACGGTTTCACACTGCATCATACCCTAAATGGCTGCAGTAGTAGTAGTGCTGTGATATACACTCCTCCACAAACGTCCGGACATGCATCATGTGAACAAACATAATCTAGTTAAGAACACGCTAAAAAAAAAAAAAAAAAAAAACACGCTCCCCTCTCACCACGTCAAGCACGACGAACCCCGAGTACAACCCAATTGTAGGAAAGCCGGGAAGCAAGCAATTAGCCGTCATCCGGTGTGGTTATTAGACCTCATCTTAAAGCGAGTGTTGTCGGTGGAGTGTGTCGAATTAAGCCCATAAATTCGTGTGAAGTTGTCTCAACTACACACGTCGTTCTGAGCGCCAGGCTTGGGCATTGCTCAAGCGCTTATACCAAGCTGCACATTACTTCGTGTTTTACATAACGGTTTTTGGGGGACTTGTTGGAGGGGGTTTGGAGATTTGTTTTAACTATTTGGGTGCCGTGTTGAATGCGCGAAGTTTGGTTTGCGGGTGTGTGAATGGAGCATCGAAGCTCACGCCGCATGCACGGGTGGTGTTTTGGAAAGCAAGCGAGCAACAACGCACATGACGCAGGTTTGGATAAACACTGCACGCTCTAAACATGCGAGGGCGATGGGCTTTGGTTAGGGGCGAGGTCCAACTTGGCCATTCGGGACGCATCACGTTGACGGTGGTGTTTGGAATGCTTGGGTATGTGCTTGTGCGAGCCACACCCGCCCCACGCGTGGCACACGTCGGGAATTAGGCTCAAAAATCAGTAGGATAGAAGAATTTGTAAGCATGCATCGACAAACTTTTACTTCAATTACCCGCAACACAACACCAACCCCCCACCACCCCCTGGCCCCCTCCCCTCCCCGCCACGACCCCATGGACTCCTCCCCATCAAAGCGTACCCCCACAGACCCCGCACTTAAACCCGCCCCCCCATCAGGAGTATTAAAACACTCCCGACCCACAACCAAAAAGACCCAGGCCTCACCCCCACACCGCCACACAACACGCACACCCCCGACAATCAAGAGCCACACCCCCCCCCCTACCCAGCATAACACCCAACCCGATTACCGGTCCCCAACCCGCACACCCACAACACACCCTTCCAGCCTCCCCCTTCCAGACTCCTCCCCTGCAACTTCGGCCCTCGACCTCGACGACCTCCCAGACGAAGACCTGTCCAACGACGAAGCCGCTGCGGAGCCATCCCCATCCACTGGACCTCTCATCACTCCTTCTGACTTCTCTTCGGCCAATAGGGCCACCCGCCGTCCCTAACTCCACCACAGACGGGCCAGCAGGCCCGGAGGTCCGACCCCAACCCCTTCTCCCCCACCCTCCCAATGACATCCGTAACCATAGTGTAACCAACCCACACAGGGACACTCTTCCGCCGCACTTCTCACCCACAACCTGCGCCATTCAACTTCACAACTACCTGTACGATTTGAACCTTGAACACGGCCTTCCCACCCCTATCGGGCCCCTCGACCCCTCGGCCATTCTCTCTTTCCAATGGGGCCACTACCAGGACCTCTCAAACCTCTCCTGCATTGCCACCTCCCTTGCTAAACTTCACTCTAACTCCCGCAACACTTACTCTATCATCACAAACATTGAAGTGGACACATTTCATAACCATCGCGTTTACCCCAGCCAATGGACTAACCTCGCCAACAGGGGTGCACCTCCCCGACCGGGCACACCCAACAACTCCCTCCTTGTCCTCACATGGCAACACTCCCACTTTGGCCTCCTCCACGTGACGCACGACTCCGCCACCTGGGTCGACTCACTCCACCACAACCCTCCACCGTTCCTCCTCACCCGCACTCTCTCCCTCCTCGCCTCTTGGAACTCGTCCCCCCCCCCCATCCTCCCCTCTCCTCGCCTCCTCAACCCCCCTCGACAGAACGACATATCTCGCGCGTGGTCCTGCGGCACCCACGTCCTCCTTCACACATACTTTGTTCTCACGGCCCCTGCAGACCAAGCCTACAACCCCCCGCAATTCGACCCCAGGACCTCTGTCTACTCCCTCCACTCTTTATTGTGGCACCACGTCTTTCGCTCCACCCCCCTTCCTATCGGACGCTCACACCTTTTGGCAGCCCTTCACCCTCATCAAACCTCCCCCTCACCCACACAAACACACCCCTCTCCAACCCCCTTACCCATACCCACCCCCACTCCACCCCTCCCCCCACCCCCCCCCCCCCCCCAATCTACCTGCCCTACCCCCCACCCACCACCACACCACACCCCCTCACCTGACACACCCTTCCACCTCTAACACTCACACACCCGGCAACAACACTCCCCTCCAAACCCACCCCCCCCTCAAGCCATGCCCGCACCCCACACCAATCCTCCCCCATCACCTTCCACAACCCCTACACCTCATCAACCTTAATACCAGGGGACTCCACACATCTATCATGGATGTGGAGCACCTAGCCGCCACTCACAGCCCAGATATCCTCATCCTCACCGAAACCACCCACACCACTCACAAATCACGCTGGCGAGTCGCCCTTCCCCAATACCTCCTCAAGAGCTCACGTCCTCGCTACTCAGCTGTGCCATTACCCTCCGCAGGTGTTCTGTTTGCGGTCCGCAGAGAATCATTCAGCACCGCAACCGTCCTCACCCCTCCTCCCCACCTAATCCCACACATCGCAGGACTTAAACTCGTGCCCCACTCAGGTGACCCTTACCTCCTTCTCGGGGTCTACATGCCGCAACTCCACAGCACTCAGCTCACCCGCCTATACGCGGAGGTCGCGGCATGGGGCCTCAGACTCACGGACGACTACCCAACACACCGTGTCCTCTGGGGAGGCGACTTCCAAACGACCACCACACCAGGTCAGGGCAACCCCGCCCTCACCACCCTCCTCAAACACCACCTTCGACCGCTCCACCCCCCCCTCCCCACCTTCCCCCGCAGCGACGGATGCCTCGACCACTGGCTCACTCCACCCCCCTCCCCCTTAAGCCTCAACCCTCCGGCATGCTCAACATTTACCTCTCCATCACACTTCTCCGACCACTCGGCGATTCACCTCGTCATTCCCGCCCCCTCCTCCCTAATCGCTCGACCACCCGCGGCCCACGACACACCACGCCCTCACCACACCACCCGCAAATTCTCCTTTAAACTCCCCCTCCAGCCACATCACATTACATCCTACCAACGTAGCACACCCCATCTTCTCAACAGCACAGCCTCCCTCCACGCGGAAATCATAAATACCTCCCCTTGCCAGGCCACTCCAGACACCCTCGACACCCTAGCATCCAAATTCACCACACTACTCTCCCAACACATGGACCACGCAGCCACTATCTGGCCCCTCCTTCCCCCGAAAAAACCCCGCCCCACTACTGCATCCGTTAACCCTACCTGGCTATCTAAAAAGACGCGTAAACTCATACGCACACTCCGTCGCTGTAGTACCAACAAAGGCCCCCTTCCCCTCGCCCAAACCCTCCTGCAAACCTCCGACTACCTTTCCCCTACCGAAATCAGTCAAAGATGCCAGGCACGCATCCGCCTTCTCCTCAGAACCACCACCACGGATATACTACAAAAAATTAAAAACCGCACCAATACTGCCTATGACGCCTCCCCGAAATCCTCCCACCGCGGATTGAAAATTAAAAGTGGCCTCCTCCCGGCGACCACCGCAACCACTACACTACACCGCATTACCAAGCCCGATGCGACCGTGGCGTCCTCCCCCTCGACCGTCATTGACGCAATCCACTCCCATTTCACCACTGAACTCATGCGAGCCACCCCGCCCGACCTACCCATACCCCCCTGGGAACACCCTGACAACCCCGACAACTACACCATCGAACCTCGCGGGGACCCTACACTCACTCTAGCCGATATGATTACCCGTGCTACATTTGATAAAACCCTCAACTCGCTAGGCACAGGCAAGGCCCCCGGCCCCGACGGTATCCCCAACGAAATTCTCAAGTTCCTACCCCCCGAGACCCGCTCTGCCCTCTACTCTCTCCTATCCCTCTTCGCCCATAACTCCTACACACCCCCCGAATGGTGCCATAGCACAACATGCCTCCTACATAAAAAAGGAGACCCCACCCTCCTCGACAACTATCGCCCCATCGCCCTCATGAATAACCTCCTTAAGCTATGGACCGCACTAATAAAAGACGCAGGCTCGAAATACGCCGAAACCCACGGCATCCTCAGCGACCAACAAGACGGCTTTCGACAACACCGCAGCATCCACGACGCCCTCTCCTCCATAATCATGGCCATGGAGGACGCCAAACTCCACAAGAAAGACATCTATGTTATGTACGCGGACTTCAAAGGCGCCTTCAACGCAGCAGACCACCGCATCATGTTCAAACACATGAGACAACTCGGTATGCCCTCCACTTTTGTAGATACATGCGAACACCTCTACGGGGTCTCATCCACGGACTACATTACCCCTTATGGTCCCACCCCCTCCATCGACATTAATAGAGGTACCCTGCAGGGCGATACCCTCTCCCCCTTCCTTTTCACCCTCTTCCTTGAACCCTTTCTCCGCTGGCTCACGGTCGGCAGCCGGGGCTACCGGCCCGGGCCCCCCGCCACTAACGTTGACCCTACAGAACCCACAGCCACTTACCCCGGACACGGATTCGCCGACGACCTCAGCATAGCCACGGGCTCGACCCCCAACATGGCCATCCAACTAAAGAAACTCTCCCTCTTCAGCGCCTACACAGGTATGACCGTCAACATCCAAAAATGTTGTATCACCGGAGCCCTTTGGCGTTTGGGTAACGCCCTCTCCCTTGCCAACACCACCCTCCTCACATCCCACCTCCAATCGCAGTTCCTAACCATCAACTCCACACCCTCGCCCATTCCCTCCATTGGCCCCTCGGACACATACCGAGTCCTCGGGGTCGAACTTAACACCTCCCTCACCTTCACCAAACACTGGCATGAACTCAAACGCACCACCACCTCCCTCATCGACGCCCTTTCCACCTCCCTACTAACCCAATCTCGCAGGATACGCGTCATCCGTGGCCTCCTACTCGGCAAACATTTTACCCTTCAACTTGGACTCTTCAGCGACTCCCAACTGGACACCCTTGAAGGTCAAATCTGCCGCGCCCTCCGCTCAGCCGTCTCCTCGGTACGCAGCCTCCCCCGCACCGCCCTTCACCGACCCACCTCCGACCTCGGCTACGGCCTCCCCTCCCTCAAAGCCCATGCCGCACAACTCACAGTCTGCCACCTCCACAAAACCCTGAACTCCCCCGGATACAGAGGCCAAATGGCCAGAGCCCACATACACAAAATCTCCACCACATACTCCCACTGGCCCATTGAATCCATAATGTCAGGCAACCTATCCTTCCCCACGCTCAGATGCCTTGTGCGTGCCCAACGTGATGCCGGCACCTTATTTCACAACATCCCTCCCCTTTCCCTCACCAACCCCATTGCCACCACTATCCGCACCCACTTCACCAGACAAGACGCAAACCTCCGTACATCACTCAGAGACAGAGCCACGCACATTACCGACCCACTCCATTACAAACAAGCCTACCGCGAATTCTCACCCCGCAAGACACACACCTCCCTCCTTCCCCGCCTTAACCCACTATGGCAAAATCACATAACCACATGGCCGCAAGTCCTCCTCCGCGCCACACCTTCCTCCTTCATCCTCAAATCCAGTCAGTCCATCTCCAAACTCACAGGGTCCGACACTTCTCTCACTATCCCAGTTCGCCTACTCGCCGCAATTCTCACCGAACCCACTGACACTATCCACAACCGCCTCCCCGTCACGAACCTCAACATCAAACAAGCCTCCCTCCCCACCACCCTACATCCCTCCTGGATTCCCCTCCTCAACCCACACCTCCCCAGACACCCTTCTACCCTCTCCCCAGACATCCACTCCTCCCGCACCACCACTACCAACCCCACAGCCCGCATCACACACATAGACACGGAATACCTCACCCCCACAGACCACCACTACCCCCCTTGCGACGTGACACGCATCATATCCAAACACAAAGACACAGAATACGGACAAACACAATACATGGTCGAATGGGCCCCGGAACACCTCACGGAATGGGACATCCACCTCCAACTCGACGAAGGCTTCCAACTCATCTCTTCCACCCCCACATCGGTAACCCTACCCCCCCCCTCCCCCACTGACTGCTCCATATGCCATAACCCTCTTCACTTGGAACCCACTTCCACCTGCTCCACATGCCCGCACTTTGCAATCCACTCACAATGCCGCCCAGCTCAGGGTCCTGCCACATGGCAGTGCGACTGGTGTACTGGTGGCCAACAGCACGACCTCACCCGTCTCCACGAGGTCCAATGGGCCCCATGCCTTCAACTTCACGACACCATTAGTGAGACCCCCTCCGGCCCCACCGCCCTCACAGCATTTAACTCTGGCTTTGTCCCATCCACCACACCCATCCTGCCAGAACCCGGACCTCCTCCGTGGTCACACCCCCTAATCACATTCAACCACGCCCCCATTAACCCCGACCTTGACATGCTCCCTACCGGTAAATTCGCCATCCACGCACACCCATCCCTCCACGACACCACCATACTCTGCACTCCTGACGGCCGCGCAATCACCACCCTTAACGGCCCCCGCGTCCGTCATCTCTACCAACTCTTTCGCCCCGACCTCTCGCAGCATACGTTCGAGGAGGAGGTCTATCGCCTCCTTACTCGCCTAGGCTCTCGGTCGGAAATCCAATCCCCCACACCCACCACCACCACACGCAACAGATGGGCCACTCGAGAGGACCTCCTCTCCGCTCTACGGCACACATTCCACATCCAGACAGAACTCTACTCCGACCCCCTTAACAAATCACTCCACTCACACACCTACCACTCGCTCTACCCAGAAGACATAGTCTTCTCGTCCAGCGGCAGTAACGCTCCACACACATGGCAGGGTACCAATATCGCAAATCCCGAATACGACCACGAATGCATGCGCCGTGCCATGGAACATGCAATCACCAGCGCACATCTCACAAACACACACACCCCCAGCGCTACCATCCTCATTCTCCCCCGATGGGAACACACACCTTACCGCCACTCTAAATACATCAACTCCCCCTACACACATCACCTATACACCCTCCCCAACGACGCGAACACCTTCCTACCCCCCGACCAACACACCGGCCATCCCACCCCCACCCCTTTCGGCACACGCTGGATGGTAGACATCTACCTCGTCGCTAACTCACTCGCACTCCACAACCTTCCCTCACGCACAGCCATGACCGCACTCCACAACACCCTAGAATCTATCTACGGCACACACCTCCCAAACCCCATCCTCAACATCCCACCGCCACACCTCAACACCCCCTACTCCCCTCACTCCGCAGGCATCTACCATCTCCCCCCAAACCCCACCCACCCCCTTACCCACCCCCTACAAGAACGAACAAGACTAACATACTTCCCGACCAGAGGAATCCTTGCTTGGAACTCGCAGGACTTCGTATACACAGACGGCTCGAAAAAAGGAGGCAACTCCCCTCTTGGAGCAGCAGCTACCCACCCCGCCTCGAACACCAACATCAGAATCCTGGTGACCTCTACCCCCCCCTCCCATACCATTAATCGAGCCGAACTAGCTGGTATCGCCATAGGCCTCCAACTAGGACATACCCACCTCCTTACTGACAGTGCGTGCTCCCTCAGCCTCATACAAGGTTACCTTAACTGCCCCTCCGCTTATAGGCACAACATCCACCGAGACACACTCCTCTCCATCACACACACCCTCAAAACCCGATGCGACGCAGGCATCCGCACACATCTAGGTAAAATTAAAGCACACAACCACTCACCCGGCAACGAACTAGCAGACACACTCGCTAACCAGGTCGCTGATGGTCACCCGCCAGATACAACATACACCACAGGCTCGGAGGTGTCCATTGGACATTGGACCTGGCCTTACACCCTCATACCACAAACCCAAGGCGAACCCTTACCCCACATATACACAAACCTAAAAGCCGACGCACACACACACAGCTGCAAACACACACTTACACCCCTCTCGCAATCATCCAAACACGGCGCCCTACTCGCCCGCGCCGCGGCGGACGGTGCCGACTTCACCTTCCACAAAAAACACTCAACACTCACCAACACACAATTCACCCACAAACAAGAATTCATTTGGGGCGTCCACAACACCCGCCTCCTCCCACACAATCCCACCCTGCGATGTCCCATGTGTGGCCAATTCACCAGCAACGGCCACATGGCCGGTAACTGCCCATCCATGTCTGGCCTGAGACAGGACCGACACAACAGCGCGCTACAACTCCTCATGTCTCTCCTCGAACGCCACAATGGAGGTCGATGGGAAACTATCACTGCAGACTTCGGTAACAAACCCATCAAGTCTTTCCCCCACCCCACCACCTCCTACACCCCTCTTGACTGCCATCCCCCACACCCCTCCCACATGCCTACCCGCCTTGTTGATGCTGACGAAGGTCTCTCGACCGACTCCCTAACCTCTTGTCCCGCTATACTCCCCTCCGACATCCTCCCGCCTGAGCTGCGTCCCCCGGCACATAAACCCGATTTCATACGCCTCCTCGAACCTCGCTTCGTTGGCCACAACAACGGCCGCCGTAGATACTCGTCTATCAAAAAAATTCAGATAGGGGAATGGAAATACTGCACCGACCACAACCTCTCACACACAACCCGCCTGATTAGGAACAAATACACACCCCTCGCAAACGCCATCCGCAACCATTGGCCGGGTACCGAAGTCGACATCCTACCCATAGTCATGAGCCGCACGGGCACACCGCACTCATCCACCATCGAAAGTCTCACCTCCCTACTCACCCTCCGCACCGACCCTCCGGACAAACTCATCACCAAAACTCGCCTAGACACGTCTCGCATCCTTTCCACCCTCCACACACACACCGTCCAATGGCTGCACTATCTCCTCCTCGTCTACCGCACCAAATCACGCAAGACCACTCGCCAAGCATCCGCATAAAGACCTACCTCATGCCCCTTCTTGCACACCACCTCCACACTTGGAGAGGTTGGACACAGGAGGTTCACGGTCTAGCCCTGACTTGTAAGTTCCCTGTTTGACGTAGTTGGGAGGGCCCAGAGACAGCAGCCGACGCATCCGGCTTTTTGGTGAAAAACCGGCGCATACGGTACATGTTGTAAACAATTTCAATTTCAATTTCAATTTGCTTTTATCAAGACAAGGAGCATAGACTCCTCCCATATTTTGAGGCTGTCACTGTCATCTAAATACGTGAGGGGTGGGCGCGCCGGGGGGGGGGGCAGAGGGTCGGGGAGATCACAGTCTGGATGGGGAGTACCGGGAGGAGGATGCAACCGCTGAAGAGCGGCCAAAGCCGCGTCCGCGTCCTCCACCATTCCGAAGTCGGCTCCGTCTAGGGCCATCCGGGCCCGTCGCAACTGGCCAACTTCCACTAGCTCACGGGCCTGACGGAAGGCAGCACGGCGTCGGAGGTCACTTTCAGAAAGGCGAGTCGGTGGGTGGTGCTGCTCCCGTTGAGTGTTCTGGGCCCGGCGACGGCGAGAGCCCCCCCCACCCCGGCCCCAACCGCCGGGGCGTCTAGGCGCAGAAGCTCCCGGGCACGCACGTGCAAGCTCACCTCCATCTCGAATATCACGTAGAAGGGTGTCAATGCCCGTGAGTCCGTCCTCTCCGGACGTAGAGAACCAGAGACGGACTCGACGTTGAACCAGGGAGCGGATGCGAGCACCGGTCGCCGCCGGGAACGGTCGGAGGAGGAGGCCGCCAAAGAGGTGAATTGTCAAAAAAGCTCCAGCAGCCCGAGAGTCCGTTGAGGGAAGGGAGGTCGCATATTCGAGGGTGTCTTGTAGGGTAGAACGTAGGTCGTCTCTCGCTGTCGCACAAACCCCTCGGGCCGCAGTGACATGTCTGAACTCAAGTAGACAAGCGACCGGGTCGTTGTCGGAGCACCATGAGGCATGAGTAGCGGCCCGAGGGGGGGATCGGAGAGCAGCCTCTCGGCGGAGTGCAGCTGCAGATGAGGGCATAAAAGGTTGTCCATGAGGTATCGGGGGTCCATCATGTGTAGGGGGGGGAGTGAGGGGGGTAAGCTCCGGTTCGGCCCGGGGTGGGGAAGGGAGTGGAGCCAAGGGGGGGAGGCCACCCCAAGCAGGGGGGGGAGGGGTGACAGCCATTCGGAGGGGGCGTGATCCAATGAGCGGCGGCCGGGAGCTGCCAACATAGTCGCGGGGCAGCATTGGAGAAACGGGAGCAGCCACACAGTGTAGGCATGGAGCGGTAAGAGGGCGAGCTTGGGTGGCAGATAGAAGGTGGTCGCCCGAGGCACAAAGGGAAATCAAGGCCGGAGAGGAGGTCGCAAGGTGGCGAGATTGGCGACGGTGTGCGGAAGTAGAGGGGCCATTGCCAGTTATGAACATGTTCGTGTGTCTGGCGAAATTAGAGCGCCATTTACGCCCAGCAAACCGTATGCCACACGGAGCGCAAGTGTAACATCCCCCCCGCGACGGGGATAGAACACCCGATGCACTTAGGCCCGGTTCCGACCCTGAAGCTCCAGCATGGGCACCAACTGCAGCAACCGCATCTCGCCAGCTTCCAACAGCATCATCTCGCCGCCAACCTGCTCCAGCCCTCCGCCCGGCAGCAGAAGCACTCTGCCCATTGGCACCAGTAGCTGCAGAACCGGCACCGCTGTCAATCCTCTGCCCACGGGCTGTGGCAGCATCGGCGAGTCGCTGACCGGCACTTGCGGGAGCACCACTAGCAACTCCATCACCTGCTGGATCTCTCTGTCCAACAGCCCATGCCGCAGCAACCGGGCGCGGGTCAGCACAAGCATGTGCAGAAGCACCACCAGCGGCCGTGCCACCAGCCACATGTCTGCGCCCACAAGCACCATCACCAACACTAGCAGCCCGGCGCGAGCGAGCTCCGGCAGCCGCAAGTCCCATAGATGTAGCAGTTGCAGCAGATGCAGCACCACTCGCCGCAGTCCTCTGCTCATGGACGCTGGTAGCAACGGCTGAGCGCCAACCACCACCAACAGGTGCCAAGGGGTCTCCGGCAGCAACATAGCCAGCTCTTTGCCCATTAGGACCACCACATGTAGTACCTTCACTACCGGCAGCAGCGGCACTACCAGCAGCAGTAGCAGCAGTAACAACACCCCAAGTTGTAGCCCTCCGCACATCAGCAGCAGCGCGCTGATCTCCAGTAGGAACGGCACTCTCCGCACTCCAACCAGCACCACCACGTGTAGCAGCATGAGCAGCTGCACCCTCCGTAGCAACACCAGTAACACCAACACCCCTAGATGCGGCTTTGCACACGCCATTCTCACTTGCAACAGTCGACCGCCGACCAACAGCCGCAGCAGAAGCAGCAGGAGCAACGGCGGCACCAGCACGACCATTATCTCGACGTCCGCCGGCTGCTGCAACAGCAGCAATTGTGCGCCGACCGGCACCAGCAACACCACCACCAGCAACAACGACGGCGGCACCAACACGACCAGTATCTCGACGTCCGCCGGCTGATACAACAACAACAGTAGCAGCCATGCGCCGACCAGCAGCACCAGCAGCACCAGCAACAACAAAAGCAGCACCAACCCGACCAGTATCTCGACGTCCGCCGGCTGCTGCAGCAGCAGCAGCACCAGCCGTGCGCCGACCAGCCCCAACAGCAGCTCCAGCAGCAGCAGCAACAGCAACGGCGGAGCAACAGCAACAAACCCTAAACCCGTTTGGCTCAAATCCTGCACCAGTGATACATATTTTCAGTCATTTTCCATTCAAAAAAAAATTACTGCCCCGTAGTATCCAGTCGAGGAGATGACGAGGTGACACACCGACAGAGAGACAGAGACACGCACACACACACACACACACACACACACACACACACACACACACACACACACACACACAAACACACACACACAAACACACACACACACACACATACATACACACACACACACACACACACACACAAACACACACACAAATTTAAAGAAATCATTGTCGTAGGATGGTTTCGTTGTTGATTTTGTAATCATAATCTACGACATGTATATGTAGGACACCCGTATTGCAACCATGTCAGCGCGTAAATGATGATGATGCTTCGCGCTCGCGACGCGACGATTCGATTGAAATAAATACACATGTATGGGATATGGCAATATGAATAATATGACGAAGTGCTGTGGCATGCCTTCCTGTTCCTCGGGCTTAGGTTTTTTCCTCCTTTCTTCTTTTTTTGCTTGGTGGCCTCCACTGCTTTTTCTTGAAAATTTCAATAAAATTTGACGAAGTTGATCAACTTCCGACTCCCTATGCTCTCACTCGCTTGGTAGATTCCGGGGGGGCACATTCAACGGGGCATTTCGCGCATTCTTCATGCCCGGGCATGTCCTGACCTCTTGGCGTTTTGCAAACCTTCCCCACCGGACCATATGAGGGTGATTTCGGGTACGGGTCGCGGGGCTTTGGCTCTCTTTTTCGCTTCACATGAGTCTTGTTTCAAGGTGCCATCCGATTGCTATACGATGGCAGCCCACCGGGTGCTTGGCTAAACTGCGGAGCGCGGGCGCCCGCCGGCGGCGCAGCGGCGGCGGCCCCGGAGAGGGGTGCGCTCGCAGGCCCGTCGGCACCTACCTCTACCTCCACGCAGTGGGCGCTAGTAACCCCATAGCCGTGCCTGGCATGGCACGGTAGGGGGCTGAACGAGGTACCGACAGCTGCGATCCGCGGGATCAGCAGCTGTCGGGAAGCCCCGTGCGGAGGGTTTTGGAGAAACATAATATCCGTACACCGGCACACGGATCTCCCGCTCGGCCATTACGATATGTCTTTTCCGCGACAAAATACTCGCTGATACTCTCCCGACGATGGGGCGGGAGCGGCGTTTACTCTCCCGACGATGGGGCGGGAGCGAAATATTTGTTGGCGAAGAAGGGTACGGACGGATCAGCGGAGGGAGGAGGGTGTTGGAGCTAGCGGCAGACAGCTGGGAAGCAACGCTAGGGCACGGCGCTCGCTAGCAGTCGCTAGCCCTGCGGAGAGCCTTAGGTCTCCCATGGAGGCGAGGCATGATGCTACGCATGACGGAGGTGGGTCACAGCCGGAGGAGCGGCACGGTCTAGTGGCGGCGGTCCTTAGGATCGCCCGCCGCCGGAAAAGCCCGGTACGGGGAGTTTTGGAAAAATTCCCGTACCCACCATCTTTTGAGGACCGGCGACTCGATCCACGTGTTCTTCCAACCCCTTCCCTAGTCGGTACCCGGTTATCGATAGGCTGCCTCAGGCAGTGTGTCTAGGGTTATCGTAACGGCACACTGCTCATAAAGGTGGCCCCCTAACAGCGTAAACCACCGGGGGAGGGTACGGACGGCCACATCGCGATCAAATAGGTGTTGGAAACATACGGAAAAAGGAGAGGGGAGAGGAGAAAATCTGGCTCGGGGGTAGGAGAGCCAGCCGGACACCGTCTGCAGCTTAGTTATTTTCTTTTCTCAGCCCCCGAAGGAGGAGAGAAGACTCGGCTAGGTGGTGAGCTGCGTCGGGAGGAGCAGCTAATACCTCGGGCGGGGTTGAGCACGGATCGAGACGGGACCGACGACGACCTATGCGAGGGGGGTTTTTCACCTACCTTTCCCCCCTAGCTCTTGCACGACCGGAGTCGCACAGGAGCCGAGGTCAGGCAGGTTCGCCTCGACTAGCTCAAGCTGAACAACCTTGCTGATCAACGACCTTGCAGCGGCTGGAGCAGGCCGCGTATCGTGGAGACTAGCGACATTTTATATTTCATACTGTATCCAAAAAAACACGTATAGATCAGAATAAGGCTAGGGATCGACGATATCATCCGGACAACATCGAAGTATTTCGTGGTGTTTTCGGATACTCCGAATGCGAAATGTACCCGAAATCGCAACGAAGTGCGCTTGTAATATATCGACGATACCATCGATCCCAAGCCTTAGATCAGAAAAGAATAAATACATGGATACGGGCATGTTTTAGACGGTATCGTCACTGCCATTGGAGAGGTTGGGATTAGTGGTTCATGGTCTACCTGACGCTTCTAAGTCCAACATTTGTTAGGCATAGCACAGGGGGGGCCCAGAGACAACAGCCGGTTTATACTGGTATATTGTTGTAAATAATTTCATTTCAATTTCATTTCATTTGCGGAGCGCGCCTCTCATGCTCGAAAGTGCCCTCGGTGCAATGAGGCTCCTTCAGAGACTCGCGAGTAAGGATATTCGTCAACGGTATCGGGCACCCTCTATGTCGGGCGAGCGCTCAACAATTGCTATGCTCATGGACCATGTCCCCCGGTGCCCGTGCTCTTGGTATATCATTCAACTCCACGACCGGATTGTCCACGTGCTTGAAGAGCTCATGCTTGAAGCGGGGGCTGCTAAGGGGCGGGACTTGCGGTTGGAGGTCCGCCGTATTCGGTCGGGAGCTTTTGGAGATCGCCCGGGGGATGTGGTTTGGTTAGACCTCATGGCTCCGCACCGTCACATTGATGTTGATGTAACGGTTACAAGTGCTCGCACGAACACCAATGTTCCTCGTATAGGTGCTCATCTCCCACTCCCTAGCAGCCTTGCATTGGAATCTCAACATGGCAAACTTGATGCGGACCTCCGCATTTATGCTTTGCCTGGCACGCCTTCGGTTCAGTCGATCCATGACTACTATCCCTTCGCCATGGAGAATGGGGGCCGGTTGGCGCCGATGGCGGCTGAGGTGGTTGATCGCTTGGCTTTTTGGTGGCTCTTCGTCGCTTCCCTAGCATGGGTGCTGCTGACTCTCTCTGCTTGCGCTCTGACACTTATGTCCGTATACAAAATTTCGTTCGTTCGTCGAACTACTTATGTTCATTTTCGGCGTTTTGGGGGGATGTGCGACGTGAATTCATGCAACGTCTTTCTGATGCTCTTCATGGCACTCTGGGTTCCTCTCTCCGCGACGCTTTTCAGGAGGGCAGTGCTGACGCTGTGGCATGCCTTCCTGTTAGTCGGACTCAGGTTTTTCCTCGTCTTTTCTTTTTGCTTGGTGGCCCCCACTGCTTTTTCTTGTAAGAAATTGGTTATGTTTTTTATAATATGACGTTGATGCTGGGAGACATGGTGCCTGTACCTCGGTACATGAAACCTGGCGACACCGCTGTTGTCCATATTCATGCGGTGTCAGTCCGGCATAGGCAGGAAGGACTTTGCGACAGCTCTGTCTTACTGTCTACTGAGAAGAGATCCTACTGAAGGACGACGAGGCGAGAAGGGAACATTGTGAGGCCGAACCGGGTCCATATTGTGGTATGGCGAGTCGTTCGGCTTCTTTTACTCTGGCGGTATGCGTCGGCTTGCTTTGCCTGTTCGTGGTGTGCTACAATCTTGGAGATGTTCAAAGTCGGATCGAAGCCACGATGTCGGCAGGTGATCACGCCCGTGACTGTTACGACACAGTAGCAGCTATAGCGGAAACGACCAGGAAGTATTGCTGCTAATTTTGTTTATGTTATTACCACAGAGCCAAGGCAGCAGCAAGCGCGGATCAGAGACAAGGTGCACGGACGGATGAGTAAGCGCCTTTGGGCTGCCGCGCTAACTTTTAATGTCACTTCCTCGCCTGTCCGTATCATACCAAAATATCAATCACAACTCTACTGAACACAAGCACCGATGCCGGTCAAAGATGTGTACCGGGTGGCGATGAAAGTTTGTGTGTTGCTGTCATTCAGGCCGCATTGTCGCCAGTAGGACAAAGGCAGATATGGAAAACGTGATGATGAATGTGAAGCACAACCTAGGTGCGTCGCGGCTGTCTGATGAATCGTCGTGCACCACCGAATGGTCACTCCGAACGGTCGCACCTCTCTATTCAGATAATCAAAAGAGTGACGAAATGGGCCTCTTGTGTGTACGTCTCAGCAATGGCTGTGAATGAAGCTATTGACGCAGAGAGAGCCTCTGCCCAGGCAACTCTAGGCAAGTGCCCCGTTGGTTTGTAAGTGTCGCAAACTATCAACTGCGGCAAGTATCGCGGTAGTCGCAGGACGTCAGGACCAGTGCTAAGGCGCGTACTCCGCAGGAAACGGAATTCGCATGAGCAAGGAGCCTATTATCATGCTTAACCCCTTGAATGAAGATCGTGCACCAGGCCGACTTGCCTGGTGATGCTGCCCGTTCTTGTCCCCCGATAATCACTGCGTGTCGACGTGCACTCCTGATTTGATTTTTTTTTTTCAATTTTCAAAATGTTGGTTAATACGTCGTCATTGATTTCGTCTTACTGCATGTACAGGTTCGGTAGAGAGGATCTGGATGAAGCCGTGGAGCGGCGTGTGCAAGAACTGGAAGCTGAGGTGCGGTGTGTGTGTGTGTGTGTGTGTGGATGATAGCCGGAGGGTGGCTTCCCTCTGGCGCTGCCTTACCCTTCATTTGATGTGCCTGATGAGCAGGAGAAGATAAATCCGTCTGCCAAGCATGGCTTCTTCCTGGAATGGGCCACCCAGTCACCCCCGTGGCCATTGCAGAAGATTAAGGACAAGCAGGGCAGAGACACCGGCATCATCGGCATCAACGCGCCCTTCATTAAGTATTACTATAATGTGTGTATCACTGTGTTCAACATGTTGCGAGTGTCATTTGTTGGCCTTTGGGACCGTCTCATAGGGTGAACGGTGCCTGTGCTGTGCGCATGGCAGTCGGAATACGAGAAAGGGACCTTTTGGCGGCTGAAAGCAGCTGGTCACGTCCTCGTGGGCGTCTCCTCTTACGAGTTCTTCCCCGGCAATGCCACAAACCCTTACACCGACCGTGCGCCCCAGCAGGATCCAGAGGTAACACCTCTGCCTTGTTATGATTTTAAGAATCGAGCGTTTCATGCCACCCCTGCACCCCATCATCCATGTGAATGAAATGTGGCTTGTTTGTTGCTGGATTTAGTATTTGTGCGTCCTCGTTTCACCGTCCTTCTGCAGAACAAAAAGATTTACGCCGCCGTCGATGCGTGGCTCCACTGCTTTCAGCATCCAAACGAACACATTGCGCCAGGTGCGATGCACCTTGCTCTGCCGTCAATGCCCCCCCTCCTGCATCGTCTGCCTCACTGTCACTCACAGCGCGCTACCCGGATTGCTGCTGCTCGTCCGTAGGGATACCGCGGGCGTTGATCAGTCAGTCTGACTTCATCGATTCCACACAAGCTGATTTAACACCCAAAGGCCTTCAAAAGAAGTACCTGTTTTCGTACTCTGATCTGGTGTGGCACCGTCTCCTCTCACGCACAGCCCCCCTTACATGCACGCTCCTCACTTTGCTTGCTGTAAAAAGATAATTTGCGTCTCCCTTGTAAACCCTAAAACCAAAATTATTGCCCCCTCCCTCGCTGCAGTCCGGCGAATGGAATGACTTCAACCGTAACTTTACTGTGGCTAAAGAGTGTGTAAAAATTGCTGTCACACAAGGCATGGCTCCCGTCATGCTCATTGGTAAGAAGAAAGATGAAGTAAGTCCACACGCGCGCTCTCATCGCAGATGTTCGTTGCCGTCAGTCCCCTGACAGTAGCCAATATTTTTGTTTTCGTCACTGAGAGCACAGTGTGGTCGGATTTCAGAACAACACTGCTGTCATGGGAGACCTAATGCCGTTCGTCCAGACAGGAAGAGTGATCATCACTGATATGCGTACGTATTGCGCCGTTGTGTGTGTGTGTGTGTGTGTGTGTGTGTGTGTGTGTGTGTGTGTGTGGACTTACTATCAATCCTGAGATAGTAACCGATTAATAGTTTCCTGATTTTTGTTGACTTTGATTTTGTCTGCATTTTGCAGTGGGCCACACGCCGCTGACGAATGCCATGGAAGAGTCTGAGTTCTTCTTCGTCCCCAATCTAAGCGATGCCTCGCCAAGGGTGGCTGTAGAGGCGCTGCTGCGAGGGACGCCATTGATCATGAACAAACACATCGCAGGCGGGTGGAAGTACGTGAATGACCAGACGGGTGTGCTCTTCGACGGCGCTGACGACTTCCTTCCTGCTATCCAAAGACTGCGCGCACTGCGGGATGCAGGAAAGCTACGGCCAAGAGAGTGGTACATGTGAGTCTCCCTCTTTGTTTTTTGAATCCCTTATTAATTCGATGCGTGTAGGCCCTCTGACGCTATGCTTTCACTCTCATGCAGTGAGAATTATGGGCCCAGGAGGGCGAGCTTGCGACTTCAAGCATTCTTGGAATTGGCGGTTGGAAAAGAACGAATGGCAAAAGCTAAGTCTCTAGTTCGCAACAGGTGGTAGAGTCTGAAGCGGCAGTGCTTTTTCACGCAAATTGTAGCATTTGCTTGGCTGACAATTAGACAGCCAAAATGTGGATTACGTGGATTCTTCTCGCGAAGATTTATGATACATGAGTTGCATCCCCCTTTTCTGCGCTTGCCAGCTCCTGGAATACCCAGTGTCTGTGAGTGTGTGTGTGTGTGTGTGTGTGTGTGTGTGTGTGTGTGTGTGTGTGTGTGTGTGCGTGTGTGTGTGTGTGTGTGTGTGAGTGTGTGTGCTGTGTGTTAATAATCTTTGAATCCATATGTAGCCATGCCCGTTATACACAGTAGATGTTATGGACAATGATTGGGCTGTAATTACCAGTCGTCTGTTTGAATTGTCATCCCATTATGCCACCGGCTGAACTCCCTATCATCAACGCGCATCTTCCCATTGCATGAGGCACTTCGCCACAAGTAAACCCCTTGGTATTTTTGTCCTCTCAACAATGGCCTGAGTCTCACCATTTCACTCACACCCCTACATATTAAACACATGTTCAATGTTAAGGCCGACAACGGGCATGGCATCCTTTTTTGTACTCGTGTTGGTCGACGTGAGTCCAACCTTTTTACCAACTCATTGACTTGGAGAACCCCTAAACCTCCCTTGCTGTGCGCTATGCAATGTAATTATGATCAACCGACTCGTGGATGGGGTAGGGACAAACAAAATGGAAATTGAAATTGAAATTGTTTACAACATGTACCGGGTGAAACCGGCTGCTGTCTCTTGCCCCCTTGTATGTGCCGTTGGAGGTCTTATGTTAACAGGAGCTTGACGGTAAACCATTGATCCCAACCTCTCCATTGCCAGTGACGATACCGTCTAAAACATACACGTAACTTTCCGATCTAAACGTAATTTTTTTGGATACAGTATGAGATAAAAAAATGTCGCTAGTCTCCACGATACGCGGCCTGCTCCAGCCGCTGCGGGGATGTTGATCAGCGCGAGGCTGGTCAGCTTGAGGTGGACGAGGCGTACGTGCCTGACCTCGGGTACCGTGCGACTCCGGTCGTGCCAGAGCTAGGGGCAAGGCATGTGAAAAACCCCCTCGCTCAGATCATCCTCTGTCCCGTCTCGATCCGTGCTCTTCCCCGCCCGAGGTAGTAGTTGCTCCTCCCGACGCACTTCGCCACCTAGCCGAGTCTTCCCTCCTTCGGGGGCTGGGAAAAGAAAATAACTAAGTTGCAGACGGTGTCCGGCTAGCTCTCATGCCCCCGTGCAAGATGTTCTCATGTCCTCTGTCCTTGTTCCGTCTGTTTCCAACACCCATCCGATCGCGTTGTGGCCGGCCGTACCCTCCTCCGGTGGTTTACGTTGTTAGGGGGCCGCCTTTACGAGCAGTGTGCCGTTACGATAACCCTAGGCACATTGCCTGAGGCGGCCTATCGATAACCGGGTACCGACTAGGGGAAGGGTGGGTCGGACACGGGGATCGAGTCGCCGAATCACAAAAGACGTTGGGTACGGGAATATTTTCCCACAAAAGACGTTGGGTGCTGGGGGGGTCGTCGGGGGGGCGTTCGACGGGTGGTGGTTGGAAGGGATGGGGGAGGAGAGGAGGGGAGGGGGGGAGGGGGTGGGAGTTGAGGGGGGGAGGGTGGTGTGGGGGGGTGGAGGGCGTCGAGAAGGTGGGGGCGTCCCTGTGGGAGGGGGGCGGAGCGGAAGGTGTGGTTCCATAGGAGAGTGTGAAGGGAGTATACCGAGGACCGGGGGTCGAAGGAGGGGGGATTGTATGGTTGGTCCGGGGGGGCTGTTGCGATGAAATAGGTGTGTAGGAGGGCGTGGGTTCCGCACGACCATGCTCCGTCGGAGTCGTTTTGGCGAGGCGGGTTGAGTGAGCGTAGGACTCCGACGGGAGGGGGGGGGGGAGGAGTTCCAGTCGGAGAGGAGATTGAGAGAGCGGGCGAGGAGGTCGGACGGAGGGGGGTGGTGGAGAGAGTCAATCCAGGTAGCGGAGGAGTGAGTTAGGTGGAGGAGGCCGAAGTGAGTGTTTTGCCATGTGAGGACGAGGAGAGAGTGGGTAGGCGTCCCCGGACGGGGGGGGGAGCCGCGGTTGGCGAGGTTAGTCCAGTGGCTGGGGTATTGGGAGTTGTGGTGGTTATTATCGACTTCGTTGTTAGTGATAACTATGTACGAGGCGGTGGGAGTCGAGTGGAGTTTGGTTATTGTGGTAGCGAGGCAGTATAGGTTAGAGAGGTCCTGATATTGTCCCCATTGGAAGGAGAGGACAGCAGAGGTATCGATGTAGCCGATGGGGGTGGGGAGGCCGTATTCAAGGTTTAGGTCGAATAAGTAGTTATGCAGTGCTATGCAGCAGGTGCGGGGGCTTAAGTGGGCCGGGAGAGTGGATTGTAGCGTGGTGTTGACAGTGTGACTTCGGATATCGGGCTGGGGGGTGGGGGGGTTGGTTGTGGGGACTAACCTCCGGGCCGTGAGGCCCGTCTTGTGGGGGACTAATGATGATAAGCGGCCTTGCCGGCCGAGGCTTGTGGAGGGCGAGGGTGTGAGGCTCCGGAGGGTCCGTTCGTCGAGGTCTTGCGCATTTCGGCGAGCAGAAGGTCCTTGGAACGGATGGTCGTTCGGAGCTTAAGAGGGGGTGGGAGGTGTAGGACTGTAGGGATGGCGGAGAGAGTATGAGAGGGAAGGGGAGGGGGGACTTAAAAATTGTAAGCAAAGTGTGGTAGGTATTAGGAGGAGGGCGATAGTGGGGAACAACAGTGACAGAGGGGGTTGTCGATATCGTATCAAAAGTGCTTCGGGGCTTCCGAGAGAAGCCGCGGAGCAGGCCTAAAGGGAGTGAGGAATGTAGGGGCTGGGGAATACGTGTATCGTTGAGAGTGTTAGGGGTACGTGACAGCAAGACCGTGTCTGTAAGAGGGGGGCGATATTTCCGGGGCAGGTAAGTACGCGGGGGGGTGGGTGATCGGTTAAGCTGTCGGATAGAGCGGGGCGGGCGGGCTAGTCTCATCGGGGGAAGAGTTGTCAAAATTGTAACGACAGGCGAGTTGGGCAGAGCATGGAGGGTGGAAAAAGTGGGAGGGAGAACGACTGCACTAGGGTCTACAGTGAGGTAATCGTAGGTAAGCGCGAGTGCCTGATGGGTCAGTCGGGTTAGGCGGGCCATTCTGTAAATAGAAAAGGGAAAGAAAATTAGAAATCGGAGGGGCACATTTACAGGAGCGAGCGTTGGACAGAGCAAGGGAGCAGCGGAGGGTCAGCCACTCAGCCGTCAACTGGAGGGTTAGGTAGGGGGGAAGAGGTGAGCGGGGTACCGGTGTCTGCGGCTGATACCGGGGGAGGAGAGTGGGAGGCGTCGGCGGACGGATCGTGTCCATCGGCAAGCGGGGAGTTCGTGCGAGGGGGAGCGTACAGGGCCCGGGCTGGCGCGACAGGCCAGGTGGCATGTGTAGCTGTGAATAGGCTAGTGTAGTTGTGGGGTAGGAGGGTAACATGAGGGGGAGGGGGGTATCGGCGTGAACTGATCAGGGCGGTGTTCAGTGCAGGGGCAAGAATCATGCCTGTAATTTTTTTTTCTCTGATTAAAGAAAGCGACAGTCGAGTTTCATGATATTGCTTTACTGGTCGAATTTTGAAGCACTGTTGCTCGGAAGCATTAAGGTGAGGGAGAAGTGTCGATTTTATTGCGCTGTTAACGATAGAATCAGCGTAGGCTAGCTAGAGGGGACGCTGGGGGCAAGACATGTCCTTACTGTGGGGCGGGGGGTGACGGTCGGCGAGCGGCAAGTTCGGGCTAGAGGGAGCGTATAGGGCAAGGGCCGGCGCGACATGCCAGGCGGTACGTGCAGCTGCGAGGAGACTAGTACATTTATGGGGTAGGAGAGTAGCATGAGGGGAGGGGGGTGGCGATGAGTGCTGATCAGGGCATTGGATAGTGCAGAGGTAAGAATCAGGCCTGTAGAATATTGTATTATTTGGTTTAAAGAGAACGATTCTCGAGTCGCATGATGTGGCATTTTTGGTCGAGCTTTACAACACTGTGGCTGGGAAGCACTAAGGTGAGGGAAAGGTTTCCAATTAGGTGCGTTGTGAACGAGAGTATCAGCGTAGGCTAGCGGGAGGGGGCGGGGGGTGCTAGACAGGGCCTTACTGTGGGACAAAGCGGGACGATCGCACCGGTACGGCTCTTCTGTGTGGGCTGTAGAGTCAGCGGCCCGTCCCAGGTCAGTGGTTGACCTAGGAGCGGCGAGGACCAGAGGCGTCTGGAGTCCTTTGACTGGTGAGTATTCCAAAGCCGTGTCCAAGTCTTGGGTGGATGGGGGTGGTTGGGGCACATGGTTGAGTAGAGCGAGCGGATGTCCCGCTGGATAGCTCCGGGGGTTGTAGGGGTCCGCGGTGGGCGCATTCACGGGCCGATCCCGCAATGGCATAAGCATCTGTCTGTGAGTGGGGGGGGGGGGGTAGGGGTCGAGGACATTTCGATCGAGTTGGCTTTCGAGTGTGTGAGAGAAGTAGTGGGGTTGATTGTGGCTTTTCGAGTAGGTTTTTGAGTGTAGTGCGCGTGTTGGCTGCACGCGACCAGGCCCGGTGGAACCTGGGTTTGTTGGATGTTGGCGGCGGACGGGAACTTCCGGACGCTCGGAGGGGCGCGGTGTGGCGCGCCGCTCCCCTGGGGGGGATCTTTTTGTAAGCGATGAGTGTAATTGTTCTTGCGTAGTACTTTGACGGGTACATGTGTGGTGTTCGAAGTGGATGGCGCGATAGCTGTCGGGGGGATGAAATTCAAATCCCTGGAAGCTGCGCCTTTGAGTGTGTACCGTCTGGTGTCGCTACGGATCCACTGACCATTGTGAGCTAGGCTCTGGTGGGGAGAGGTGAATGGTACACGCTGTTCAACGGCCCTATCCTCCAGTTTTGCGCTCGATGGGAGGCCAGGCCCAGAGCGAAGACGATCGGCGTTGCTCATTCGAGCTACCGACCCATCCCCGTTATGTGGTGCATTAGTACTTTAGTAGTACTTTGGGTCTTTTTACTGTCTTTAGTGACGGTAGGATATGTTTTTTCGTTAACATGGAAGCAGAGTTGTGGTTCGGCTAATGACATGAGTACGTCGAGTGTAAACAAACGTGAGTCAAATGCCGCAAAACAAGTAGTGTCGAAGCGTCTTAATTTGAAATTTGAAATTAAACACAACATGTGCCGGCAAACTGGACCGACTGCTGTCTCTCGGACCTCTCTACCAAGCCATACAGGACTTATAATCGAGTTTAGCCCGGGTCTCTTCGACCAGGTACACCTATCGACACACCTATCTGCAATGTGTGTCGATGTTCCTCGGGAGTTAAAAAACTGTAAGCAACCGCAGTAATAGCCACAGTCCCCCCGCCTAAGCAGTAACAGCGTAATAATTTTGTAATCAAGAAAAACAGATCTAAAAATAAATCCACTTGTCGAGAAATGCAAAACTAAACTGCTGCTCGACCTTCACGATGCTCGGCCCGCTCCCACCGAACCGGGGTGCCGACCGGCCGAGGCCGGTCGGCGTTCGGGAGGGACGACGGGCCAACCTAATCTAGCTCCCGCGTGACTTCGGACTTGCCGAAGATAGGAGGGGAAAGGCTGGCAAAAAACCCCTCCTCGCGTGGTCGCTCGTCGATCCCGCCGCCCCATCCCGTAAGCCCCGCCAAGGTCGCCGCCGCATCCGCCGACGCGACGGTCCTCCTTGTCGAGGTCCCCCGTCACCTCCAGGGCAGGTGGGGGGGACCGAGACACATAGACATAGAAAAAATTGGCGCTCCTGCCTCCGCACCTGAATTTCCCCCTGTCATTTCCCCGGTTTTTTCTCTGTCTGGTACCCGGGTACCTGTCTGGTAGTCCGGCATGCGTCCGTACCCTCCCCCCTCTGATCGCGCGTCCACCTAGTAGACTTTGTTGAGGTTGGGGCCTCCGCGCTTACCCGCCCCCCCCCGCAAGGGTGTCGTCTATCCGGTAGTGGGTATCGAGGAGGGGGGGGGGGTCAGGTCGCCGTAGCCGGTTCCGTCGGGCCGCGGGTGCACGGAAATTAGTCAAAACCCTCCGTACGGGGTTTTCCGGCGGCGCCGACCCGGAGGGTCGTCGTCGCCAAATCTTGTCGCTCCTTCCGTCGCGACATGCCTCCTTGCCGCCCAAGCCTACCCCCCCCCCCCCTCGGGAGATGTATCTCGTCGGCGTGGCGGCTCGCTAGTGAGCGCCCTACCCTGGTGCTGCTCCCCAACTAGCTCGACGCCGGGTACGGACATTAGTTTAATTATCCAAAAAGCCCTCCGTACAGGGATTTCCGGCGGCGGCTCATCCTGAGGATCGCCGCCGCCTCACATAGCCGCTCCTCCGCCTGCGACCTGCCACCGGCCTATGCCATGTCTTGCTTCCCCCCCTGAGAAGTGTCGACCGGCACAGGGCTGGTAGGCGGCTAGCGAGCGCCCTTTCCTGGCGCTGCTTCCCGGCTGGCCACCACCGGCTCCAACACCCACCCCCCGCCGCGGATCCGGCCGTACCCTCCTCGCAATCAGACGCTCCGGAAGTACATGTCCCACCCCCTCGAGGTAGGACTGTTCTTAGTAGTATCTGTACGCGAAAAAACATATCGGACGGGCCGAGCGGGAGATCTCGGTGCCGGTATTGCACAGATATTATTTTTTCAAAAGCCCTCTGTACATGGCTTTCCCGACAGCTGCTGATCCCGCGGATCGAGCTGTCGGCCCTCTTAGCCCACTACCGTGCCAGGCATGGCAGGGCTACGGGGTTTCCAACGCCCACCACGGGGAGGTGAGGGGATGCCGACGGGCATGCGAGCGCACCCCCCTCCGGGGCCGCCGCCGCTGCGCCGCCGGCGGGCGCCGAAGCGTCTTAGTAGATTGACAGATGGTCCATCTTAGTTGTTGTGCGCCGGTATCCTAACACGGGTGATCTTTCGCGCGTCCGAGTCTTCGTTGTGAGATTTCTTACGCAAGCGTAATTCTCTTTGTCCGCCGGAATTCTACATCATATCATTTTCATCGTTTCCTTTGAAAAGATGCTCGTCGGGAGCATTAACAATGTGTTTTTGGTGTCTAAGATTATATTAAGTCTTGTTTCCTTACCTTAAAATGCTGCGAATGTGCTCGTGCTGACATTATTCCTTGTGGTGGTGTAAAATACTGCACTATTTGAATTGCTTTTCGCGAGATTCTTTCGGATGTTTTGGTGAACTTGAACATTTAATTTCAGTATTTCTACTCTGTTCAATATAGTTGTCAAACAACGTCGTCTATTCTAGAAGTTGTCAAGCAACATTGTCATTCATCAATAGTTGTCAAGCAACTTCCCTATTCAAGACCCAGCCTCATGACGAAATCTTCTAGTGAATTACGGGTGTCATGATCACGTGTGCGTCCCGACTTGAAATGTCCTTTCGACCCGTCCGAGTGACACGAAGGGCCACCTTCAACGGGGCAACAGACGCACTCATAATAAGGCCCATGCTTTTTGTCGATATACCCTCCCCCCTCTTGGAATATTTGCGAGTTGTTTCGGGCACCTGCCGGGTAATCGTGACGCTGTGGACATGTTTTCGCCTCGCATTTGTCGTCTAGTTCCGACGTTATTCCCTCCGACCGCTACATCATGGCGGCGTGCCGGATGCTTGGCCCACGCTGGGCCGAAATTATCATGTCCAGAAGTGTCCGCGCGATGCAAATAAAATCTTCATGGCTATGGCCCCTCCTCCATGACATGGTCTTCTCCAATGGGGATTAGCGAACAACGCCGATCCCCATGCATGCTCGTAACCCACATCCCCCGACCCACGTTTGCCTTGATCGTGGTACGTCATCAAATTACATTATTGGAGTGTTCATGTTTTGGAGGAACTCGTGACTGATTTTGGTGCGGGACTTGCGTTTGGAGGTTTGCCGAATCCGGTATGGGACCTCTCGGAGTCTTGGGGTCGCCCCGGGATGTAATGTGGTTGAATTTTGCGGCACCGCATGAGTACAATCAATGTTGTGCCCGTGTGGCTGTTACGGTCACTAGTGCACGCACGAACACTAGTGTTTCGGCTGTGAGTGTGCCGATCCCGCTCACAAGCGGCCTTGCATTGGTAGCCCAACATGCTAATAAGGTACTTCGTCGACCCTTGGAGCGCCGGTTATTATGTGTGTTATTCATGACTACTACCCCTTTGCCCTAGAGGATGAGTGTCGGTTTGCTCTTATGGCGGCTGAGCTCGTTTGTGGCTTAGCTATTTTGGTTGTCGTTCGACTTTTCCCAATGAGCTTGGGTGAGGCGGATTCTGGCACTCCGGATTTGAAAGCCGCGCATGCGTAAATGATTTTGTTTGTCGCTCTACTTCTGTCCATATCTTTCGATTTCTTGACGATAATATATGCGTCGTAAGTTTATGCATCGTTTGTGCTTATGAATTGTTCGCGGCACGTTGGATCCCTAGCTCTGTTATGCTTTGCTGCATGATGAGGGAAATGTGGACGTTGTTGCTTGCTTTCTTGCTCCACGAGATTATAGGCTTGTTTGCTTTTTACTTCGTATTTCTTGTGACGAGGACAAGCCTACAACAATACATTGCGAGATGAAATACAAGTACTCGTTACTAATTTGATCCCTACTATTCCATCGGAAGGACGTGCGATGTGGGTACGTCATTCATGCAATTTAGCTATATGATACTTATGCGCATTGTAGTGCCAGTAATACCCAGTGCGCACAAGTACTACACACATTTACGCTAACTAGCTAGACGACGCGCATATCTAGTTTCCCGAGACAGACCATCCGCGTCGATAGTCAGTTTAGACCGTTACGAGAACCTTAGCACCTGGCACGATGACCAAGCAAGAGCACGTACAAGCTAGCTAGGCTGGAGCTAATTAAGCATAGTGCATAAGAGGGAGGCGACAAAACCTTTTAACATTTTTTTCGTTTCACGACATTCTATTGTAAATCACTAAATATCAAGACATCTTTCCAATTTTTGTCTCCATCTGCACTTCCATTTGCAGTAGCAAACAGCAAGCAAGAACATATTTGTGTCTACAATTACCTCTTGGAAGGCTACATGTCACATTCTTATTGGTGGTTTCCGCTGACTATTTCTTGATAAATGTGTCATAGTTCAAACATTTTACGCATTTTCAACTAGGAGGTAACGTACCATAAATCGTGGCGCGCTTTCACCGCCCAACTTTGCTCATAAACTCGATTATCTAGTACACTCCTCCAAAGTCTGGACATGCATTATGTTAAGCATAAGCTTGACAAGAACACGCTCCCCTCTCACCCCGTCAAGCACGACGATACCCAAGTACCACCCAATTGTAGGAGAGCCGAGAACTCGAGAAGCAAGCAGTAAGCCGCCATTTGGGGTGGTTAGACCTCAGTTTAAAGCGGGTGTTGTCGGTGGAGGCACTCTTGCTTGGAACTGGTATGACTTTGTCTACACAGATGGCTCGAAAAAAGGGGGCTCATCCCCTCTCGGAGCACCAGCCACACACCCCGCCTCGGACACGCGAATAAAAATCCTGGTAACCTCTACCCCTCCCTCGCACACAATAAATCGAGCTGAACTTGCTGGCATAGATATTGGGCTCCAACTCGGCCGCACCCACCTCCTTACATACAGTGCGTGCTCCCTCCGCCTCATACAAGGATACTTAAACTGCCCTACTGCTTACATACACAACATTCACCGTGACACGCTCTACTCCATCACACACACCCTCAAAACCCGCTGCGACGCAGGCATCCGCACACACCTCGGCAAAATTAAAGCACACAACCACTCCCTAGGTAACGACCTCGCAGACGCACTCGCTAACCAAGTCGCGGATGGTCACCCACCCGACACCACATACACCAAAGGTTCAGAGGTCACGATAGGCCACTAGACCTGGCCATACACCCTGATTTCACAAACCCTTGGGGAACCCATACCCTACAAATACACCAACCTCAAAGCTGACGCACACACCTACAGCATCAAACACACACACACACACCCCTCCCGCAAACAACCAAACACGGAGCCCTCCTCGCCCACGCCGCGGAGGACGGAGCCGACTTCTCTTTCCACAAAAAACACTCAACCCTCACAAATGTTTAGTTCACACACAAACAAGAATTCATGTGGGGCGTCCACAACACCCGCCTTCTTACTCACAACCCCACCCTGCGCTGCCCCCTATGTGGCCAATTCACTAGCAACGGCCACATGGCCGGTAACTGCCCCACCATGTCTGGCCTAAGACAGGACCGACACAATAGTGCGCTGCAACTCCTACTCTCCCTCCTGGAACGCCACAACGGAGGACGCTGGGAAACCATCACCGCCGACTTCGGTAACAAACCCATAAAATCACTTGCTTCCCCACTCCTGCCCACACTCCGCTCGACTGTCACCCGCCTCACCCCACCCACATGCCCACCCGCCTTGTTGCCGCAGACGAAGGTCTCTCGCCCGACTCCCTAACCTCGTTTCCCGCCGTCTTCCCGCCTGAGATTCTCCCCCCCGCGTTACGACCCCCCGCACACAAACCCGACTTTATCCGCCTCCTCGAACCTCGCTTCGTCGGTCACACAAACGGCCGCCGCCGTTACGCATTCATAAAAAAGATTCAGATAGGGGAATGGAAGTACTGCACGGATAATAACCTCTCCCAAACAGCTCACCTCATACGTGCCACATGCACTCCCCTTGCAAACGCCATCCGCAACCACTGGCCAGGCACAGTGGTCGACATCCTTCCCATCGTTATGAGCCGCACAGGCACACCGCACTCCTCCACCATCACGAGTCTCACCTCCCTACTCACCGCCCGCACCGACCCTCCTGACAAACTCATCTCCAAAGCACGCCTCGACACGTCTCGCATACTTGCACAACTACACACGCATACTATCCAATGGCTGCATCATCTTCTCCTCATATACCGCATCAAATCCCGCACGACCTCCCGCCGCACCTCTTCACATTGCCCCTTCGCACTCCCCTAAATGCACACCGCCCTCACCTCGTCTTGCACAACTCCCCGGGGGGGGGGTAAAACCCCCGAACATCATTGGAGAGGTTGGATCTAGGTGGTTAACGGTCTAGCCCTGACTTGTAAGTTCCCTGTATGGCATAGTTGGGAGGGCCCAGAGACAGCAACCGGCGCATACGGCTTTTGGTGTAAAACCGGCGCATACGGTACATGTTGTAAACAATTTCAATTTCAATTTCAATTTTTGTCGGTGGAGTTTGTCGAATTAAGCCAATAACTTCCCGGGAAATTCCTGAACTACACACGTCATTCTGAGCGCCACGCTATGGCATTGCTCAAGTGCTCATACCTAGCTGCATATTACTCTGTGTTCCACACAACAGTATTTTTAAGGGACTTTATGGAGGGGGTTTGGAGGCGTGGGTGTCGTGTTCAATGCGCGAGGTTTGGTTTGCGGGTGTGTCAATAGAGCACGGAAGTTCACGCCGCTAACACGGGTGCTTTTTTAGAATGCAAGCGAGCAAAAACGCACATGACGCAGGTTTGGACAAACACTGCACGATGTAAACATGCGAGGGCGATTGGCTTAGGGGAGGGGCGAGGTCCAATTGGCCGTAAGGGACGCATCACGTTGACGGTGGTGTTTGGAATGCTTGGGTATGTGCTTGTGCCAACCACACCAGCCCCACGCGTCGGGAATTAGACTCGGAGGTCAATAGGAATGAAGAATTGGTTAACATATATCGACAAACCTCGCAGAAATCGTCTCTGGAGGTGAGCCGACTTCGATGGGTGTTGCTTGGCACTGCGGCTCAGCTTTGCTGGAATAATTCGTAAATTGAAATAATGCATAACAAATCGACTTGTGGGTGCTTTCGACTCCGGCCTAGGTGCGTTCGACGCGCATTGAATATACGCGTCCAACGGTACAAGTTGAAAAAGCTTAGACCATATATTAGTAAGTTATGATCGTTTGAACATTGTGGCCGAAAGCGGCTTGCCCTTGGATTGTGCGCATATCGGTGGTGAGTATTCATACGCGATTTCGTGCGTTTCCCCCACAGCGGCCTGCTCAACACCTCCTCCCTCCGTCGCCTATGCATTATACTTGCGCGACCGTCGCATCATCGTTCATATTGCGGCGTTGTGCGCCCGGTACTATTTTCGTCTAACCAGCACGGCACTGTTTGAAAGCCCGGCAGTATTCGAATTCGCCCCTCGTAGTTGTCGGCGCATTCCATTTTGCGCGCAAAAGCATTGCCTGGGATTTCAGGATATTTGTCAATAAAATCGACGCATGGTTACATTTTTGACTTGCGAAGGTGCAAAATCTTGTCCAGACTTTTGTGGAGGAGTGTATTATTGCTTATATTAAAGATATCAATCGCAAAAACAACTACCATCATAAGAAAGGACAAATAGATCGTCAAACAAAAGAGCTTAGAATCTTCCACAATCGCGCGCAGAAATTGCTTTACAACCTGTCGTACTTCACGAAGCTTGATAGCGTTCCAAAAGCACAGATATTCGTACCTATTTAAATACAGATACCAATCGCACATGAATACGGTTATTATTTTGCAAGAAAAAGTAACGGAGACAACCAAATAATCAGAAGAAAACTGAAAAAACCTAAGCCCGACGAACAAGAAGGCATGCCGCAACATCATCACTGCCCTCTTGCAAAGTGTCGCGAAGGTAGGAACTAGGAACCCAAAGTACCATGGAGAGCGTAGGAAGATGTTGCATGAATTATGGCCGGAAATTCCCTAAAAGTCGCCAAAAAGGAAAATAAGTAGTTCGACGAACGAAATGATGCATACTGACATAACCGTCAGAGCGCAAGAACTAGAGCTAGCAACACCCGTACATATGAATACTTGCTTTTAAAAGTTTTGGGGATTTTTTTGGAGAAATGTATAGATAGTTGTAGAATTTTTGCATAATTGTTTTCTATATTCCTTCACAAAGTCAGTACGAGATTGCGCATCTTCGCAAGTAAAAAATGTGATATAATGCGTCGATTTTATTGACAAATCTCCTGAAATCCTAGGCAATGCTTTGGCGTCCAAGAGGGATCGAGCCGACAAATACGGGGGGCGAATTCAATCACTACATAGCAGGTGAACTTGGGGTTATTGCGCCCGCACATTGCCGCAATGTGAATGCTTATGCGACGGTCGCGCAAATACGATGCATAGGCGACGGAGGGAGGAGATGTTGGGTATGCCTCTATGTGGGAAACGCACGAAATCGCTTGTATGTAGACTTGTATCACCGAAATGTGCATAACCCAAGGGCAAGCCGCGTTATGCCACAATGATCAAACAATCATAACTTATTGAAATAATGTAAAAACGTTTAGAAAGAAGTAACATTGAACGCACCTTTTCAATGCGCATCGAATGCACTTACTATTGAGTTCCAGCACCCGCAAATTTTGTTATTGTGAATTATTATAATTTCCGCAATATTCCGGAAAAGCTTAGCCGGAGTGCCGAGCAACACCCGTCGAATTCGGCTTACCTCATGAGGCGATTTGTGTGGGGTTTGTCGATATGGGTTTACCAATTCTTCATTCCTATTGAATTCCGAGCCTTATCACAGCGCAAAAAACGGACCTTTTTTCATACATTTTAACTTATGCGCACGCTGTACCACATTGCACACTGCTTTTGACACCTCCGAACGCCCCACAAACCCCGCCATGTCTAATTTGGTCTTTCCTAGACCGTACGGAATGTGTACGCCCTCTTGGTGGCCGTACTTGTCAGAGGTAGTGCTTGCTAGGCGGCCCAATAGTGGGGCTAGCGATGGTTACCGTATTGCGGCATGTCGACTTACCATCGGTAAAACATACCATTTCTCAGCAGCAACACGTCGAAATCCGCAGGCAGTATGCCTTTTCAGTCCAAGAGGCAGCGAGCGGCAATAAGACGGCAGGCGAGGAAGCATGCCGTGGCTGCGGAAGTATCCATTGCAGGTAGCCGCCCGAGTGTCGGAGTGGGGCAGCGACGAGGCGGCGTCAACAAAAACAACAACGACTCACCATCCCACGCTGACACTGCCCGCGCGAGAATCCGTGAAACAAAAACCGTGCAGAATTTGCAGTCACGCGTCCGCGACCACCGCCGAAAGGTAGTTAGTTCGAATGAGGCGGAGGGATACTGGAGGGCGAAGGTTGACAACCATAAGGATAGTGAGAAAAGTCTGCGGTCGCAAGTATCGGAACTGGAAAGGCAAATTGTCGCGGGAGAGATTAAGCGCAAGAAGATTCTGCGAGAAGTGGCACGGCTGAAACGTCAAATACTGCTGAAGCATAGCGCCGATCGAGGAGGCGCACCGGGAAATACTGCCAACAACAGTGGGAGTAGTAGCGACGTGGAGGACAACGGTAGTAGTGACGACGCCGAGGCCGAGCCTCACCGCCGCCGGCGGTCGCATCATCAGCGGCAAAGACCGAGCGGGCTGTCGTACAAACTTCGAGATACCGCTTCACGCGCGACAGTGCAAAGGTACATCGGACGCAAAGCTGAACCATTAGAGAATTGGTTGACTCAGGCTGTCGGTAATGACGACAGTTGGCAACGTGTGTTCGGCTGGGACGGCGAGGAGGAGGCGGATGGTCGTAGTGTGGATGACAGAGAGCACATACGCGGCGAGGAATTTCGTGAGGCGGGGGACCTGGCTGGACATCCCTATGATGTTCGAGCAGCACACACACCCCGTTTCATTTTAGGTGCTTTGCTAGCGAACTACCGAGAGCTTCTAAATGCTATTTCGCAATCTAAGCAATTTAAGCATGTGTTCAAAGCAGCCGAGGAACGTGCACTGCATGCGATAAGAGACATGTGGGAGCGAAATGGGTTGCAGGTTTACACCGATCTGAGGTTGTCACAAGATGCATATCAACTTCTTACCAACCAGACAACGCACAAATGGGATGAGGACATGGAAGAGATGGTGATATTGGTGTTGCCAGGAGGAGCTCAGATGTGCAAATGGCCAGCCGTACCTACATTGCTACAAACCCAAGAGCAGGAATTGAACGCAATAGGGTTGCAATCGTCCACAACCTTAGTGTGGCGGTTAGCCTCTGAAAGCTAAACGCTAGCACAAATCTGTTCTAGTCTGTCTAGTTCTGTTGTTGCAAGATGGCAAAATGATGTTGTCGAGAGGCGATGGTGAAAGATGTTTCACTGTTGTACTTAGGCAGTAGATGTTGTAAGTGAACAAAGGAATTGTTAAAAGGTTCTGTCACCTCCCTCTACTGCACTGGGCTTAGATAGGTTTCAGCCCAGACTAATTACGCATGCAAGCTACGCTTACGTGTCAGGCGTTAGGGCTGTCTAACCGTCGTCATCCGCCTCGAGATGCGGCCTGCCTAGCATTGGGTTTCACGACGCGGCTCCTTCTGCATCGAAGAGCTCGTTCTGGCGCGTCATCTGGCTGGTTAGATTAATTATGCATATTTGTACGTACCGGGAGGTACTGGTCGTACTGTAGCATCAGCACCATTACAATATTGCAGTAGCGACGTACCCACGAGTATACGTCCATCCTGTGGAAAAGCACGATTTGGTATCCGTCACGAGTACCTATACAATGTCCTGCAATGTACTGTTGTAGGACTGTACTCGTCACACTCGTACCCTCCCCCTCTTGACAGATCAATGAGGCCGCCGCGAGGCAGACCTCCGTGGTTCTTGGCTCCTTTAATGAAGCAACTACTAGGACTCAGGAATGCGCGCTGGGTGAGCGTGCATGAAATCAGTGTACGCCTGAGTCTTGGCAAATTTGTGCCATTGAGGCGTCTCCAAAAATTCTTGTAACGCAATTGTTCGATGTACCTCGTTCAACCGGTGCCAGACAGGTGGAATGTCGTCATCACTGAAGTGCGTCATGAAGAGCAGATATTTGTCTCGTCGCCCAGGTAGCGACTTGATGCACACAGCAGAGATGTGCGAGACGTCAAACTCCTCGTCGTCTCCTTGAGGTAAAGTCACCGGGACAGGTGGTCGTAGCGGAGCGGTAGAGCAGGGTCGTAAGTTGTTAACATGGAACACATGATGTAAGCGTACTGTCGCTGGTAGTTTCAATTTGTAACTGTGTTTCCCAATCTGCTCCTCCACTGGAAAAGGGCCGAGCTGTCTGTCTCTGAGTTTCCGGTTCGGTTGTCCTCGCAGAAACAGATTTGTTGTGACGACTGACACCTTGTCTCCCTTAGCGAAGTGTGGCGCTGTAGACGGTTCTGTGCGCGCTTGCATCTCGTCCTTGTGTAGCTGTAACACTGAGCTTACCACGGTGTGTACTTCCTGTAACAATCTCAACCGTTCTTTTGCGTCTTGCGAAATTGGAATCGATGGTCGCATGTTGAAGAGCAGGTCATGAGGCTCCTCAAGAGAAAAACCAAAGTTAGCCTCGAACGGTGTGTGCTCAATTCCGAGTGCACGCGAAGCGTTGTACGCAAACTCCACTTGTGGTAGAAGTGTCGACCAATCAGAGCCATCATAGCAACAGAAGCAACGAAGAAGCTGCTGAAACGTGTTGTTCACTCGCTCTGTCAACCCGTCTGTTTCTGGGTGTCGGCCGGAAGACATGTTCAGACGCGTTCCGAGGCGTCTCCAGAGTGTCTGCCAGAAAGCGCTGACAAATTTCGGGTCGCGGTCGCTGATCAGCACACGGGGAAGTCCATGTAAGCGGTAGACTCCCTGTAAAAACAAAGTGGCAGTTTCTTCGGCAGTAATCGACTCTGTACATGGCAGAAAATGGGCCATTCGAGTTAGATGGTCTACTACAATCAGCACATTGTTAAAGCCGTTGCTTTCAGGCAAGTGTGTCAGGTAGTCAAGACCAACTGTGTGCCACGGTCTGGGTGGAACAGGTAATGGGTAAAGAGTCGCAGCCATCTGCGGTCGAATCTTCGCTCGTCGACACACGACGCAGCGTTCACAAAAATCTTTCACGTCTTGGCGGATTCGTTTCCACCAGAATCTGTCGAGTGCTTTAGCAAGAGTGCTAGCAACTCCTCTGTGACCAGCTGACGAACTTTCGTGCAGCTCTGTGATCAATCTCAGTCGGAGCTCATAGTTCTGTGGTGTACAGAGGCGATTGAGGCGCCAAAAGTATCCGTCTCTTGCTTCTATCCGGCTGTCTCTTGTCCACTCACCATCGTCCCCATAAAACAAATCTTGTGAGAACCCCTCGCGAATGAGATCAGCGAACTCAGGGCTCAGCTGTAGCGCGTCAACAATAAGTGAATTTAACTGTGCGTCTTCAAACAGCAGCTGGGACTTCCGTCGTATTTCTCGATCTGACGGAACCTCGCCATCCCAAAATAAGGGTATTGTGGCCTGAGGTACGAAGTCTGGACGCCGGCTTAACGGGTCAGCTTCGTTCAGAGCTCCTTTGCGATATGCAAGTGTCATCGAGCCCACAAACGGTTGCAAATCCCGCAGGTATCTTGCTTGCCGCTTGTTCAGCCTGTTGTTCGGTTGCCTGAGCAGATGTCGCATTGTGTCGTGGTCTGTTACGACAAGGAACTTAGAACAGCCTTCAAGATAGCACCTCCAATGCTTGACAGCTTCGCATACGGCCAAAGCTTCTAAGTCGTACGCAGAGTAAGTGTTACCACGCTCAGCTGGATTCAGCTTGCGCGCCCAGTAAGAGACTGGTTGAAGACCTCTTCCTTGGTCTTGCAACATGACTGCTGCAATCCCCACTGTTGAAGCATCTGTAGCCACGGTGAACGTTGCGTCCGAGCCGACCTCCGGAAGGATCAGGCATGGCGCGGAAATGAGCCGTAACTTGAGAGTCTCAAAGGCTTCCAACCAGGTAGGCGTCAGCGTAACCTTCTGTGGCTGGGACTTCCGCAGTAAGTCCGTCAATGTAGCCGTAAGGTCGCTAAAATGGTGTATAAATCTGGCATAGAAGTTGCAGAACTATACGAAACTGCGAACCTCCTTCTGCGTCTTGGGCACTGGCCAGTCTGCAACGGCCTCGACTTTCTTTGTAGAAACCGAAATTTTACCGGCTGACACAGTATAGCCCAGGTATTCCATCTGTTGTAATCCGAAGAAGCGTTTCTTAAGGCGTAACTTTAGCCCTTCCTCCTTGAATCGCTGCAGCACTAGACGTAGGTGCTCCAGGTGCTCCTCCAGTGTTCGACTGTAGATACAGACGTCATCGAGGTAAAGTGTCACGAACTTATGTAAAAAGTCGCGAAGAATGTCGTTCATCATCCTCTGAAATGTAGCTGGTGCGTTGCACAGTCCAAACGGCATGGCGACCCATTCCATTAAGCCATCATGGGTCTGAAAAGCCGTCTTGTGAACGTCCTGATCACGCACTCGAACTTGCCAGAATCCCGAAGCGAGGTCGAGGTGTGTGTAAAAATTCGCGTCCTTAAGTTCGTCCAGAGTGTCATCCACACGCGGTAGCGGGTAAGCATCTTTACGCGTAACCTCGTTAAGACCACGGTAGTCAATGCACAGACATAGCGAGCCATCAGCTTTCCGCACAAAAAGAATTGGCGAGCCGAACTCACTGTAGCTGGGACGGACCAGACCAGCTTCCACTGCGTCTTTGAGCTGTCGATTAAGCTCAGCGCGCTCTGCGGGTGACAATCTGTTAAAACGTTGACGTCGCATTGGGCCAATTGTTTCAATGGGATGATCCCACTGTCGGCTTACTGGTGGAGAGTCGACTGGTTGCAGTAACTCCGGGAAGTCATCAAAGAGTAACGACCGGAAGTTGTCACGTTGTTCTGCAGTTAGCTCCTCTCCAGTGTGAAAGTCTGTCGGTTGTTTAGCGGATGTCGTGAGTTCAATGACGTAAAAAATCAGCATGACGTCCCCTGCTGCGGCGCGTCTTGCGCATGAGCTTCTGAACTTTCGTAGACGACAGGAGTAGACACTCATGGCGTCGTTCCTCGAGGGTAGTCTCCACAGCTGTGCCGTCCATTAGTGTAAAAATTCTGGTTGTACCAAAATGTAAAGAGGCATGTTCGTCATCAAGCCATGGTAAACCCAAGATTAAATCAGGTGTGCGTAAATCACGTAAAACGTAAAAAGTCCGGTGAAATTCGTGGCGAGCCAGCTCAAAAGTGACATCGCAGACTGTCGTAGAAGTCACTCGTTGTCCGTTAGCGAGTCGAACTTGAGTCTTACTTGCAGACTTCCGAGTCTGTAAAGCAAAGCGTCGTACAAAGTCCTCTGACACAAAATCAATCGTTGCAGCGCAGTCCACTAATCCAGAAATTTGGTGTCCGCCATCAGGAGTTTTCACAGTCAGCTCAGTTCGAATTAACGGGCGAGCTTCCGTGAGGTCAGTCAGTAGGGCTGTAGCTGGCGAAGAAAAATGTCGCAGCGTAGCGATGGAAGGTTCCGCGTTGTCTGAAGGTACATGTACCGAGTCGGGTCGATCAGGTGTTGTAGGTTCTGGTGAGTCGTTAAACGCAAAATCTGCGTCGACTAACCACAGTTGTACATGCCAAGGAGCTAGAGCAACCACCTCATGTTGCGTTGGGTTCTCCAGTGACTGACGAGTAAAAAGCTGTGTTCTCGCTGGGAATTCTTAGTAGAGTTTCCAGTGCTTAGTCACTTGAGTAAATTTCGCCCACTTCGGTAGTACAAATACAGCCATCGTAGATGTCGGAGATGTTCGACGACAATCCTCAAAATGCTGCGCAATCTGTTCAGCTAACTCCTAGGGTGGGTTGATGAACACCCGTTCTCCTGACAACTCTCTGTCTAGAATCGAGTCACTCGGCGAACAGTGAGGTAGGTCACTGTGCGAGTTAAGACCTTCATCATCAGCACATCCCTCCAATGTGAAGTTGAATCGTGCATGCAGAGGGTCAAAGACTGAGTCAACTAGTTTCCAATCAACTGAACGTCTGGTTATAGTTTTACGACTCTGTCTCTGCTTAGTCTGACGACGACGACCTGCTACTAGCGTTACATGTGTCGCGACTGTAGGCGATGGAGATGCCGAAGGTGTTTCGACGACCTCTGTCGCTAACAGTGTCTCAGAATGAACAGTAGATGTAGCCGGCTGCTCCAGTTCATTTGTAGAACAACCTTGCCACCATCATTGCTTCTTGGGTTCCATCGGTGCCTTGCCCTTGAACTCCGGGCATTGGAACAGTCGGTGTCCCTTCTTGTGGCACTTGAAGCAGAGTCCCTCGTCCATGTGTCGCTTACGCTCCTCAGCTGTCATTGCATTTGCGAGTGAATATTAAAATCTTCGCGGCCAGATGTCTGACCACGTCCGCCATTGTTGTCACCACGACCACCATTGTTGCCACCACCACGTCCACGTCCGCGGCCACGACCACGGCCACCTCTATTACGTTTCCAGACGTTAGAGGCTTCCTCGAGAGGGTCGTCAAAGTTGCGCTTACTTGAAGGTTGGGCAGATGGACCAGCAGCAGACCTCGCATTGCTGAGTTCCGGCGAGTCTGTCACGACGTCATTCAAAAAGTTTTGCAGCTCCACCAGCGTAATCTGGTATCCCTTTTGAGCTTGGTGTGATTTAGCCTGATTCTTGAGCGAAGTGTTCGCTAGGCCATTAATGAAGCGTACACACTATACATCAGCTGTCAGGTGTTCACGAGACCGACGTAAGTAGTCGTTGTACTGCTTACAGTAGACCGCGTAACTCATCGTGCTGCTCTGCGTAAAGCTTAGCAAAGCGTTAATTGCGTCGTCCTTGATGTTCGGAAGAAACATGGACTTGCGTAACTCCGTAACAAGCTCGTCGTACGTAGCTGGAATTGGGGGCTGAGTTTTCCGGTTCAACCACCACCCATTCCGATGTCCAGCAAACTGTGAAGTAACCCAGATAACTGCGTCGTACGAGTCAGCCGTAATCCCAAGCATAACAAAACGCTGAGGATGTGCTTCGAGCCAATCCTCCAGTACATGAGGTACTTGACCAGTCTGATTCGGTGAATTAATTGCAGCCTTACGCTGAGTCTCCGTGAGGGTCACAAGTAGTCCAGCCATGTTGTGGGTAGGCATTGGCATTCCCACTCGTAAATCCGTAGGTCCTTCACCAGTCAGTCGATTGATGTGTCCACGAATCAGAAGCCAGACAGAACCAGAGTCGACCGTTGTGAACCGGCAGTACATGTGGAACTGTCTCGGGATAGACGCGTCATCAAACATGACTGGAATGTGTTGACGCGTCGCTCGAAAAAAGAGTTCCCACTGAGTCACGTAACCAAAGTGAAGTAACTCACTCTTGTGCTTCTCAGCACGAAGTAACCCCTTCTGTGTGGGCGTAAGTGTCAGACCGTCGATGTTGATGGTTTCCGGGACGACGTAAGTGCCATCCGGATTAACTGTCGACTGTGCTAAAACAGCCTGCTCAACCTGAGCAGGTGTGCGTAAGTTGTTCGTAGCAAACAGGACAGGAATAGAAGCCGAGTACACGTAGACAAGCTGTCGTCCTTGAGGTAGCGTAACAACAACAGGTTCACCACTCAACAACGTCAAATCATCCGGTGTCAAAACAAGACCGGTCTCCTCGTGTAACTCGCGAATAGCAGCGTCGACAGGCTCTTCGTTAGGTAAGACAGAGCCAGCTGGGAACCAAGTTTTACCAGAACGAGGCTCACGCTGAAACACCAACTTCAAGTCCGACGGTTTAGTTCCTCCAACGTGAATTACTAACACCACGTAATGTCCGGGTCCTAGAGAAGCCATCTCAACTCAATCAAGCAACGTCGAGCAGATCAACGAGCAACGAAAGCGTGCGTCGACCAAAGAGCTCCGAAACCAGTGTGGCGGTTAGCCTCTGAAAGCTAAATGCTAGCACAAATCTGTTCTAGTCTGTCTAGTTCTGTTGCTGCAAGATGGCAAAATGATGTTGTCGAGAGGCGATGGTGAAAGATGTTTCACTGCTGTACTTAGGCAGTAGATGTTGTAAGTGAACAAAGGAATTGTTAAAAGGTTCTGTCACCTCCCTCTACTGCACTGGGCTTAGATAGGTTTCAGCCCAGACTAATTACGCATGCAAGCTACGCTTACGTGTCATGCGTTAGGGCTGTCTAACCGTCGTCATCCGCCTCGAGATGCGGCCTGCCTAGCATTGGGTTTCACGACGCGGCTCCTTCTGCATCGAAGAGCTCGTTCTGGCGCGTCATCTGGCTGGTTAGATTAATTATGCATATTTGTACGTACCGGGAGGTACTGGTCGTACTGTAGCATCAGCACCATTACAATATTGCAGTAGCGACGTACCCACGAGTATACGTCCATCCTGTGGAAAAGCACGATTTGGAATCCGTAACGAGTACCTATACAATGTCCTGCAATGTACTGTTGCAAGACTGTACTCGTCACATTAGTGTCAACAACATCGGATCTATCACTAGTGTTGCAACAATAACGTGCACGGAGGCTGCTGAAGGAAGGACTGATCAAGCCTGGTGAGGAATTGCGGGTGCAAGTGATTGCCGATGCTTCCGGAATTTTTAGCTCCACTAGAACAGATGGGACTGTGGTGGTGTTGAAGGTGATTTCTTTGCGTATTATTGATGCTATAAGCATAGTCAGATTACCAGTCGATACGTTATACTGAAAATGTATTTTACGTACACAATGATGTGCACAGATTGTATATGACGACAGCTCAGTGGTAGGTGTGAAGGGAAAGGAAGGTTTTCTCGTCAATTCAGTGGAGAACAACCTGCCATGCTCCTTCTATCTTCGTGATGATTGCTACGAGGACAGCATGCGGAGCTGCCCGGGAATTCCAGAGGTGATGCAAAACCTGCTCGCTGAAGGTCTTATTGTGAACGGGAGGCACCACAGTGTGCAGTCATGTATGGATGGAGACCTCAAGCTGCTTAACGGATGGCTAGGGCTGTGTGGGTGCTCGTCGAAGTACCCGTGCATTTACTGCAAGGCCAGAAAAGAGCACCTATTCAAGACAAAGTCAGCTTGGGATCCCTTTGGTGGACTGCCTCTACGAACGATTCAGGAAAATTTCGCAGATTGCGCACGTAGTTTTAGACTATGATTATGTTTGCCCTGCTCTTGGTGCGTTTCAATATCATTCGATTGCGATTTACATGTGTGTGTGTGTGTGTGTGTGTGTGTGTGTGTGTGTGTGTGTGTGTGTGTGTGTGTGTGTGTGTGTGTGTGTGTGTGTGTGTGTGTGTGTGTGTGTGTGTGTGTGTGTGTGTGTGTGTGTGTGTGTGTGTGTGTGTGTGTGTGTGTGTGTGTGTGTGTGTGTGTGTGTGTGTGTGTGTGTGTGTGTGTGTGTGTGTGTGTGTGTGACTTGCTGATATGTGCAATTGTTTTGGCAGATTGTGCTTGCTCTGTCACTGCGGCCAGTGAGACCCCATCGACGGAGGGCATGACTACGAGCAAGCGCCAAGCCTTGTAGCAACAACACTTCGGCCAGTGCAGAGGTCGCCAACCCTTTATGCCCATGCCTAGCGTGATGTACTACATCACGGACATCCTGCACAACCTATTGAGGGTGGTGCCACAGATTTTTCTACATACCGTACAAGAAAATTGTGATGAAGAGCAGCTCAAGCATGTTGGGCAGTGGTGCTACGAGAATTTATCCTTGATTATCAGTGACGATATCTATCTTCAGACCGAAAAGGGTGTGAAGAAGCTGAACGTTTCTGCAGAGAGCTGGCCGGGGTCGACATGCCGTCTGCTCCTTGACAACTACGATACTGTCCTGAAGACCGCCATTAAATATCACGGCAGTGGCGAGCTGAATGAGGATGTCTACGCGGAAGCACTAGCAGTTTGGGAGGCGTTCTTCCTTTTCAACGATGATGTCACGAGAGGATGCGATGACACCGAACCAGTGGCTGTGGAAGCGCATGCGCAGGAATTGGACAATCTGCGCGCCTAATTTATGGCTGCATATTTGGAGGTGGCCGCTGACTCTCACGTGACTGTCTACATGCACATTATGGCATGTCACATGGGCGACCTTGTGAGGCAATGGGGTGGCTTAATGAAATGGTGTAGTTAAGGAGCCGAGGCCATGCACCAGATGACAAAGTTCTTTGCCCGAAAGCGCTCAGCAAGGAGGGGGGGTGTGTCGAAGGTGGTGCTCACCCGAATGCATACGACGATGAAGATGCGAGCCCAACCATCACGCAGGCATCGGCTTCGGCATACTAGAGTGCATGTTATAGGCATTGGCCACGTGTCGAAGGCCAAGAGGGAGGCTCACGACCAAACCCAAAACAAACTCAAAACCCAGTACCCTACCCACAACTTTAATGAATCTCGTGCAGTGAAAAAGGCAAGGGGCGAGTGACAAAAATGTAACAACAGAAATGATTACAACTTTAATGAATCTCGTGCAGTGAAAAAGGCAAGGGGCGAGTGACAAAAATGTAACAACAGAAATGATTACATCTGATTGCCTGCCGCCGGCGGCGCTTGCTAGATGCTGCACGATATGCCCCAAAAAAGTTTGTTATCCATGATGCGTCATATTGATAAATGTTCGTTGCTGGGGCTGGCACCTCCGACAGCTCAATGGCATGCTTTAGACCCGCTGCCTTGTCTTGGCCGTTGAACATGGGGTCCCGGCTGGGCGAGTACTGCATGTTTTGCTTGAGGCGCTCCCGCCCCTCAGGTACGGCCATCACCCGCAGCCGCTCGTTCCTCTTCTGTAGGTACTCTCCTTCCTCCTTCAGTTTCTTCTCCCGTGCCGTGCGCCTAGCGTCCGCAGCATTCAACGCCTTGACCACTCGCAGGTGGTCAGCATAGGTCGCGAAGCCAGCCTTGCTCCTCGTCAGGCGCGGGTGTTGATATGGTTTTGCTGTGACTGGGAAGGCTAGTGAATACTTTATCTTCCCCCACGTTGGGCGCAAGGTGGGCTCAGGAAACGTCCAGCTCGCTGCCCGTTCCTGCCGGTGCTCAAAATCAGGCAGCTGAAGTTTGCTGGTGTAAATCTCCGGCTCGTCCCTAACAGATTGCATAAACTTGAACTGCGCATACTCGCGCTGATTGCAGTCCCATAGGGGGAGGTGGGGGTACCTTGACAAATCGGCGTCCTCGGCCCCCGTCGAAAGAGGATGAGAGGCTGATAGCTTGGGTCGGCATGTGCTTGGAGGATCTACCGTGACTACAACGTTGGCAGTGCTGAACTTGAAGGTAACCTCCGACGTAACGATACCGTTAGGCTGTTTTCTCAGCGTCTCCGTCACCGTGCCAGGTGGGACGATTATCTTCAGCATGCTATTCCTCCTCCGGATATTCCCATACGCGACGTCCGCGCCTGCTTGTCGCGATAGATGCATCCCAGCCAATTGCTCCATCGCGTACCAAGTATGAAAAACCCACCCGCGAACCATGCAGCCGACGCCCGACTTCTTGCAGCTCAAACGGTCACAAAACTGCACGGAGCGAAATTCGCGGTCCCAAAAATGACATGCTGACTTCTCCGTCCTCGTAGTCGTAGCTATGTCCTTCATCCAACTACCCAGTAGGTCGAGAGGGAAGCCGACCAACTTCACAACCTTGGACGCGTTGGATATTTTGAAGTCCCGGCCTAGCTCATCGAATGTTGCTGCATGGAACAAAGTCTCCCACGTCTCGCGCTCCACGACCACCATAGGAGTCAATAGCGGGCCTAGGCATATCGTGCATGCGCTATCTCGGTATCGGGCCGGTTCGGAACGGTACTTTCCGTCGAACTCTTCCGCGAGGCAGTCCAAGCACTCGCCGTCCAGGGTGCCTACTCGCCGTTTCTGAGCCGCCATGGCGCTCTCCTGCAAAATACACACCGAAGATAGACTCAAACTTCATCGTGATACTTCGTCGATACAACAAAACTCAAGAAATCCTCACATGGTTGCCTGTGTTTGGTCTCTAGCTGGTCATTTCGCAAATAATCCGGCGGGCATTGGGGATGTTGGTGTCGGCGGTTACTTTACGGCGGGGGCGAGTGAGCGGGCTAGTGGGTGGTTGCATGAGCCGACAGTGCACACCTGCCGTGGCGACCTATCCGCGTAAGGAGAATATGCAACCGCACACCTTCAGCTTCCAAATTTGATGAAGTTGTGGTCTTAGCAACACTTGTTCGGAGTTTCAGCGTGAATGGCGCCGTATCGACAGTGTTAGGAACGCGTAAGCAACAATAGCTATGAGCGAATAGTACATGTGCGTTGGCGGCGTGTTTTGAGTTAACATGCGACGCAACGAGGCGGGAGCCTCATCCTTGGGGTGAACCGCATCATACAATATGAAGCGGCTGCGAAAATCAACCGCACACAGGTAGTACCGCCGCCCTCCCAAGGATGGAATAGTCGTAGGCGGACCGCAGAAGTCCAAATCTAGGACCTCAAGAACACCGACATTCCGGCCAGCCGGCTCACGCGAGATGCGGTTGACGTGCGACTTACACACAACACATGTTTCACAGAAGCCCAACTTCTCCGACGCAGAAAACGGGAGTGGCCAAGAGCCCGTCCAATTGCGACTCGCCAAGGTGACCGAGTCGGGAGTGCCACAACTGTTTTTCCAGTGGCGCAGCGGCGACCGAAACGGTAGGATTAGACGAAGCAACCCGCGCCGGCAACCAGGGATTAGCTAGTAGCACACAATGACCTTGTCGCCGAGCTTGGGTGAGGCTAAAAAAGCCGATGGTAAGACCACAACGAACGACGGGATAGCTCAAGAACTTGGAGTACATTCTTTAGCGTGGCATGAATCTCCTCTCCATCGTTAGCTTTCACAATGATGTGGACCGAGCCCTTCACCCACAACTGGTCGGTGAGCGCTCGATACTCACTGAAGTCTTGGGGCAGACTAGTAATGTGATATCAGCCAAGCACATCCAAGTTTCCCCATCGCGCACAAATATGTGTCGAGCCTCGGAGAATGGCCTCACAGGGGTGGCCGTCACGTCCATGACCGCCGGAGAAGCAGCGGGGGAGTCCATCTGCGTAGACTTACCTCCGGTGTTGTTGTCCGGGCACTCGGACCTGCGATGGCCCTTCTTACTACAGCCATAGCAAACACCACTACGAAAAACCCTCACTGCGCCTCTGCCATATGAGGCACGACGAGTAATCGTAGCTTCTTACAGATATTTCAGCTGGTATTGGAGCTCGGAGACTTGCGGCTTCAAAACTTCAGTCGTTGCGTCATTATAAGACGTTGCAAAAGCCGTAGGCGTTGGAGGCTCCGTTGTATCCGATTGCGCACGACTCTCAATGCGCATGCCCTTTTGAAGAAGATCACGCTTGACGGCATCCATGCTAAGGCTGTGTACGTCCCCCGTGTCGGCTACGGAGTGGTATTCGCTGCGCACGCCCTACTCCAAGTGAATGATGAGACGCCGGTCGTGGACGACGTCCTCAATTCGGGCAAGCTGTCGTTGCAATCGAACTAGCCGGTTTAGGTATTGAATGCCGCTCTCGCAGTCCGCTTGCGGCGTGTCCAAGTCATGCAATAGCTCATTACACCGGTAATTACCTTCATCCTCATAATGACTCACTAACACGGTCCACACAACAGTGTGGCCGCAGATCTTGTCATCCTCGCTAACGCCTTCGATAATAGAGAGATCGTCCTCCGGCACCGCAAAAATGAGTGAGGAGTACATGTCGAATTGTTGAGAGGAAGCGGCACCATCTGACGACAAAGCCGGAGCCCACTTTTGCATCAAGCCAAATGCATGGTAACATTTCTTCCACACATCAAAATCTCGCCTCTCCCCATCGACCTTCGGTACTTTCACTGATTCCATGGTAGGTGCGTCGGATGCGCTCTCAAGAGAAAAATAAATCAGGATTATCGCCACCAAGATAAGCACCAAGCACCGGTCAAGAGGCGGGCAACGCGGCTCAGAAAAGGAGACGACAAAGAACTGACCGAGGACGGGGTTGTACTCCCGGATTTTATACAACTAAGGCGAGTCTCAGAAGGTCGGTCAAGTGACGTCGTACGCGAGTGCTTTTACGGTTGTGGCAATATGCCTTTCCAAAAATTCAGCCATACCACTATAGGTTTTCACGAGAGAAGATAAGTGGCAGATGACAAGCTCCGGAAGCGAATATAAATTCCATAAAAGCGCCGAGCTAGAACAAAAGAAGGCGAGCCGATCTTCACGTTACACGAGTCGGTGTTTAGGAGTTCAAGGCTCCAAGCGACACAAACAAATCGCTACCATCCGGGTATCGACATAAAGCTATAAATGCAAGCAAGAGCCAGCGACTTTGTGAGCTACCTCACGTATCGTACGACACCTCAAATGTCTATCACTCTTCGAGAAGCAAGCTCTAGGTTCCAATCAGGACAAATGACTCCAAGAACTAGCAACTTGTGGGCCCATAGCATGTTAAAGCTGAGGGGGCGATAAGGAATGCTTACACTCACTGAGTGACACTTCATGTCATCTCACCCTCACCAAGTACCTAGCACTTGCCTATCACGAAACACGCGCTCACCTTGTGGCGAGCATGCGCCAACGTATAGTATCAGCCTTTAGATGATATCTAACGCTCGGAAACTTGCCACCATCAACAACATAATCCACTCTATTGCTGATTGGCTTGTCATCTTATAGTGTTGAGTCACAACCTTACTATATCACGATGCTACTCAACCAACATTATCGTCTAGCAACTTGATTACAACACAAAACTATGTCTCTCAACAATGTCGAGAGGAGTGCTTCGGAGGAGCTCGGTTTAGATACCCTAATGCGACAGCTTGCAATGAGTGGAACGAAAAACACTTTGACCACGCGCATTCGTTGGCTGGTGGCGAACAAGAAAGACTTCGTCATTCTTGGTACCGACAACAAGGCGCTGATTGAGGTGCTCGGCGACATTTGCAACATAAAAAAGTGTAAGGTGCATGTGATATCCTTTGTGTTGAAGACAATCTACAACACCGCCGGTCCAAAGCAAGAGCCAATATCGTCGAGATTTGCAGGCTCATGGGCCTTGTCTTTGGGGACGACACATCGAGGAGAAGCTACCGAAGCTCGTAGCTGTGGTGTCGAAGCTCATGTATGAAGAGGGCATAGAGATGGATAGTGTGAGATGCGCCTTCAAAGTGACTTCTGGCTGGACTCCCCTCTTCCACCCTTGTTCCAGTGACCGGCATTGCGCAGAACGCCTACCCCAATCTTCTCGGCAACCTCCAGTATGCCGTTGTTTGCTCCCGCCCGGATATTTCTACCGCCCTCAGCATCCTTGACTTTGCACAAGCTTACCCCTCCGAACTTCACTTCCGCGCCTTGAAGAAGATATTGCGCTATCTGAAAAGCATTGTCGATGTTGGGGGGGGAGGGAGGGGGTCCGACCACTCTATCCAAGTGTCCGGCTCTGCCGATGCAGATTGGGCCAACGAGACCCGACAATGGAGATCAAGATATGGCTACGTCTTTACACTTGGGAGGGGTGCAATAAGTAACCGCAGTCAGCAATAGACATGCTTCGCACCGTCAACGGGCGAGGATGGATACTACTATGTCGATGACGTTGTACGCGAAGCCCTTCACCTTGACCACTTTGTTGGCGAGCTTCTTAACGTTCCCATCACCGACACCATTGCCATTGACAAGGACAATCAAAGCACGATTGCCTACTCACATAACGCTCGCTCGAGTGACAAAACCAAACACATTGATTTGAACTATCACCTCGCTAAATATCATGTGGAACGGGGAACCGTCAAGCTCGTGTAGACGTGTACCTCCCCACAGACAAGATGGTGGCCGACACACTCACTAAACCGCTCCCTGGACCAACACTGTCCAGACACACCACCACTATGATGAAGAGAGTTGTTCCCATGGGGAGAGTTGTTCCCAGGGAGAGTTGTTCCTAATGAACCGTCACATCCCCTAGCAGCTATTTTCAGGGGGGTGTTGTAAGTAATCTGACTGCACTTGCTAGATGTTTAAATACCTGGGTAATGTGTTAGTAGCAGTACCAAGACTACATTACGACCACATCAGTCCAGGACGAACCACCGGTGTGGTGGTCTGCATTGTTTTTTCTTGTAAGAATATCTTCAAGTTATAGCGGGCATCTCCTGTTCGGGGGCTTACTCCCTTGCTGTATTCTCACCACCAGCCCATCATCTCTGCCAGCAGGCTGGTGGTCCCTCTCACTACGTCTTTCCTACTTCCTCTCGTGAACCCGTCTCCATGGTTCAACACACGCTGCAGACAACATCCTTCCATAACATACCGACAGTATCGTGCATGCCTTGTGGTGGAGTGGACTGCGAAAACTAGTCGTCTTGTCGCCTCGCATGTTTTGTTAGCTGTCGCTTTCGCCTGACATATCACTGCGTCGTCGAGGCGCAATGGCAACCAACACTCCGCCGTTTCGTTTCTGTCTCAGCTCGGACGTCAACTTGCAGGTGTGGCGCAATGTTGAACTGTGTCTTTCACGCATGCGTGCTGGTAGCGCTTCTTCATTTAGCCCCCCCTCGCAGGCTACGTTGGCTCTGCACTGACCAGGGCATTGCGCGGGGTCGTGCGTTTCTCGTCCAACTCCAGGTTGCCGTGAAACTGGGCTCCCTCTTCGGGGCGCTACCTTACTTTGAAGACAGGTGGCACACCGACGACTGGTCTGATTACAGGTAAACGGGACAGCTAAACAACAGAGGCGATACAGCCTGCATTGCGTGCCGTGCCGTGCCGGCCCACTATTTGTTCATCCCCCTATCATACCAGCTTGACCGGCTGTCCTGAACCTACGAACGACTGAACGCCAACCATCGCGCAGGCCTTACTCGCTCTTCGTTACTCTAAGCCTGTATAATAACGAGGAGCGGCTTGGCGTAGACTATTGCTCTGAGTTCGCCGAGTTTCAAGTGAATTCGGTAGCTGCTCCCGCTCGTTGTTGCCTGGTTTACTTAGTCACTCACTAAACTGCGACTTTGGTTGTTATTCTGATCCCACAATCTTTCATGTGGAGATTATGGGCACGTGCTCACCTAGGCCCTGTGCCTCAGGACTCTGGGTGCCCTGCTGCGAGCTGGGACGAGTGGATAACTCTCTCTGCGAAGTTTCGCGACCTGCTTCCCACATCTTTTCTCGCTGTGACGGTGTGGCATTTTTCCGAGGGGCAAGCTCGCGAAGCGTTGGGTGGCGCCACGATATCACTGTTCAGCAAAAAAGGCCGGTTGAAAACGGTGAGCCCCTCTCGTGCCGAGGCGGCGGTGTCGTTGCGTGCCACAGTTTCCGATATCTACGGCGCTGACATTCGGAGCTCTTTCAGGGAAAGCAGAGCTTACGACTTTGGTCGGGGCTTGTCGCGGACGTCACGCAGCCGTCCTCTACGCCAGGAAAGGAGCCTGTTGCGACGCGCGGGGAACTTGGGTCCGTCTAAGCCAGTGCTGTGGCTGCTCACCATTGCTGTTAATCATGTCATCGACTTACACACGTTTGGGGCATTTCTCTTTGGGTGTCCCAGTCGGCTGCAGGCGCTGTGCAAGAGGTATGATCGTGGGGAGCTGGTGCAGAATGATTGGCTGGACAAACTCACCTTTAAGGTGAACCCGTCCCAGTCACGAGATGCTGCAGCGTGTGGAAGGGTGTTCCGACAGCACCTGTTCTGCATGGGATCGCACTCACACAGTCGCATATCATTATGCAGGAGGTGGATCGTCGTGCACATGAGCACATTTCCACCGACGGCTCGACCAATTCCAAACACACTCTCACTCTAGAGCTGCCTATATTTCCTTACACTGTCCTCTTCCACCAGGCACGCCCGCAACCCTGCACAGCTTCATCCTACCACTGATTCGCCATATGTTGCAGTGTTGATGTGCTGTTTTGTGCTCTACACAGGCCGTGTCAGTGGGCCTCTCGTTGGCAGACGCTGCAGGCCTCGGGGGGCGCATCCCTGCAGCACTTCACGACCCAGAGGTGCGCATGCGTGTTGCATGCGGGGCACGGAATGGACTGTCGCTGTTTCTGAGGTCATTGTGGAAGCAGGCTGACTGTGCTCTCCGCAATATTCAAGGTCAATCGAGACAATCCAACAGAACTAAAGGCCCAAAAGCTGGCGCGCAGTCTGACGCGCGGCGTAATAGACCGCGACTTGAAGCCAGACACAGAGGAACGCCGGCAAATAGCGAGCATCCTAAAGCAGCCACCCAACAGACCGTTAACGGTCGACCAGAAGGGCCTACTGTGGCGGTTTAGGTTCAGTCTGACGGCAGACCGTAGCGCTCTGACACGTTTCCTCAAGAGTGTGGACTGGAGTGACGCGCAGGAAGCGAAACAGGCAAGTGCACGTGATGCCCGGACCCGGATTGACGTTCTTCTCATCCCATATCTCACCCGAGCACCCTCTCTCCCCGCAATAGGCTGCAGATCTGATGCAGAGGTGGGCTCCAATCGATATCGCGGACGCACTGGAGTTACTGTCCCCAGACTTCACCAATGAAGAGGTATGCACCGCCGTTATAGTGGCCGCTGATGTCGTGGAGCACGCAATTCCTGACTGTAATGATTCCATGAGTATTTGGTCTGAGTACGACGGGGGCTCGCTGGTTTCAGGTCAGGCGTCATGCTGTCGAGGTGCTGCAACGCGCCGAAGATGAGGAGCTGTGCTACTACTTACTCCAGCTGGTCCAGGTGAGCTGTGCAGCAGTCCTGGGTGACTGGTGGATTTTGCTTAATAATCTAGTGCAAAATTGTGAAAACTATCTCAACACGCCCCGCATTGCTTCAGGCGCTGCGCTACGAAGCAGCCGACGAGTCGAAGCTGGCCCATTTTCTGATCAAACGAGCGGTGTGAAGCCCCAACCCCCCACTTTCCTCATTCACACAATTTCAATGGCAGCCTGTCTTGCTTTTTGTTGTAGTACCGGCCTTAAACATTCCAATTTGAGTTTAGGTGCCCCTGACACAGATTCATAACCCTATACTTGGGATGTACCTCCATTGGTATCTGTTCACCGAGTGGGAGGACCCCAACTTTGGACCCCGCGCCTCAAAGGTTCACGAGGCGTTTGTCCAATCCATGATTTCCGAGCAACAAGGGTACCACACCCCATTGCCCATCCAGCGTTGGTTCTCATTCTCTGCCGTCACTGCTCTCGACATGCACCAGTCTTGCCTGACACACCTTTACCCTTGCTCATCAGGTGTGCAATGTGGGATGGGATCCGTCACCAAATTGAAATGATCGCTCAACTGGCTCATATCATCAAGGAGTTCAAGGTGTGTGAATGCTCATCTGTGCTTCTTCATCTAGTATAAGCCGCGTGCCTGCTTGGAGCACTGTGTGCTAACGTCCCTTTCCCCATTCTTTTAATAGCTTGTGAGAGGCGGCTCTGCCAAAAAGACGGAGCGATTGCAGGAGATGATATCTGAAACCGGCTCTTGTGGGGAGCTTTCACATGCAGTCATGCCAAACCCACTGGATCCGTTTCAGCTGCTTGCAGGGTTGATCCCCGCAGAGTGCACAGTCTTCAAGTCTGCGCAGAGTCCCCTACGGCTCGCATTCAGGACAGTTCCGATGACTCCAAAGGTGAGTCTTGGTTCTAGCCTCGCCACCTCAGTCTATATGGTTCTGGTCCCCTTGTGTGCGGAGCCCCCTTTGTGTCTGCTTAAGGTTAGCTGCATTTGCTCACCAGGTCAATGAGAACGCGGAAGCAGGCCTTGTCGCTGCAGACACTGCCCCAAATAGTGTTGTGGGACAGGGGTCCAATGCGAACAACACCTCTCTGAACACAGCTGGCGTTGCTCTCCACCGTCCCGCGGAGCATTCCCAAGAAGTGGCATCTGCCAACCAGGACGGCACGGAGGGCGGGAAGCTTGTTCTCATATACAAACGCGGGGATGATCTGCGTCAGGTAGCCGCGTTTTACTTATCTCCTCTCATGTTGAGACACACGCACACACATACAACCCGAGTGGACATAATATTTCGATTGTCAATATATTGTGGCATCATTGTTGTGAAGAACTTTTTTTTCTTTAGGACCAGCTTGTCGTGCAAATTGTCTCCCTGATGGACCGTCTGCTGAAGAAGGAGAACCTGGACCTGAAGCTGACTCTATACCAGTGAGTGGATGTTATATGCCAAGAATACTTCAGAGCATATGTTTGCGGTTGAGTATGTATTATAATCTGGTCGGGGGAGAGTTTCAGCTCTTCTTGCTCCGCTGGCAGGGTTCTCCCAACGAGCTGCGAGGACGGCCTCGTTGAGTGCGTACAGGATGCGACGGTGTTGGCACGCGTGCTTGCCGAACACAAAACCATCAACCGCTATTTTGCGTTGCATAGTCCGTGCCCAAACGGTAGGCTCACACACACACACACGCTCTCGCTCTCTCTCTCTCTCTCTCTCTCTCTCTCTCTCTCTCTCTCTCTCTCTCTCTCTCTCTCTCACCCTCTACGTTTCTTTCCCTCGTTTCTTTGTGTTCCCATTCATAATTATGTTCCGTGCGATTCCAGGTCCATTTGGGCTCGAGCCGAGAGTCTTGGACGCATTCGTGAAAAGCTGCGCCGGGTATTGCGTCATCACGTACATTCTAGGCGTCGGGGACAGGCACCTGGTATGTCTGCATCAGGCTGTGCTGCATTCCAGCGCCTCTCATTCTCACAGGTGGTCACTGAGATGTTTTGGAACCGCAGGATAACCTGATGCTTTGCAAGGACGGCCGTCTGTTTCACATCGACTTCGGGTTCATCATGGGGCGCGACCCCAAACCGTTCCCGCCGCCCATGAAACTGTGCCGGGAGATGGTTGAGGCGATGGGAGGCGCGGAGAGTGAGCACTACGTCCAGTTCCGAACGTACTGCTGCGAAGCCTACAACATTCTACGAAAGAGTGCCAACCTCATCCTGTCCCTCTTCCATTTGATGGTATGCCCCTTGGCCAAGCACCATGCCTGGGGAGACTGTGAGCTCCACCGGATGAATTGGATGGAATCTGATTGTGTTCTACTGATTTGTGTTTGCAGGCGGGGGCAGATTTACCTGACATAAAGGCAGATCCGGAGAAGGTCATGCTGAAACTGCAGGAGAAGCTGCGGCTGGACCTCGATGACGACGCCGCGGTGCAGTGGATACAGCAGCTCATAAATGAGTCGGCCTCAGCTCTGATGCCTGCCATCATGGAAACAACGCACCGGTGGGCACAGTACTGGCGCTGACGCGCAACCCGCTACAGCACCTTCTTCGCCATCGTTTTTTTGGTGTTTAGCTGTCCTTTGGCCCTTTCAGGATGCTTCTGCCTCCTGTTCAAGTGCAGCTTACCCAGGTGGGCGGATGGCGTGGCGAATGGTTGATAACTGTGTATATACATTGCTATTGAAGGACTGCTTTCCAGTTAGCAGGTTGTAAAATTGATTGATGGTTTTAACAGCTACAGCCGGATGCAGCGCCGCTGCTGCTGCCAAGCTTCAACCCCGCTCTCTGCTCCTGAATCAGCTCTGGCGTTTCCAATATTTTGAGGATCAGCTCCTGAAACGCCTGCCCCACCGCAGTGTCAGCTTTCGCGCTGGTCTCCACGAACAGACACCCGTTTTCTTTTGCGAATCGAGCGCCTTCCTCCGTTGACACTGTCCTCTCGGACGCTAGGTCGATTTTATTGGCAACGACCATTTTGGCGGCGAAGTCTATGGTTGAGTACATATCCACCTCCTTCATCCAGATTTCCTTGAGGTTTTCAAATGACCTTCGGTTCGATACGTCATACACTGGAGGAGACACACCATCAGGGTCACTCAGGAGGTGGCATAGGGTTCTGCTTATAACGGCGGCCTCCCCAACGCGCCCGTTACTCGTGTTGGCCGCACCTAGTACAATCCCGTGCGCTCCACGGTAGTAGCTGCTTGTCAATGTGCGGAATCTCTCCTGGCCCGCTGCAATCCCAGTGTGTCGCGCGTGTGAGGTATGGGCGTTGGAAAGGGAGGAGAAGAACAAGGGGAGAGGGTGGGTGGGTGTGTCATTTTCTGGGGTTTCACGAGCTGTATAAGGTACATGCAACCCTCTAGAGACTGGGTTGGAAATCACATTTTGTGGACGTCTGTTCGTCTGGAGAAAGGAACAGTGAGTGAAAAGGTCACAGCGAGAGCACCTGTGTCCCATATTGTGAGCTTTATCCGTTTATCCTCAAGTGTCATGTATTTCACCTTGAAGTCCACGCCTGAGGTGGTGCACGAGCGAGGAAGAAGTGAACGTTGCATCCAACAAAACCGTGGGGGCTCTACTACGGGCTTCCCACCTATCGTTGGAGCTAAGTCGTCGAAACTGTTGTTCGAAAAACGAAGGAGCAGCGAGCTCTTCCCCACCGCGGAGTCTCCGACAAGAAGCAGCTGCAGTGGTAAATTCAAAACACGGTTTTTCAAGGCCGCGGTATTAGTAAAACTGCTTGAAAGTACAGTAGCAGTACAGTAGAAAAGTCGTCGCTGCGGAGTCTGCGACGCTGATAGAGCTGGTAGCACCGCGTGAGTTGCATCCGATTTGTTGGCGATACCTTGAACAGGTGTTCGAAGTCATCGTCCATCACTGCCAGCAGACGTTTTACAGCCTTCAAAATATGTCAGCTGAGCCAACCGGCAACAGGCTTGAGAGCAACAGTCGAGACACAAACGCTTGAGGGTACCTGCAACTGTCGTCGTCCAGGGATAGTCCCGGGATAGCGGGCTGAGTCGGCTGTTCGCCAACTCCACCTGAAGCTACAGCTACAAACACGCGGTCTGCCGACACAAATATATCCCTTATTTACTGTGAAGCTGTGATAGAAAAGAAGCTGTTTTTTTCAGTAAGGATTCTGTCACTTTCTTCAATTACAAGAAGCACATATAGTTCGCTTGTGCTACCCTCCCTTTTATTTGCCCAGTCCGTGCTCATGTTGATAGTTTTGTAATCAATTTACTCGGGCATAAGTTTTTTGGTCAGATTGATTTGAATCTAGAGGTTTGCATATCCAATTTCCATGTGTACGGGACAGTAACACTAGCGGTTACTGTTACCGTTAAAAGGCGGCGCGTCGCACATGCAGGGCAACCGCCTCGCCTTGCAGTTAGACGCAACCAACGACCAACGACTTCCCCAACGGTCAGCTCTAGCTAGCCCGAGCCTTATAAGCCGTAGCTAGCCACGAGCCTAGGCACTCTATGCTTTCGCGCTCAACCAACCTAGGCTTCGCGCGAATGCAGTCTCGACTCTCGTTGTCGAGCAGGGTGTCATTTTACCATCGCCCCATGCGCACTCGAGCGTCACGCGACACTTCCCCTCGTTCAGCTACGCAATTCCGAAACATGCAGCATGAGCAATCTACATCCGCCGCAGCGGCCGACCCTCACGCTACCTCACTCGAACAACGCACAGCCGAACAGATTCGTACGGCAGTTTTGGCATCGGAACAACGGATCACTGAGCAGCTTTTGGCGGCCAACGCTGCCTTACTCGCGCAGCTCCAGCAGACGACAGCCACACCTGCTATTACTGATCAACAGCAGTCCATTCCCGCCGACGCGACCCCAGCGACGGAGGGTGGTAAGGCGGCCCATGAGCCACCTATCGACATGCTTGACGACGAACCCGACCCCTCCGCGTCCGATTTCGTCGACTTCGCCTACTACGGCGAAGTCATCCCGGCCGGCCTCGAACGTCCCCCTCGCGACGTCGAGGAGCCACGTCTGTGGACACTCACAGACGACACCGCCCGTGCTCTAAGCGACAAACGCACCCAATATGCATACGACGAATACCTACACATCGGGTGTTATGCCTTCTTCGACAGTTGCGCCAACGCGGCAATTGGCGAGGCTTTGGACACGCTGTCGCACGGCCCACCTCTACCGACAGAGCAGGAGGCAGCGATTGCCCTCATCCGAGCGGGCCATCACACCCACACAGCGACGGAGGAGGCCGCCCGTACTCGATTGGGCTTCCTCCGCCTCACCAAGGGCGGACAAACGAGCACGGATGCGGACCGCGTGTTTACCGAATTGGCCCACGAGCACTTCTGCCGACCACGCCCTACCGCGGTCTCCGGCCCATTGGATGCGCTACGCCAAGCGTTCGTGGACCGCACGCTGGAAGTCAGCCTACACGCCGCCAGCAAGGCAGCTGCCGGAGCCGCCTTCGCGAAACTCACGCCGGACAAGCCTACATGCCCCGACGCTCGAGCCCGCAAGGCAGCCGCCGACAAACGCAAGGCCGCCGCAACAGCCGCAGCAGCAGCCCGCGCCACCCCCCCCCCCCTCCAAGCCGACCGACCCGGATAAACCCCCGACCAAGAAGTGACGGTGTGGCCCGCCGCGCCGATTCCTGCTCCCCGACATCTTCCTTCATGCGCCACCGCGTACGTCGAAAATGGCGGGAGTGGGAGCGCATCGGCGCGAGCGGCCAAGTCCTAAGTTGGATCCGCCACGGCGTACGCGTGAAGTTCAAGCACGGCTTACGACCCAAGCCCTTCAACCACGGCATCTCTATGCTAGACGGGACACCGGATCAACTCGAGTTTCTGATCTCGGAACTCCCACGCTTCGAAGCTTGCGGCGCGTGGGAACGATCGGACAACCCTCGCTACGTTTCCCGGATGTTGTTGGTGCCAAAATCCGGATGTAACCAATGGCGTTTGATTATCGACCTTCGAGAACTCAACCGTTACTCCTCAACCTTCCACATGACGTGCGAGACGCTCAAGCACCTACGCCATCTGTCCCGGCCGGGCGACTACTTCGTCTCACTCGACCTAGCCGATGGGTACTACACCCTTAGCATCCGGGAGGAAGACCGGGACTTCTTCACGGTCAACTACCGCGGCGCTCTGTGGCGTCTCGCGTGCCTTCCAATGGGTTGGTCGGGCTCAGCTTACTACTTTTGCAAGCTCACGCAGGTGTTCACGAGCCACCTACGTCGCCCCCCCCCTCCCACGCCGGCAGCTATGCCAGCCAGCTCGTGCCGGCCTACCCAAACGTTTCCTTCGAAACGCTCGATGGCGCGGTACACGACTCCTCCCCTACATGAACGACTTCCTATTCTTGGCGGACTCTTACGAAGACGCGCTACTACATCGACAGCGCGTCAAGGCCTTGCTCAAAAGCCTCGGCCTTCAACGCAACCCCAAGAAAGGCGTGTGGACGCCTACGCAAGTCGGCGACCATTTGGGTCTAACAGTCGACTTACAACGCGGCATGTTTCGCGCCCCTCCCGCGAAACTACAACAGCTCGCCGAGCACGCGTCTTCCCTACTCGGTCGAGCCGCATCGAACGCACGATGGCTGCCCACATGGCAGCTAGCGGCCTTCGCGGGAAAAGCACAATTCTTCTACCTCGCCATCGCACCCGCACGGTTCTTTTTGCGCGAGCTCCACAACGTTTTAGCTACATGGGTTGGGTGGGGGGGACGCGTCCGCCTCACCCACCAGCTACGACGCGACCTCGAATGGTGGCGCACGGTACCCACACAACACAACGGCCGGTCGATCTACGAGCACATCGAGACCGCCTACCTCCACGCCGATTCGAGCGACTACGGATGGGGGGGCGTGCTCAACGAGGACTCCAACTACCAAGCCCGCGGTTTTTGGAGCGCTCCCGACCGCCTCCATCACATTACGTGGAATGAGCTTCGTGCGGTGCGCCACGCGGTCGAATCGTTCCTACCGCAACTCCAAGGCCGACAAGTCCTCCTACACGACGACAACACCGCGGTGGTCGCCGCCCTAGCTAAGCTCACATCCCGGTCGCCCGTCATGATGACCGAGCTACGGTGCTTATGGTTCCTGCTAGACACCAACGACATCCACATCCGCCCGCGCTACATCCGTTCGGCCGCCAACGTCTGGGCCGACACGCTGAGCCGCGAGATGGACTCCGAGGACAGGCAGCTAAACCCACGGATTTTCAACCACCTTCAGCGCCGGTGGGGCCCGCACACAATCGACCGTTTTGCGTCCATGCTCAACGCTCAACTGCCACGATTCAACGCCCGCTGGCGAGACCCCCTGGGCGTAGCTTGGCGACGCGAGAACAATTACTGCAACCCGTCATGGTCCGCATGTTAGCACTAGCATCCCGTTGCATAGTACCTATGTACAAGGTAGCTATTTGTCATTCTAGTACTTAGTGTTATGCTAGTAGCGGTACTCTATTCCCTATTAGTGGCGGTCGGCCGGCCTTGCCGGTGCCTTCGCCGGCCGCCATCTCTCTCCACTCACTTCTCTAGTCACCACAGCCGGCCCCCTTGTGGGGCCGGCACGACCTCCGTGTAACTATCCGTTCCCAACTCTAACAGGTTATGGGCCCTCCACCAAGTTACACTAGAGAAGAGCGTGTGTAAAGCGCTCGGCGCCACGCTAGTCCTACCTACTCCCACGTAAAAAAGAGTAGAGCGTGTGTAAAGCGCTCGGCGCCACGCTAGTAATTCATCGACCCACCGACCCCACGCTTCGCCTTCGAGCTGGTTGTCCGCGACTGTCCTACCATCTCCCACGTAAAAAGGAGAAGAGCGTATGTAAAGCGCCCGGCGCCACGTTCGCCCCACCCAGCTTTCTGTCTCACCTAGCCTTCAGCCTACCGATGCTCTCGACCGGATCTGGTTTTTCAGACCGACCCGCGACAAATTCGGCCCGTGCGTACTTTAATTAGTACTGTTATTGTTTTTTCCCGAGGTAATGCCGCAACGCTCACCTTACTTAGCGAGGAGCTTAACTTTCCCACGGCGAAAAGGGGGAGTCAACACGAGCGCCCGTCTATGCTTTTTGCGTGCCTACACACTCCTAACGGCCTTGTTGGCTGTGATTCTTCCTCGCCGGTCGCTCGCATGCGTCGGCTAATTCCCCCGTGGACAGTTTTTCCCGCTATATGTGAAAATAGTACATTACGCAGTACATTTGGAACTGCTTCATATCGGCAACTCGCCGGTAGCGGCAAGTTCTTGTGAGCGCATGTCGCTACACCTACCCGGCCGGAGACACACGCTACAAGCACTACACCTTCTACCAAGATGACACCTTCCTCAACGCAAGCTAGGACGACGTCAAGACCTCGGCTACCTTGAGGGGGGGTGTTAGCACTAGCATCCCGTTGCATAGTACTTATGTACAAGGTAGCTATTTGTCATTCTAGTATTTAGTGTTATACTATTAGCGGTACTCTATTCCCTATTAGTGGCGGTCGGCCGGCCTTGCCGGTGCCTTCGCCGGCCGCCATATCTCTCCACTCACTTCTCTAGTCACCACAGCCGGCCCCCTTGTGGGGCCGGCACGACCTCCGTGTAACTATCCGTTCCCAACTCTAACAACTATAACACCGCCCTCCCACCTCTAGCCGCAAAACTGGCTCAAGCTCAAGCCGCGGCTACTGTCATCGCGCCCTTTTGGCCAAACAAAACGTGGTACCACGCTTTCGCCCTAGCGAGCGAAACTTTACACTTCCCAGCGGCACGCGACCTTTTATTTCCCGGCAGGCTCGGCAAGCGCGAAGGGGTCGGACCTCCCGCGTGGAGCATCGTGGCCTTTCGGCTCTCACCCCCTCTTGGCTTTACACCCGACGCGGAGCGATTGGCCGGGCGTTACGCCCCGACCAATTAAATTCGCATGTACCACGCGTTCCCCCTCTGCGTACATGACCGCCTCGCTACGGCCTACGCATCGGAACAGCACCGGCGCCTTGGTCCACCGATCTCTCTGAAACTTTTTCAGACCTCATAGGAACTGACAAGCTCGGGATTACGGCGGTCGCCCAACTCAGCAACTCGCTAGCGCCCTCTACGTACGCTAGCTACGACAGCGCGCTCAGACAATTTTTATTTTCTGTACACATGAAAACATCGCCGCGCTACAGGCCACCCCGGCCACAATGGTGCGCAACACTGCGTGGTTGGCCCTGCTCGGAACTATCGCCGCCAGCTCGCTTCAACCCTACTTCTCCGCGGTAAACAAGTTATTTCGGGACCACCAACGCCAACCTATTGCCGTGGGGGAGCTCCTAGCATACGCTAGACGTGGCCTCGAAATGCTACAACACCGAATACTCCCTACCGCCTCTCGCCTCCCGCTTCCCGCACCCGTCGCCCATCCGAACGGCCGCCGACGCTCTACGCGACACCTTCCCGTGGACACCGGCTGCTCTTCCCCATGTACAACGTTTCCGAGCTTGCTTGGCAATTTGCGTCAATTACGGTTTTTTCTGCCGCGCCGAAACTGGCACCCGCTGCCAGACCGGCGACCTAGTTGTCGACCGCCCTTCCCAGCAAATTTGTCTGTTCGTGCGCAAATTTAAGGGCGACCAGCGCCGCGACACAAGCGACAAAGCTCGTCATCTCTATCCCTATCGCGGCCAACTTGGTCCTGGTAGACATGCTAGCCTACTACACGCAGCACCGCGTCGCGTTCTGCGCAAAATTCTACAATCGGCCACCCCATGCCGCCTTATGGAGCTTCTCACCTGCTGAACCCTCCGCCCAGTGGGGGGCCGCGTCCACCATCTCTGCCTGGCTCGCCCTCTCGCTCCTCATTGTCAACACGTCCGCGCCCGCCGGTTTTAAATGGACATCGCACAGCCTCCGGAAACACAAAGCCCGCCGGACGGAGTCCCCCTTTTTAGAGCCGTCCGTGTAGACAAAGGTTTTCCAATCATGAATAAGGTAACATGGTAGAGAGAGATAGTGGTAGTGTATGCGGTAGGGGGGTGCGTACACAATTGGATGTGCGTTAGCGGATGGGGAGTGGTAAGTGGTAGATGCCGGCCTTGTGGAGGTCATATTCCGAAGTGGGGGTAGGGTGTGTGCATGTGGCGTGGGGAATGGGGGGAGGTGTTGTCATGTATTTGCTCAATGAAATTTTGAAGTGTATCGAGTGTAGTTATAGACGGAAGGAAGGGTAGGGCATGGGTGTTGTAAACGAGGTATGTATCTACTCACCCCCATTTGGTGCCGAAGGATGTGGGGGTTCGAATGTATTTGTTCTGGATAGGAGGGATAAATGTGTTCTTATCGGCTGGTCTTAGATAACGGAGACCCGTGTAAGGTGATAAGGTGTATTTTTCGTGTCGACAAGGTGTGTGCTACCGGTGCGGGAGTACAAGTAGTATGGCCGATGGTGTGTGTGGTTCCTGTCTATGGGCGTTGGCTATGGCATGTTCAATGGTTCGTCGCATGCATGTATCGATGTATTCGGGGTTTGAAATGTTGGTCCCTAATTGCCAAGCGGAAGTGGCATTACTACCGCTAGAGGAGAAGACATAAGATTTTAGGCAGAGAGGGTGGTATGCGTGTGAGCCTAAGGACGTATTAAAGGGATCGGCGTATAGTTCTCTTGATGTGCATCAAGTTGTTCGTAAGGCATGGAGGAGGACTTCTCGGTTGGTTCATCTGGTTTTCTGGGTCTCGGTTGTGGTAGGGTAAACGATTTCGGAAGTTGTACCGACGCGCATGGTGAGGTTGTATGAAATTAGATTGTTTACAGTAATCACCAAGTTAAGAGTTGTTGTCTCCGGGCGCCCCTTTTGATCACACATGTTGGAGGTCTCTTCGATACTTAACAATTTACGCCTTGTACCATTAATCCCAACCTATCCTATGGCAATAACAATATCGCCGAAATCATGCCCGTAAAAGTAACTACATACAAGTATGAATTATAATTTAACGCTAGTCTCCACGATACGCGGCGTGTTGTAGCCGCTCGAGGGCATTGATCAGCCAAACTGGTCATCCTCTGCATGTCGAGTCGGGTCTACCTAACCTTTGCTTCTATGCAACTCCGGCTGTGCCGGAGATGGGGGAAAGACATGCGAAAACACCCCTCGCTAAGGTCGTAGTTAGTCCCGTCTCGATCCACGCACACCCTCGTCTGAGATAACCAATGCACATCTCGTCGCAGCTCGCCTCCCAACATAGGCTTCCCTCCGCGTTTAAGGGTTGGGAAGAAGAGTAAGCCATAGCCTCGGACGATGTCCGGATGGCGCTCTTGCCTCCGTGCCAGAGTTTCTCATGTCCCCGGTCCTTCGCCGACTGTTCTTTAACACATGTATGATCGCGTTGTGTCCGTTTGTACCCTCATGTTCCAAACCATGGGACTTCGCTTGGGTCTCAAGTTGAAAATTAGCAAGCCCACTGATAACCCGAACGCACTGAGAGATAAGCGGGACTTTCGTAAAAAGTCGTTGAAAAGCTGTGCATAGTCGGCGTATGTCATATTCCATTGCGTAAGTCCAAAAAGACGTTCATTGCGTCATCGCGAATGTTAGGTAAAAGGGATGTCTTGCGAATCACCTCTACCAAAGTGTCAAATGGATATGGAATAGCATGATGCTGCTACTTACGATTGATCCACCAACTGTTTGGAGGTCTAGAGAGCTGAGACGTAACCCACACTACAACGTTGTGCGAGTCGTCATTAATTCCGAGCATAGCAAACGTTGGGACCCCACTTCAACCCAATCTTCAAGTTATTGAGCATCGCGACCTGATTGCTAGCATGAGTGAATTGCAGCTTTATGCTGCGTCTCAATAAGAGTTACGGTCAAGTCAACAAAGTTGGTTGTAGGGGCCGGAGCTCCCATGCGTAAATCAGTCGGTGTTTCTCCACACAAATTATTAATGTGTCCCCTGATCAAAATCCACACAAGACCATAGTCAATTGTTGAAACCCGAAAGTAGAAAAGTTAGCCTCAGCAACGACGTATCCTCGTGACAAAGCAACTGGTTAGTGGTCACTCCTCGACGAAAAGTCTCCCAATGAGCCACTTAGCCAAAGTGAAGCTAGAACTTACGAATGATCGCATGAAGTAATAACTCAATCTTAGTCGGCGTAAGAGATAGACCGTCAATGTCAATCGTAGCCGGAACAACGTAAGTACCATAAGGATTAATCGTAAATTGAGCAATCACAGCTTGCACAAAGCTTTGCGGGGAGTACGAATGCTAGCCGTCACGAAGGGTACCGAGACAAATGCCGAGCAAACAGAGACGAGCTCATGTTTGCCTTCAAGTAACGACACTCGCACGACCGGATTATTACTCAACATAACTAAATCGTCATGGTCAAAACAAGGCAAGTTTCCTCATGTAACTCACGAACAGCATCGTCGATTGGTTCCTCATCACGCAAAATTGAACCGGCAAGAAACGAAATTATACAAGTACGGGGTTGAGGTTGTAATAAAACGAGCTTAATGTCCGAGGCTTTGGATCCTCCGACAGTCATGGCTATTATCACGTAGTTATCAAGTCCAACAAAAGCCATTTCGAATCAATGAGACAACGTCGAACGCGTCAAGCACCAACGAAAGCGTGTATATACCAAAGAGCTCCGAAACCAGTGTGGCAGTTGGCCTATACAAACTGCGGGCACAAATATATTTTGTTTTGCTTGGTTTTGATGTCTTTGCAAGTGGAGATGTTGATGGAGGAAGAATGCGAAGATGTGTGACTGTTAAACAATATAATGTAATTGAACACATGGATTAGTTAAATAGTTCTGCTTGCGCTTCATCTCTCCCTCGACAATTTGCCTTTCCAGTTCCGATACTTGCGACCGCAGACATTTCTCACTATCCTCATGGTTGTCAACCTTCGCCCTTAAGTATCTCTCCGCCTCATTCGAACTAACTACCTTTCGGCGGAGGTCGCGGACGCGTGACTGCAAATTCTGCACGGTTGTTGTTTCACGGATTCTTGCGCGGGCAGTGTCAGCGCGGGATGGTGAATCGTTGTTGTTTTTGTTGCCGATGATGCCGACGCCGCCTCGTCGCTGCCCCACTCCGACACTCGGGCGGCTACCTGCAATGGATACTTCCGCAGCCACGGCATGCTCCCTCGCATGCCGTCGCATTGCCGCTCGCTGCCTCTTGGACTGAAAAGGCATACAACCTGCATGTTGTTGGTATATTTTACCGATGGTAAGTCGACATGCCGCAATACGGTAACCATCGCTAGCCCCACTACATGCCCGCCTATCAAGCACTACTTTTGACAAGTATGGCCACCAAGAGGGCGCACACAGCCGGTTCGGTCTAGGCAAGACCTACACTAGACATGGTGGGGTTTGTGGGGCGTTCGGAGGGGTCAAAAGCAGTGTGCAATGTAGTACAGCGTGCGCATAAGCTAAAATGTCTGAAAAAGGTTCGTTTTCTGCGCTGTGTGTCACCTCCCTCTACCGCACTAGGCTTAAATAGCTTTCGCCTAGCTCGCTTGCACATGCTTTCGTCTGGTCTACGGAACATGTGCCGAGGCTCTCCAAACGTCGCCGATCAAACTAGCGACGCGGCTTGTCTTAGCATTGGAATTCTCGTTGAGCATTGGGAACTTCATTTGGCGCGTCGTGTAGACGGTTAGACTTAATGTGCGCACTGTACGTACTTGGAGGTAATAGTAGTACAGTGCGCAATAGTGCCCTTTGCTAGATTGCAGTAGCGGCGTACCCAAGATGTACGTCGTTCCGATGGAAAAGCACGAATTAGAATTTGTAACGAGTAGTACATGTACAATATCCTATAAATAATGTATTGTTGCACGACATTACTAGTCACACAACCGCCTATGAAGGGATGCATGTGGGCAAGTTCTTGGCCTCTTCGCGCCAAAAGGTCTCTCTCGCCGTCCATGTCGCTCACGCAAACAACATCTTGCGCGGTTTGTCCGCCGCCGCAGACGGTGTGGAGGCCGCTTCGTCCTCGGCTGGGATGCTTTCTCTTGCCACGGCGCTCTTCACTCGCGCCATGTGTCGCAAGCGTCCGCGTGCTTCCTCGAGTAGCGCGTGAGGCGCCGTTTGTCGCCTCCACGTGTTGAATTTCAGCGTTGCCTAGGAGTTGCTCAGTTTAATCTGCTAGATATGTGCACAATGTAATGCTTCCTTCTTCCGTGCTTTGGATTCCGTGATCCTCTGCTTGTCACTCTTGCCCTTGTTATTATTTCCCTCCCTTTATTTTCCCCGCGCTGTCGACGTCGTTCCGTGCTCATGTTGTTCTTCTTGTAATCCACTCATACACGAATTTGTCTGCGCCTATATATCTGCTGTACACTACCCGTACATATATACTAGCAAGGCAGTATTTTTTCATCACAGCACGGCCACCGCTCATCCGTGCCGCGGGCGGGGCATTCAGCTCCGGTTCCATCACCAGTCCCAACCGCGGCCAACAACCGAGTTCATCGTGAGGCCTCCCCTCTCCTCGGCACTGAACAAAGCGTATGTCGTCCGTTCCGCAGTATGCATGTGTGACCCTCTTCAACCGCTGGTTTTAAAGTATTGCTTATTTAGTTACGAAGCGAGCCGAGAGTTGTGCACCGACGACACCCGTCACGTGCGGGTTAATGGCCGGGGGAGGCAGCGGGATGCGCGCCAGTCAGGAGGCTCGCTGGCGAAAAAACGTGAAAGAAACTGCGGCACGTCGACGGTAAGTGCGCATTGGATCTAGTGTCAGGGGTGTTGGGTTCAGGCGGGGCTATTGCTCACGACTTCTTACCCCGTGACCCACACAGGCGCGTGGAGAAGCTCGCGGAAGAGCAAAGGGCGCAGGAGGAGCTCGAGGTGCGTCCCTTGTTTGAAGTCTACGGGCGCATCTATCTCTCAGGTTTAGTTAGCATGGGCGGAGGGTTTGCGACTGCAAGCTGCGTGATGCACCAGTTTTAGTCTGATTGAGGCAGGTGGTGTTGTGTTTTTGGGTTGACAGCGGAAGTTAGCACTGGAGCGCAGGAAGCTGGATAGAGACCTGTCAGACCGATTCCTACGTAAGCCCTCTTCTAAACCTCCAGAACCGCGCAAGCCAATCCTTCGGAAAGGCGCGGGGGCGCAACGTTATGCCACCCCACCCAAGGGCCACGCACCAAAGCCTGTTTCCGAGCGGTCAAACAAGAAACAGGCGCAGGCTCGGTTGCGGGAGCACGTGAGGCAGCAGAGGGAGCGGGTGCAGCAGCGCGCAGATATCGCCAAGCACCCATTTGATAACTTCGACTTGAGGGACCCTGGTGTGGGGTGGCAGACTGCGAGGAAGCTAGCCGCACAGGGGCTTGACAGTCTCCTGCATGAAGTGATTCCTCCCAGCTCGCCAGAGCCGCAGCCTGCATCTGTTTCTGTGGAAGCGCGGGGGGAGGATATGGATCAGTTGCTCCAGGAGTTTGGACCGTCCAGGCCCCGTGCCCCCATCTCTACCAATCAGGGAACGGCGGGCCAGCCTCATGGTTGTGATATGGCTTGCGAAACTTCGCATGACGCGTTTTCGTTTCAGCTACCGGAGCAGGATCTGCCTCCTTCTAAGGAAAGCATTGCTAATTTTCACCCTCCAGCCGCTGAGAATCACGCCGCTGCAGCTGTGTCTCGACGTTGCGAAGATCAGGCCGCTAGCGTCGCTGGGCTGCAGGATGATGGGGTCAAGCTGCGAAGGGGGGTAACTGCAATCTCCAGGCACCGCGCATGCCCTCAAAGCTTTGTGTGCGAGGAGGGAGAGGTGTCTTGTGCACCGGAATTTCCACTAAATGGCGGTAAAAGGGTTAGGAAAGAGGCCGATGCGCTTCCCGCATGGGCGAGGCTTGCTGGGTCTGTGAGCTCCACTGAGCAGGATGCATCTGCAGTGCCTCCAACCCACCCCCAATGGGCGCTACTGGTCTCATCTCAAACTGTGGATGGCAATCGTTCCTTGCAAACTTGCTCCCCTTCTGTTTCTCCTAAAGAGGGAATTCCCGAGTCTTCAGGCCCAGACGCAACTTGGATGAGAGTGCAGGTGCTGCCATTTGCATCGCCTTCCTGCATAGATTGGCTTGGCTGTTTTGAGGTGGCGCTGATGACAATTTACTGTGTGCGTAATTGCGCAGAAGGAGCCTTTCTTTGGCGCTCTTGAGCAGCCCTTCGCTTGCAATGCTGAGTCTTCTGTCGCAAAAAATCCTCCAGAACCGCATTACACCGCAGACGATGCACAGCTAAGGAGTATAGCGACAGGCGACGGCAGTCTGAATTGCAGCCGTGCCTCTATGGGGCCCGTCGGCGACAGTGCGCAGTCCTTTGACTTTGGGGTAGCCCCATCTTCCTCACTTTCTGCCCCCGCTGCTGCTGTTTCCTCAAGCCGGGAAGGGTGTGTCAGTGTCACTGCGAATATGGAGTCGCCTTGTATAGTAGGTAATGGGTCAGCGCCGTTTGAGTCAGAGGAGGTGCAGAGGGGGCCTTCGCCTCAGGAAGCGGCCTCGGCGGGATTTCCCACCAACGCGGCGGGCCCTGACGATCATTTAGAGCGCCCGTCATCAAGCGAGTCGGCAGCCTGTGACCCAATCCCTGCAGAACCCTGCCATAGTGAGGCCGCTCCTCGGGAAGAGGAGCCGCCGTGCTGCCCTGAATTGGCGGAGCGTCTCCCATCCCCGACCAGGCAGTCAGGGCTGACTGCTGCACAACCCGAAGTGTCTTCGCAAAGCAGCGCGTGCAATGGGGGCTTGAGTTGGGTGACGCACGAACCCGATGCTGGCCTCTCCTCTGCTGTGGGAGTAACACATCATAGGCAGCCAGTCATAGCAGGTGTTCTCGTGGAGTCCGAGCAGCAGGTACCCATCCACCTCGGAAATGTTAGCAAGCCACAGATTCCTATGCAGTGGGGTGGCACTCCGAGGGTCGCAGATGCCGGGGACAGGGCGGCTGGTCCCTCTTTTAACCAACCTTCTTCCGTTTTCAAGGGCTTCGGGGTGCGGGAAGAGGCCTCGCCGCATAGGGCTGCCCGGGATGCCTCAGGGTTGTTGTCGGCTGCCAAGGTGCGCGAGCCTGATGACGTTGGTGTGGAAGGGGTGCGGGAATGTAAGGGGAGCTACGCAGCGGCTATGGATGCCACGCGGAAACGGACTCAGAAAGAAATGGAGCAGCGCGCCCGTCTTGCGGCAGAGCTTGCGAAGCGCAAAGCGCACGTTGCAGCTCGGGAGCAGAAGGCGGAGAAGGAAAAGGGTGTTTCGAAATCCCCCGCCCGGGGGCAACAGAGAGGTGGCTATGCGCCTAAAATCGCGACACCCAATCGAGCGACTCCCTCAAAGAATGTTAAGAAGCCAACCGGGCATGTACCGTCCACTGTGCCGCATGGGTCCGGTCATCGTGGGCGATCCGGTGACGGCTGCCCCAGCGCTGCCCCTCGAGTGCCCCTCGCTGCTCAACTGCCTTTTTATAAAGCACGAGCTGCTGGAGATGGACTGGAGGCGTCGTTTGAGTTGTCAGATGGAAATGGCAGTGATGATGGGCAGGAGTTGCCAGATGACTGGGAAGCTCAGATTATCGAGCCGCAGCCTGCGCTGTCTCAGGCGAGTCAGTCTCGTGGATCACGTCCGATGAGCAGCAAGTTTGCCAATTCTCCGCTGGCGGCCGCTCTGATGCAGCTCATGGGGCTGCCCGGGCTGCACGCCCAGTACTCACCTCATGCGCCGCCGCGGAAGGAGGCACCCCCTCCTTCGCCTCCCGAGGACGAGCTCCTGCAGCACCTGACTGCCGAGGAAAACGCCCTTTTGAAGAGCCTCAGTCGACTGGACCCACAGATGCTGAGGAAGAGTCTGAAGGTAAATGGTCCCACCTGCCGTTTACATTTCGCTCCGTCGCAACCAGCTATGCTTTGCCCGTCTTGCTAATTTTTCCCCGTTTCTATGCTTACAGTCGGCGGGTGTGGACCTGTGGAGCAAGGCAGGGCAGAAGAATCTGTCCAATAGTGCAGAGCAGGACATGCTGCTCGCTAGTCTAGAGAGGCTTGATGCCCAGCTTGCCGCGCTGCACACCAAACCAGAAGGCGTTGACTTTATTCCGCTTAAAATGGCGCCACACGCGCCACCTCAGCCGCAGGTGTCGACGACCCCTGCGCATCAGCAGCCTCCCGCAAAAGCGCCCATCAGCAAAGGTGCACGCCGTGCAGCGAAGGTTTTGGATGCTGGGAAAAAGACGCCTGGTCGAAAATACTATGGGGGTCCGCCCGATGGTGGGGCTGCTAAGCCCAGCGAGGCCAGGCGAGGGGAGGGCAGACCTTCTCACATGGCCTACGTACATCAACCTCCAAACGGGTGGCCTGTCCCCTCTGGTGCGCCTGCATCCGCACCCAACCAACCGCGTGGCTACCCTGAAATGGGTGGCCAGACCTCAGGTGCTCCTCCTGCTTCGGCTCCCTTCTCAGCTCCGCACGCCCAGCAACCCAGCCATCTCCCGCCTGGCTGCCATTGGCCTGGCTACAACTACCCAACACACGCCCGTGCGGCGGGGCACCCACTGCCTGCCCACTTCCCCCCTCCCCCTGCCGGCATGCCCTACCCCATGCCGTACCCAGCGCACGGCATGCCCTATATGGCGCCCGTCTACCCCTACCAAGCACCAGCCCAGCCTCAGGGGATGCACGGCTCGCCCAATGCTGGCGTACCACGGGATTTTCAGGGGCAATACTACCGCCAAGGGGGCACTGAACCCCGGGACCCCACTCAGCAGCAGCAGTACGGCGTACCTTCCTCTGGTGCTGCAAGGCATGGAGTAATTAATTCTAACAAGGCGCTGATGGGAATGCTGTTCTCGTGAGCTACATGGCCTTCCCAACCAGTGGCAGAATATCGTGACTGTAGCTTCCCAACCAGGATCACATGCTTGTAAATTATATGTTGGTTACTGCGGTAGTCGTGGGCTGTTGGGCATAGACTATAGAGAGGACGGACACTTTAATTCTGTCTTCGGAAACCTTAAGATTTAATTACAAAAGAGGTGCACGCTCACCAAGTGAAGGAGTAAACACGAAAGATCAGAAACTCCGCATAAACAGCAGGAAATCACGCAACACTGCATAGCATCTCAGCGATTAAAAGTTGAGAATACCAATATTAAGGGTAATAGAACCGCGCTGTTGGAACTCCCTGTGGACAATGCCTGCGAAACGGCGAAAAGGTGCCGAATGAGTGGGAGTCGTCCGGAAAAAAAGCACCCGACGAGCATAAGGCTCACATCCGTGACTCTGGGCCGCTATAGCACCCAAGCAAACAGTGCGTCGGACTGCGAACAGGGTCCTCGGAATCTGTTTGCACTTCCCTCTCCTCTGCCTTCGTTATACATGGTCATGCAGCCAAGCCATAAGGAAAGAACGACTTGGCAAAATAGTTTTGCATCAATTGTCGACTAGTTGGCAGCTGGAACTCGCAACTGAGTTCTCTGACAACCACCATCAACAAACACCAAGCACTATAACAGGGGAATCGGCCTACGGCGAGTGGACGGCAATCACTGTTTCCTCCTCACGTCAGAATCAGGAAAGACGCTCCAAAAGCTACGTGTACTGATGTATATTTATGCATTTTCAAACTTATCATCGCCCACCCACTCGCAACCCATATATTTAGGGATAAATTGATTTCAGAATTGGGTTGGTTCTGTGCGCACGTGTGTTTTGTAAGCGCACGTGGGTAAACGTCTTTGTTGTGCGATAGTGTTCATGCGCGCATCCCATTCGTGCGTGTGTGCAACACTGGGTTGATGTGCGCTACGGCCAAAGTTATATTCGGATGATGGCCGTGTTTGCCGAAGCTGTGAAGGAAGAAAACCTGCACGACATGTCATCCTTTATCGTTTGTGGTCGGACTGGTCACGGCCTAGATGCCTCGCGTTCCCACGCCCTCTTCACAGTTGAAACCCTAAAAACCCCTGGAGTGGCAGGGCCCGTGAGGGCCTCCCTTTGTTGCTAAATTATCTATTATGTTGGTGCATTTTATCCTCATCTATGTTCACTCTTGAAATATATATGGCACGGCCTTCAGCAGTGTTTATAATCATATGTCTGTGGCGCTTCCGTCGGTATTAATGACAGTGTTTTCGCCTTAGACCCAATGTGACTGCATCATCATTTCTTGAAGAAACGTCTGCACAATATGCAATGGCGGGTTGTTGTTGTATCTTATAATCCGAATGACTTACTCCTAAATAGTACATAATGTTGCCTGTCGCCATTAAACCGAATGTTTTCATTCCGCCAATGAAATAAGACGCCATGTAATGAAATAAAAATGTTTCGATTATTAAAAATGTTGTTTTTGGTACCAAATTCCGGCGAAAACTGGGGTGGGGGGTATTTCATCATTTGTATTTTAACTCTGCATGTGCGTACTTAAGAAATACATGACCCCTATTCAGGGTTTGGGTGTATCATTTAGGGCTATCTTAAACCCTAAACCCTAGGGCAACTGCGAGGAAAAGTTTGAGACTCTCGATAGGGAGGCAGGCTCGTGCAGTAGGGTGCAACTCGGTCAACAATATGATGCAATGATCGTTGGCAGCTCAGCTGTACAACATGGCACTTTTGATATCTACACGGAGGGGTGGTTGGATAGGCTCACCGTATATTATGGTTTGCTTTTAGTAAAGGTGCATGTATTACGGTCATGGCTTCAAAACAGGCCTCACCTTATGTCCAGTTTATCTTAGTTTTTTTTTGCTTGGTGGCATCCACTGCTTTTTCTTGTAAGAATTTTATTATTATCTCCAGTTTATGCTTGCATTTGGCATATTACGCCCGTATGCACGTAACCATGCATTGCTTCAGTAAAAAAAGTAGATAGGCCAGTATTGTTAACGTGCTACATGATCCATGCTTCAATTAATAAGCTAATGATTCGTAGTTCCAAAAAATGGCCCCACCCCCTCTCCATTTATACTTGCACATTGCGTATTACACCCTTATGCAGACAGCCATGATGCATTGCTTTAGTTAAAAAAGTAGATAGGCAAGTATTGGTAAGTTGCTAAAATAATATCGATGCTACAAGTAATAAGCTAATGAGTAGTTGTTCCAAAAAAATTGCCCCATCCCGTCTCGATTTTATACTTGCACATTGCGTGTTACACCCTTATGCACACAGCCACGATGCATTGCTTTAGTAAAAAAAAGTTGTGGCAGTTGTGGTCCGTCATTGCATCGACTTTTTTATACTAGCCAGTAGGCGAATACCGCTTAAGTATTATAAAATCCATACGAACATATGGTTGAGGGGTGGCGGCTAAGACAACACGACTAATGTGAACAGCTTCTTTTGGTGGCGGCATTTATATGCCGGTCGCGTCGTGGCATCTTACAAAATGGCGGTGTAGGCATTAACTTCGAAATGGGCCGGGAAGGCAACGATTTTTAATTCAATTATTGCGGCTTACCTTCAAGTGTCCGATTTCATTGACGAGAGACATATTCAAATACAATTTCAAGGTGGGGCAGGCAGCCCATCAGTGTACAGCGACCAAGGCGGCGCGGGATTATTCTGCCCCCGACTAGCGGTCGCCCCCGACTAGCATGCCATTTGTCGCTGTGAGTAGCAAAGGCAGCAGCGCTGACCCGGTAGCGATGATTGTACGGAGTCGCCAGCGGCTCGTCATCTCAACTGTCGGTGCCGTGGCGCGCACACTCTGGGCTACACGCAGGCTTAGTGGTAAATTTTCAATACCTTCGGTTAGAATCGACCCTTTAAGAAAAACCGCAATTAGAAAATCGTTGTCTTCCCGGTTCATTTTGGATTTACTGCATTCACCGTAATTCTGTAGGATGGATGCTGCCGACATATCAGCACGGGATACCTGTACCAGCGTTAGCAGCCAACATATTGAGTAAAAACCCCAGGACAGGCAGCAAAATGAGGAAATGTATTAAGAGAGACTGTCCACCTCGACAATATTATTAATATTAAAGGTAATCAGTACCGGCAGCGCAGCCACCTCGACAGGGCGCAAGGGAAGCACGCCCCCGTATCCGCACAACCACCACCCATACAGTTTCCCGCAGGGAAGACCCAAGGTTTATGTGAAGCGTAGTCGACTCACGCTGATGAAGCTCCAAACGAACACCCCCCCAAGTCGACGAAAGGGTAAATACTAAATAGTACTATTAGTCTAGTCACAATAAACGCGTACAGCCAACGCCGTCTGTTGGGTTCGTTCCCACCCGCTCTCCAGTATGTCCTCTGTCGGAGGGACACGCCAAAGATACACTCGACTAAGCCAAAGCGATCAGGTACCTGCATCAACCCTTGATATCATTGTTTCGTTTCATTGACACAGTACCAACAAAAACTAAGGTAGTGCTGTCCGGTGTGAACAGACGCAGCGATACTCATCTGTCCCCGAGACTACGCGAGTTCCGTATCAGACTATAGGGCTTGCTGTCGCCCTTCTAGTGGCAGGTGTGCTACTGCTACTTATTGGTGCGTTTCAATTCAAAAGCAGTGGCAAGAACGATAAGGTGCGACGACCTTCGACGAGTGGCAAGATAGCGTGAGGGACGCGACATGTGCAATTCTCACGGTCCACTCAACCTATATATTCCCCCCCGTGTATGGATACACATATTTTTAACATAACAGCCCCCCGCTTTCCGCGTGTGTTCATGCAGGGCTGGGGGCTTGTGACTCTTGGCACCCTGACGTTCATTCCCGGTACGATAGCACCCTCTACGTTGCTTGCATAACGCTATCGCTTTTGTTGACTTGCTTGCGGCAAGCGCAGTCGTAGTTGGCTGCCATCTCATCGTAAATTGTGGCGAAAAGGAAGCAAATATCAAGCAAGATATGGACATTCTAATTCTTTGGTCACAAAACGACACTGATAGCTGACAAAGTATATGCTTCTTCATCGGTAGGTTTCCACCAAACCCGCATCGCATACTATGCTGCGAGAGGAAGACGCGGGTATTCATTCAATGACATGCCGCAGGTGATGTAGGTCGGACAGGCCACGGGTAGACTCGAGCCGTGAGGAGACTGAAGCGTTTAACCCGAGTTCAACCATAGTGGATTTAAAATGTGCGTAGACTGTATTGTATCGAAAGGGAGTATGGATGCTTGATTTATCGAGCTGGATCGAGTATTGTTTCTGAGCTTGACCAACACCAGCGACCCTCAGCCATTATCGTACCTCGATGTCGAAGGTTGGGTTATTCACTATCGCACATTTTCATTAAAACCTAATCAATGCAGTGCTGCCCCCCAACCACAGTAACACTCCCCCCCCCCCCGCCGACACACAGCTCCGGGGGAGGTCGCGTTTGAATAGGAGCAATACATCATTTGGAGTCCAGGCGGTCCGTTGCAAAGAGTATCCCATACTGGACAGGCCGCGCACTGCATCAATCGATCGTGTGAGCTCAGACTCGAGGACGTCTCATCATATAGGTTGTTTGGATCGGTTACCCATGCTACTTAGACGCCCCGTGCGTATTTTTGGGAGCCTGATGCGTATTCATCAACCCCTGCCACCTCGTGCACTCGCATGAACAGAACTCGCTCGATTCGTTTCTAGTCTCGGACGTGCACACTGGCGGGATGAAACACGGAGCATTGCAAAATATAAGGAGCGACAAACATCGTGACGCCATGCGCACGGCACATAGCACAGCTGTTAAGCTCACCTACCCTCTACTCTACTCTATTCGCTTCCAAGTGTTTACGTACATGTATCGCGAGAAGACGAGGTAAAGCCAGCGATACCTGCGGCACGCATGCACACTAATCAGTGTCATTCTAAGTCAATATTGGACTGACGTTTGCCAGGGCAGACGCCGAAATCCCCCCATGCACTACCTCGGCAGGGCAGGGCAGGGCAGGGGCTACAAAGGCCGTAGAGCTGTGTGTCAGTAAAATGATAATATGGGAAGGAAAAATGATAGTTGTGAGGGTTCGTTATCGATACAGGTTTCCGCGTCTGCAGCTCACCAGACCAGCTGAGATTTATGGCAAAGCATTGCGCTCCATGCTTGCGGCACGTTTCGCGATATGCAGTAAGACGGCGAGTTGCTTCGGTCGCTAAAGAGAATCGTGCAGATGATCTTCGTCAGAAGAAGAAGGCAGACGTCGGCAAACGCGGTGAATTTCCTTAGCACATTCACCGACTCCTGTTACGACACAAACATACATAAAGCAGTCGAGACTTTAGATATAGCGAAAGGTATGCCAATGGTAGAAATTTCCAAGCACAGCTAACCCAAACATGCGCTATGTTACTACAATGCGTGTTTCTGCACTGATAAGCGTGGTCGCACACCAGTGCCCAGAATTGAGTATCGTCGCACTCCCCGGGGCGGCGGCAGGTCGCAAGTTGCCTGTACACACAACAAGCACGCAGCAGCCTAAGCCAACTAGCCTCTGGGCACTGACTGCCTGCATCATCCATCACAGCCCATACTCGTAAATTAGCTGTGTGTGTTGAGGGGGGGGGGGGTTGGTTGTCCGTTCGTTTTGGCGTGCGAATGTGTTTTGAGAGTTTCAGTGTCAGTGTGCGTGGGGCGCGCGGATGTGAGTATGTGTGTGTGTGTGTGAGAGAGAGAGTATGTCCGTTTGATTCCGTGTGTTGAGTGTGAGTATGTGTATGCTTGTGTGCGCGTGTGTGTGAGTATGTCCGATTGATTCTGCATCTGAATGTTTGTTGAGTGTGGATGTGTGTGGGCGCGTGAACATGTTTATGTTATGCGATTGTACGTTTGTGTGTGTGTGTGTGTGTGTGTGTGTGTGTGTGAATGTGAGTTAGTGAGAGTAGTTAGGAAATCTATGTTTCTGGCACCTTACCTGACACCAAAGTGTACATCACGATGGTTTGGATGGCCAGAAACGCCGTAACTGTCGAAGGTCAGAACCTGCGAGTCGGTACGGGTAGCTAAGACTCAGCTCAGAAATGCCGAAATTGACAACGCCGAAACGTGACAGTGTTGCAGGCAGGCCTTGGCAGATACAAAAACAAATTTATTGCAGATATAGCAGGAGAACAGCTGTTCTTAAGAATGCGTTGCTTTGCACTGATAATTCAATAGTTCATTCTACCTTGCCTTCAGTCAATAGCTTACCGCATTTACCGGGAATTTTCGGCAGTGATCACGAACGAAGGAGCTGACGACCTCCGGTTCCCAGCGATTCGTCTTTCCGTCCTGCAGAGCGGGTGTAGTTTCACGAGCTTTAAATTTGCCTCGGTATGCTAAGTTGGCTGGGTATATGCTTAGTAGGGACACGGCGTAGCATAGCGTGCCTGGAGACACGGGCTATCTCGTACATAGACATCGGCGACCTGAAGCGACAGCAAGGAGAGTAAGTCCAATTTGGCACTTAATTCTGCACTTCATATAACCAACTTCGCACAAAGAAAATCTGCAAGTGTCATATTTTGCTTCCGAGCACCTTTAAGGCTTTTCCCGCAGCTTGAATCTCTCGTCTCCGCATCATGCCTAGCCCATCCGCATTTCCTTGGAGTAGTTCAGGACATTGCAAGATGCACTTAGCGTCCATAGCAACCACTAGCGGAAAGACTTGGCGCAATGCCGCACGGGCGTATGTGGAATATACGAAAGTTTTCGTTCAAACGAAAAAGCAGCAGACGATACGAGGGAAGGAGTGCATACTTATTTGATTCGGCAAGCATACCAGTTGATAAGCATAATATCGATACACGCGTTCCAGCTCTTTGAAGTGCGTTTAGGGTAGGTGAGAAAAATAGAGTTTCATCGTCGGGGTGTGCCGTCACAAGTAACACTCGCCCCGTTCTAGCGAAAGGGCACTCCTCCAGCGGCCAAGCTCCAACTAAACCACAGATAATATCCGACATTTACGTATGCAGTATATTATCTCCTTCCAGCGACAGCGGTGGTAGGAGAGGAGGCTGTTACGTCTCTTTCAACCGCATCGTATGTGCGCAGAGTCGCAGAGACGGCGGGCCGGTGGCTGTATCAAAATAATTGGCTCCCGCAAGTGCGGCCGGCCATACATCCAGAGGCCAGATGAGTGCGTTGTCGTGGGGATGAAGCAGCGTCAAATTTTGTTTTGCTCTGTACCTTAGGCTGCGTTTCACATAAATCCGCAGCTGCAGAATTTTGTACCGGGTACCGTGTACCAATTATTTTATCGCGACATCCACGGATCCGCACATCTTAACACTAGTGTTTCATATAAATCTGTACCCGCAGATCCAAAATATCTGCGGATTTGATTGTGCGGACGCCTCGGGCGCCCGCAGATATCGAAAAATGTGCAGCCGCTTCATATCGGACGAACGATCCGCACATTTTAAAAGTACTTAAAGACAGTATTTGGTATCGATACGCGCTCCATGCAGCAGTTCTCTGCCCGAAGCGCAACAGCGGGGCGCAACAAAACAGCGGGGCAGTTCGGTCAATGACACCCTTCGAACTTCAAATAAGTGCGAGCGCTCGTCAGAAAATCCTCACCCGCGCCATCAACAGGCAAGAGCAGGTAACAGACTGAGTAAGTCGACGTTAGCGGGTACCGGTGAAGAATCGGGAGTCCGAGCACGACCACGCGGAAGACGAGAGCGGTGGTAGGAGGTCTCACGAAGCGCGACATACAACCCAACAAGTGCACGGAGCGTGGTGCATAAAAGGAAGGCGCGGACGGTGTGTGCGAGGTGGGTGAGGAAGGCGGCGGTGAGGAGGTTGGTCAAAAGCTGGCTCATCGGGCACGCCGACAAGGATATCGCATGGTTTTGCGCGGCCATCGCCACAAAAACTTTCACCTGTAGCGTACCCGCCTACCCAGTACCGCGATGGCTAGCGCAAAGAAGCTTGGAGTGCGCGGGCATGGCGGCGTGATGGCCTCATGGGAGGCAGCGATGCTTGTGTTATCTGTATTGGTAGCGGTTGCAAGAGCTATAAGGAATATGTATCTGCGGCTGCGGAAATATATGAAACGCGCCTTTCGAGTACCTCGTTTCCGGCTGCAGAAGGACCTAAATGTTAAGATTTACTGCACCTGTAGTATTTGTACGACTATCTGCGGGAACGGCTACGGATTTATATAAAACGAGGTCTTATTCAGGCGCATATAAAGTGAGATGAGATCCGCGACCTACAGCGCTGTCTGGGATACAGACCCCCCTGTACCTGGGTACATACCGACAGATAAAAAATGGCGTTGACCATCCGCCAGAACAATTTCAGAAATATTTAAATAGATATTCATCCGTAATCCTTATAGATTTGTAGAGAATACAATATGATGACCCCATTATTTCATTCTCGTCATGATAAAGCCGATATTCCAATTAAAAAAGGTACACGGCTCGTAGGAACACGGCTCGGCCGGTACACGGCTCGCGGGACAAAAAAAACACGAGCCGTGTTCCTCGCGCTTTCTGGTATTCCAATTAGGCCCGGTACACGGCTCGGACCGCAGTACATACGGGCTTTGTATCTGGCTTATTATCCTACGGCCTTTTCTGCGCAGTCATCGCGCCCGCACACACTCTCTCACCAACACCTATCCGCACCCGCGCCCGTTCCACGATGCTGGATCCGAGGCGCATCACGCTTGTATGGGCCGTGGCCTTGATTTTCGGCTTGGCGGCACTCGTGAATGCCGTTCCACCCGCGCCAGATGTGGTGATGGGTACGGACCCCTCCGCCGAGACGCAACCTCAACGTACTGGTGCAAGTAAACACACACGCACGGCCACACACACACACACACACACACACACACACAAACGCGCGCATACATACGCACCCGGTCACACACGCGATAACACACACACGCACGCATAAGGTCACAGCACATACGCGCACGCACTCGCCCGCACACATAGTTAAGTCACACGGTCAGACCCACATAGATATATAAGTGGATGCGTGATGCGACTTCCGGCGTACAACCGCGTAATCCGTCGGACCCGAAATAGACTGCCGTCTAGCTGTGCTTAACAACTTACATGTAACCATTGTTTCTACGCGAATTGTGCATTCGAAACAGTCGTTTGCCCGTGCACGAGCGCGCCTACGTATTGCCAGCTCATCAGGCAATCGTTGTTGCGAGAGCCCGATTGCGTGTGTGTTTGTGTATGTGTGTGTGTGTGTGGGGGGGGGGGGGGGGGGGTGTATGTCTCTGTGTGCCCCTCTCTCTATCTTTTTGTGTGTATTTGTGTGTGTGTGTGTGTGTGCGCGCGGGTGTGTATGTATGTCTTTGTGTGCAAAAACACCAACAACAACAACAACAACATCAATAATAGATGTTGAAGTAGAAGCATAAAATAACAAATAAAAACGATAGCTACACAAGTAACATAAGTGTGTCTGTGCGCACACGCGCGTGTGTGTGTACGTGTGTGTGTGTGTATGTATGTGTGTGTGTGTGTGCGTGTGTGTGTGTGTGTGTGTGTGTCTGTGTGTCTGTGGCTCTCTTTCTTTCTCTCAAGGTGTGTTTGTGTCTGTGCGCACACGCGCGCGCGTGTGTGTGTGTGTGTGTGTGTGTGTGTGTGTGTGTGTGTGTGTGTGTGTGTGTGTGTGTGTGTGTGTGTGTGTGTGTGCGTTAGTGTGTAGAAGCATAAACTCATAAAGAAAAACAGCAGTTGCACAAGTAGAAGAAGTGTGCATGTGTGCGCACGCGTGTGTGAGTGTGTGTGTGTGTGTGTGTGTGTGTGTGTGTGTGTGTGTGTGTGTTGCATCAGCTTCCCAAACATAAGCATAACGACAGAGTTATTTACAGCTTGGTTATCATGTTGTGTCATTGCGGTGGCGTACACTCAAGCTCTACCCCCTCACAGCAACCGCTATTTTTGTATTAGACGCTTGCGAAAATCGCCTACGCGCCCACTCGCCGGAACTCCCTCCTACTAGAGCCGTCTCCGTCATGCAGCATGTTTTATTTTTAAATCCCGCGCTCCTCGAAGGTAGTCTCCGTTCCTGCGGGCCGGATTGGTACCGGGAACTTGCCCGGCCAAGTGCATCCCAAGCGCTCTCCGCTACCGCCACGCCCTCCCGACCACCTGTCAACCACTTGCTCCCGACCAAAATAGAAGGGGGGATCCCTTCACCGTCCAAGAACTCGCCAGCAACCTAAAGCGGGTGGGTTAGAGTCATATACAAAATTTCGCGTGTCGGGTTGTGACAAGTCGGGCAGGTGGGCAAGGCGGGCGGGTACCTCAAAGATCACGCCCGCAACTTCCGCCTTGATGTCCAGCCACTTTGATGTAACTTATTTCTCCCCCTCTGCCCAGTGCCAGCTTCCGGATTGCGCGCCCCCCTCTTCGGAACGTTTTCGCCGAGGTATAACGGGCGGACTGTGCTAGCGATGCTAGACGGGGCTGTAGGTGGTGGGATACTGCGTAGCGATACTGCGTAGCGATTATACTGCCGCTACAGGGGGGAATAGTCCCGCGCGACGCGAGGAGCGGGATGTACTGTATAACGTACTAGTTTCTAGAGCCGTGTACCTCCTCCCAGTACACGGCTCGGGCAAATAGGAACACGGCTTGGCCTTCAAGCCGTGTTCCTATTTGCCCAAGCCGTGTTCCTATTTGGCCGGATTTTCCTTAGTTTAATCTGCTAGGTTTGTGCACAATGTAGTGCTTTCCTTTTGCCGTGCTTTGGATTCCGTGACCCTCTTGTCACTCTTGCCCTTTTGTTTCCCCTCCCACTTTCCTTGTCCGTGCTCATCTTGTTCTTCGTGTAACCAAGCGATCCGAAACAGTCCTGACATGCATTATGCTAAACAAAAGCTAATTAAGAACACGCTCCCCTCTCACCACGTCAAGCACGACGATGCCCGAATACCACCGCCCGATTGTAGGAGAGCCGAGAAGCAAGCAGAAAGCCGTCATCCGGGGTGGTTAGACCTCAGCTTAAAGCGGGTGTTGTCGGTGGAGTTTGTCGAATTAAGCCCATAAATTCCTAGGGAATTGTCTAAACCACACACGTCGTTCTGAGCGCCGCGCTTGGGCATTGCTCAAGCGCTCATACTAAACTGCATATTACTCTGTGTTTCACATAACCGTATTTTTGGGGGCAATTTGGAGGGGGTCTGTAGGCGTGGGTGCCGTGTTCCATGCGCGAGGTTTGGCTTGCGGGTGTGTGAATAGAGCACTGAAGTTCACAGCACCATTGGCACGGGTGATGTTTTTGGAAAGCAAGCGAGTAAAAACGCACATGACGCAGGTTTGGATAGACACTGCACGCTATAAACATGCCAGGGCGATTGGCTTAGGGGAGGGACGGGGTCCAAGTTGGCCGTAAGGGACGCATCACGTTCTCGTTGTTGTTTGGAATGCTTGGGTATGTGCTTGTGCCACCCACACCCGCCCCAAGCGTGGCACGCGTCGGGAATTAGGCTCGGAAGTCAATAGGAACGAATAATTAGTTAACATATATCGACAAACCCCGCACAAATCGCATCATGAGGTGAGCCGAATTCGATGGGTGTTGCTTGGCACCGCGGCTCAGCTTTGCCGGAATAACTTGTAAATTAATATAATTCATATAAAATCTATTTGTAAATGTTTGAGCTCTAAAGTAGGTGCGTTCGACGTGCATTGAGAAGATGCGTCCAACGGTACTTGTTATAAAAAGTTTTGCCAATGTGTAAGTAAGTTATTATCGTTTGAACATTGTGGTCGAAAGCGGCTTGCCCTTGGGTTGTGCGCATATCGGTGGTAAGTCTACATACGCGATTTCGTGCGTTTCCCCCACAGCGGCTTGCCTAACACCTCCTCCCTGTGTCCCCTATACAATTTTTTTGCGCGACTGTCGCATAAGCGTTCATATTGCGGCGTTGTGCGCCCGTTACTCTTTTCGTCTAACCATCAAGGCGACTCTTTGAAAGTGAGTGCCGCACGGGTGCGGGCGCGATAACCCCAAGTACACAAGCCCGGCAGTGCTCGAGTTCGCCCCTCGTCGTTGTCGGCGCATTCCATTTTGGGCGCAAAAGCATTGCCTAGGATTTCAGGAGATTTGTCAATAAATTCTACGCATGATTACATTTTCTACTTGCAAAGGTGCGAAATCATGTCCGGACGTTTGTTGAAGAGCGTAACTTCCTCGCTCAATAGAAAAATTTACCCTAGGGCACGTTTTGCCAAAGATGTCAGGTTTCTTACAATTTAGCCAAAAGACACCCACCGGCGGGGCCTGGGGGGCGATTAGCGCATGATTGTAGGGTTGGGTGGGTGGGTTCGCGCGAAGCCTAGATTGGCTGAGCGCGAAAGCAAAGAGTGACTAGGCTCGTGGCTAGCTACGGCTTATAAGGCGCGGGCTAGCTAGAGATGACCGTTGGGGAAGTCGTTGGTCGTTGGTTGCGTTTAACTGTCAAGGCGAGGTGGTTGCCCTGCAGGTGCGACGCGCCGCTAATTAACGGTAACAGTAACCGCTAGTGTTGATGTCCCGTACACATGGGAGTTGGATATGCAAACCGTTAGATTCAAATCAATCTGACCATTTACCTTAAGGCACGTTTTGCTAGTAACCTAAAGCCAAAGGCTTGCACAACCAAATTAGTGTTGCGGGGGGGACGGAGTGAGCCAGCCGAAGAAACGCCAAGCAGCAGGTGTAGGGGGCATGGTTGGGTCAATGTACTTTCCTTTGGTCACGGAGTTGTTCTTGGCCCAGCCACCCATGTATTTGATAACGGGAAGGGGCGCGCCGATGCAGCTGGCAGCGGACGCAGTTCATCGTGACGCAGATGGCTGTCCGATGTCCACTTAAAGCCGGCGGGCGCGGACGTGTTGACCGTGCGAAGGGCAAGAGAAAGCCATGCGAAAATTGTGGACGCGGCTCCCTAGTCGGCGGACGCTTCACCAGGAGAGAAGCTTTAGTAGGCGTCATGGGGTGGTCGCTTGTAGAAATTAGCGCAGAAAACGGCGCGGTGGTGTGAGTAGTATTCCAAAAGGTCCGCTAGGATGGGATTGGCCGAAATAGGGACATCGAACACGAGCTTATCGCGGGCGTCGCGGCGCTGGTCGCCTTCGGACTTACTAACGAAAAGTTTGTTGCGAAGGTCTGTCGACGGTGATATCGCCGGTCCGGCAGCGGGCGCCAGTTTCTGCGCGGCAAAAAGAAATGTAATTGACGCAAATCGCTAAACAGGCTCGGAAACGCTCCAGCAGGGGACGGTTTGTAGGGGTCCACGGGAGGTCGGCTCGTAGAGTATGGCTGCCAGCAGGATGTTAAGGGCGACCGGGGCGGGTAGCGGTAGGCGAGAGTCGGCCGGGACGATGCGGCGTTGCAGCATTTAGAGGCCGCGCCTTGCGTCGGCTAACAGTTCGCCCACTGCAGTGGGCTGGCGGTGGTGGTCACGGAAGAATTTGTTCACCGCAGAGAAGTAGGGTTGCATCGAGGTAGCTACTACCGTGCCGAGCACGGCCAACAAGGCTGTGTAGCGTCCCATTGTAGCCGGAGTGGCCTTTAGCGGCGCGATATTTTCCTTTGTACAAAATATATAAAATCGTCGGAGGGTGTTGTCGTAACTGGCGTACGTAGACGGCGCTAGCGAGTTGCTGAGTAGGGAGACCGCTGTAGCCCCGAGCTTATCCGTGCCTAGGACGTTCTGAAAAGTTTTAGCGACATCGGTGGACCAAGGCGCATGTGCAAAGTCCAACAGTAGGCGGTAGCGGGGTGGCCAGGTGCGCAGAGGGCGAATTGGCTGTACTGTAGACTCGGAACGGCCCGGGTGTAGAGCTCGGCTTATGGTCCCGCAGCGGGTGTATAGCCATGAGGGGGTGAGAGCCAAAAGGCCACGATGCTCCACGCGGGTAGTCCGACCCCCTCGCGCTTGCCGAGCCTTCCGGGAAAGATATTTGTCGCGGGCCGCCGGGAAGTGCTACGTCGAGGTGGCGAGACGGGCGAAGGCGTGGTACCACGTTTTGTCCGGCCAGTAGGGGGCGATAACGGTCGCTTGGGCTTGCGATTGAGCCAGCTTGGCGGCGAGCGGCGGTAGCGCGGTCCAGAGAGGGTTGCAATAGTTGTTTTCGCGACGCCATGCAGCGTCGGGAAGGCGTAGGCAATCGACATCCTCGCATTGTGGGTCTCTCCATCGGGCGTTGAACCGGGGTAGCTGGGCGTTAAGCATGGAGGCGAAACGGTCGATCGTATGCGGACCCCACCGTTCTTGAAGGTGTTTGAAAACCCGGGGGTTGAGTTGCCAATCCTCGGTGTCCATTTCGCGGCTTAGAGTGTCCGCCCACACGTTGGCGGCCGAACGATTGTAGCGCGGGCGGATGTGGATGTCGTTGGTGTCAAGCATGTACCACAAGCGCCGTAGCTCGGTCATCATGACGGGCGACCGGGAAGTAGCTTGGTTAGGGCGGCGACCACCGCTGCGCTGTCCTCGTGTAGGAAAACTTGCCGGCCCTTGAGTTGCGGTAGAAACGGTTCGACCGCGTGTCGGACCGCGCGAAGCTCCTTCCATGTGGTGTGTTGTAGACGGTCGGGAGCATCCCAAAAGGCGCGTGCTTGGTAGTTGGAGTCCTCGTTCAGCACGGCTCCCTATCCGTAGTCGATGGAATCGGCGTGGAGGTAGGCGGTCTCGATGGGCTTGTAGATTGACCGACCGTTGTGTTGGGTGGGCACTGTGCGCCACTTCTCGAGGTCGCGTCGTAGCTGGCGGGTGAGGCGCACGCGTCCCCCCAAACCAGTCCGTGTGGCTAACAAGTTGTGGAGCTCGCGTAAAAAGAACCGTGCGGGCGCGATGGCTAGGTAGAGGAACTGAGCTTTGCCCGTTAAGGCCGCTAGTTGGCGAGTGGGTAGCCATCGGGCGTTCGAAGCCACTCGGCCGAGAAGGGATGAAGCATGTTGCGCGAGCTGTTGTACCTTTGCGGGTGGGGCGCGAAACATACCGCGTTGTAAATCCACCGTTAACCTAAAGTGGTCGCCGACTTGCGTCGGAGTCCACGCGCCTATCTTGGGGTTGCATTGGAGGCCTAGGCTGTCCAGCATGGCGTCGACGCGTTGGAGAAGGAGAAGGGCGTCTTGGTATGAGTCGGCGCAAAGAAAAGGAAATCGCCCATGTAGGGGAGGAGTCTCGTACCGCGCCATCGAGCGTTCCGAAGAAAACGTTTTGACGGGCGAGCATGGTCTAGTGTAGATGCCGGCGTAGGAGGCGGAGGGCGACGTAGTAGATGGTTCGTAAACACTTGCGTTAGTTTGCAAAAGTAGTACGCTGAGCCGGACCTGACCATCGGAAGGCAAGCGAGGCGCCAGAAGGTGCCGCGGTAGTTGACCGTGAAGTAGTCGCGGTCTTCCTCCCGGATGCCAAGGGTGTAGTACCCATCGGTGAGGTCGAGAGAGACGAAGTAATCGCCGGGACTCGACAGATGACGTAGGTGCTTGAGAGTCTCGCAAGTCATGTTGAACGTTGAGCAGTAGCGATAAAGTTCTCGAAGGTCGATAATCAGTCGCCATTGGTTGCAGCCGGGCTTGGGCACGAGGGACATCCGGGACACGTAGCGAGGGTTGGCCGAGCGCTCCCACGCTCCGTAAGCTTCGAAGCGTGGAAGTTCCGAGTCTAGAAACTCGAGTTAGGCTGGTGTTGCGTCTAGCATAGAGATGCCGTGGTTGAAGGGCTTGGGGCGTACGCCGCGCTTGAACTTGACGCGTACCCCATGGCGGATCCAACTTAGGACTTGGCCGCTCGCGCCGATGCGCTCCCACTCCCGCCATCTTCGACGCACGCGGTGGCGCATGAAGGAAGATGTCGGGGAGCAGGAATCGGCGCGGCGGGCCACACCATCATTTCTTGGGCGGGGGTTTAGCCGGGTCGGTCGGCTTGGCGGTGGGGGTGGCGCGGGCTGCTGCTAATGCTGCTACTGCGGCCTTGCGTTTGTCGGCGGCGGCCTTGCGGGCTATGGCGTCGGGACCCGTGAGTTTGTCCGGTGTGATCTTTGCGAATGCGGCGCCGGCTGCCGCTTTGCTGGCGGCATGAAGGCTGACTTTAAGAGTGCGGTCGACGAACGCTTGGCGTAGCGCATCCAATGGGCCGGAGACCGCGGTAAGGCGGGGGCGACAAAAGCGCTCGTGGGCCAGTTCGGCAAACACGCGGTCCGCATCCGTGCTCGCTTGTCCGCCCTTGGTGAGGCGGAGGAAGCCCAATCGAGTACGGGTGGCCTCCTCCGTCGCTGCGTGGGTGCGGTGACCCGCTTTGATAAGGGCAATCGCTGCCGCGTGCTCCGCCGATAGAGGTGGGCCGTGCGACAGCGAGTCCAAAGCCTCGCTAATTGCCGCGTTGGCGCAACTGTCGAAGAAGGCATAACAACCGATGTGGAGGTACTCGTCGTATGCCGATTGGGTGCGCTTGTCGTTGAGAGCACGGGCGGTATCGTCTGTGAATAATGTCCACATACGTGGCTCCTCTACGTCGCGTGGGGGACGCTCGAGGCCGGCCGGGATGACCTCGCCGTAGTAGGCGAAGTCGACGAATTCGGACGCGGAGGGTTCGGGTTCGTCATCAAGCAGGTCGATAGGTGGCTCAGGGGCCGCCTTACCACCCACCATCGTTGGGGTCGCGTCGGCGAGAATGGACTGCTGTTGATCGGTAATAGCATGTGTGGCTGTCATCTACTAGAGACAGCTGTGCGAGTAAGGCAACGTTAGCCGCCAAAAACGGTTCAGTAATCCGTTGTTCCGACGCCAAAATTGCCGTACGAATATGTTCGGTAGGGCTAGGGATCGATGTTATCGTCGATATTTTGCAAGCGCATTTCGCAAGGATTTCGGGTACACTTCGCATTCGCAATATCCGTAACCACCACGGAATACGTCGATACAATCCGGATGATATCATCGATCCCTAGCCTTACTGTTCGGCTGTGCGTTGTTCGAGTGAGGTAGCGTGAGGGTCGGCCGCTGCGGCGGACGTAGACTGCTCAAGATGCATGATGTGTAACTGTGTAGCAGAACGGGGGGAAGTGTCGCGTGACGCTGGAGTCCGCATGGGACGATGGGAAACTGACACCCTGCTCGACTACTAGAGTCGAAGCCTAGATTGACTGAGCGCGAAAGCAAAGAGTGCCTACGCTCGTGGCTAGCTACGGCTTATAAGGCGCGGGCTAGCTAGAGCTGACCGTTTGGGAAGTCGTTGGTGGTTGGTTGCGTCTAACTGTCAAGGCGAGGTGGTTGCCCTGCATGTGCGACGCGCCGCTAATTAACGGTAACAGTAATCGCTAGTGTTGCTGTCCCGTACACATGGAAGTTGGATATGCAAACCGTTAGATTCAAATCAATAAAAAAGAAGCGGCAGCGGGCGCCGCGGCGGTGCAAATTGACGGGATGATACGGGTACGAGTAGAAGTTATCGGTATAACTATCAGCAGTACGGTACCAGTACGGCGGGTATACTTATTGATGCCGACGATGCGATCATGCACTCATCGGCGGACCCCATCATATAATTTGTCTGTCATCATTATCCATCATCTTTCGCGCTATACTGTCATCAGCGCTTGTGTTAGCACTATTCCCGTAGTTGCTACTAATCCTTGTCAACCAGCAGCGCTTCAGGTATCGGGGAGAGGTTACTGCAGAGTCACCGATCTTACATTCTGTCTTCATCGTCTGATATATCTTGCGGCAGGTGAGGTTGTGTTTGCGCGCGTCCTTTCACTAGAATACAACACCTTGCATCCGCTGTGTCCTGTCAGGGTGTCCCGATTATGAACGTGCTCTGACTGTAGTCGACGACGTGAATTATGCGTTGACTATTCAGTAGTATCAGTACTGATGGCAGTCTTTAGCCAAAGGCGCTGTTCCAAGTCTTGCACAACTATTGAACGGCTAGTGCCATCCTTCCCTCTGCTCACTTAAGAAACGTAGCAGATTCCTTAAGAAACGTTGGTCGCTGACTCCCGCTTATTTGTTTGTGACTTCCGGCAGCTTCGAGCAATACCATTATGGGGAAGAAAAACAGGTCAGGGAATAAGAGCAAGAATAGTGCCCCTGCCGCAGAAGCCGAAGTTGGCTCGGGAGGGGATGACACGGTCAACCCTGCGCCCCAGGACACAACAGCCGGGGACGCTCCTGCGGAAGCTTCTCTGGAGTCCGAGAATACAGCTCTGCGAGCTGATCTTCAGGATCTGAAGGCCCAGCTTTCAGCGAAAGACCAGGAGATTGAGGAGCTCAAGGCTGCGCTAGAGAATGTGAAGAGTGTGCCTGCCACTCTGTCAGCGCCAGCTAAGGGCACGGAAGAGATGGGCGCGCTGCAGGAGCGGCTATCAAAACTGAAGAAGGACCAGCAGGAAGCAGATGCCGCACGGGATATGGCGTGGTCTGAGCTCAAGCGCTGTGTTCAGGAAGTTGCCAAACTTGCCAATGCTGGCCTCAAAGAATCACAGAGCATCACAAGCACATGATTTTGCTATCGAGTATGTAATCATTGAAGCTGTGGGTAGGGCAGGTGACTGTCCCTCTACGTGGTGGTACAACAAGTGGTGCACATACTTCCGAACCAAATGTTGTAGTGGCCGATCTGTCACATTGAAAACTGAATGAACATTTTCTGCGGAATCCTTTGAGCCAGCAATACTACATTCGATTAAATAATTTTCAAACCTGCCCTCCTATTGCGATTTGTCATCAAACACTGCAAGACCGATTCTAACACGCCAAGGCTAGCAAGGAAAGTGGTGCTATTGTAACTGCTCAGAACGATTGAGACAAGATTCACAGGGACGAAGAGGAGAATTGTCATCATGCCAATCTTCGTTCTCTCCCATAGATGACAGAGGAACATGACATGACTAGGCAGAGCCATGAGCACACATGCAACTTGGACAACCGGCGTCTGCATTGGGCAATCAGCAGTCTCTCAGTAAGAGAAATGGTCTACATAGACGGTTGCAACTTGAAAAGTTAGGGAGGGGTGTGTACTTACGGTGATCAGCGAACGCTGCAGAGTAACTCCATCGATATGTACTAAGCCAAGGCAGCTGGACAGACTGGTCACAAATAGGTAGATCATGGCTGCCGCTAGAGGTGGCACATATCTTCGGCGGGGGAACAATGCCGGCAGCAGTATCGGGTCAGCATGAAGCATCAGGAGAACGGAAGAAAGGGGAAGGATGATTATCTCATTCCCTCCAAACCACAATACATCCAGAGCAAGACACAGTCCGAAACATAGCAGAGTGACGAAATTTCCCACTGTAGGCAACCACTCGAGGCCTTGCGGGCTGATCACAGCAGCAGCTGAACCAGTACTCTTCGACTTGACGCGCGTATATGTGTCGATGCAGGCAGTGCTAGGCGGCAGGCAGCCGCCCAAAAAGGATGACAGCCTTGACGCGCCTGCCAACGAAGGAGTGCTCGGCACCTGCAGGACGCCGGCGTCGGAACCTACTCCAGCAGCTCCAAGACTTTGGGACCGGGTCAATTTAAGGTGTACGCAGAATGCTAGGAGAGCACTCTGGGCAGCGTATACAGCTAGTAATGAAGCATATCGCAGCATCCTCTGCTCGTTATCTACCGTGAACGCCACATCAGGATGTAGCCTGTGGGGGTAATCCTGTGTTGGCTCATGTTCAATGAAAAACGCCACAGGAAGTAGAGCCGCCCAGAGGAATAATGCTGCAGGAAGGACTTGAGGAGCTCTCCCAACTGGGGTGCTGATAAACACCAGACTAGAGGATAGCAGGACGCATGTCAACACCAGAAGCACATGGATTGTGGATTGCCTGGGGAACAGCTCAACAGAGATGTATCCGCCAAGAGCACAGCCGGTAATCAATGCCAGAACGAAGTGCCTCGCCAAGCCCCGGCGATGCACGTTGCGATACTGCACCGCAGCCCCAAGGCCTGCCAGAAGTGCTAATACTAGTAGCCAATTTGTCCAACCGCTACCACTTCCATCACTGCTTGCATACACAGAAGTGTCATCCATCTGTAACGGCAGGGCAGTTCGTGTTAGCGCTCTACAGAAACAGGCTTCGTGCACAGTAATTTCGCAATTATCAGTGCTGTTACCTGAATCCCTTGAATTTGCGCGTCCGTGAATATATCCAGGCACGCTTTCCGCGCGTGGCCTGCTCGAGAACCATTCGGATTGCAAGTTGTGGCGAAAGGCATTGGCGGTTGAAGTACGGTCAGGGTTACACCGAAGAACGCGAGGACAGCGTTTGCAATCTTCCAAGCCGGGTAACGACGGTGGTGTGCCCAGATCAGTGGAGTCAGTGAGGCGGCAATAAAAATGAGGAAACTGCCCAGGGCCAGGGCGTCTTTTGGCTTGTCGCCGAATACCACAGATAGCGACTCGACCATGATATCCCTCACTCCCCAGCAGCAAGCAACCGTGGCAAGGGCGTACACCACAAATAGACTTGGGGACGGATGCTGCCTTCGGAACCCCCCGGGCTTGACTGGGTGTAAAACAACTGGAGCCACTGACAAGCCAGCGAGGAGAACCAGGTGAAAGCCATGAAGAGGGTTACGCAGGAGAAGCATTACAAGTTTGCAGGCGAAGGTCACTTGAGAAACATGCGCACTCCACACTGGAACTCTTCGGGCCGCCAGAAGCTTGGAGGACACAAGGCACCCAATAACGGATGTGTAAATCACAGCATAGCCTGGATAGAGAATACCCAGCTGCGTATTTCCAGAGAGCAGGGCCGCCTCTACAAGGCACAGGATTCCGGAATGTACCACAAGAAAACCTCCAATAACAGTCGTCGGCGCCTCAGAAAGCAGCACTCCAGGAAGCAGAAGAGAAGGAGCAGTGTAGAGCACCAAAAGTGCACAGACTCGCTGCACATTCCAAATAAGCTCCCATGAGATATCCAGAAACGAAAAATGGTGGTACATAAACCAGAGACCGGTGATACCACACCCGAGCAGGAAAAGGGCATACTCGCGCAATGATCTCGAGCGGTAATACAGGCCAAGACCCAACGCACTGACAACAGGCGCTGGGATTATAGTGAGCGGAACACCAACCGTGACGCAGGCCCCTACACACGCCAGGATCAATCCAGCAAGAGTGGCAGAATAAACATATGGGGATTGTAGTACTCCGCTGAAGTGCATCACCACAACTGCACAGTGCCCATAGACAGCCACTGTCGTAATCAACCAGTCCCAGGGTGGCTGGATGGCGATGTACGCCCGAAATAGCGAAAATACGACACGACCCTGTGGAGAAACACATATAACATGCTCTTAGAGAATATACACGATCAGCTGGCTCCCATGCTATTGAAATTGTAGGGTGTGAAGGGAGGCTGGAAAGTGCGCGAGGAAAGGAGCATACCTGCACACTTGTGATAAATACACCAAGACATATCAGTGATGCAGTCCAGCGGAGCGTGTTGGCAGTGCGTGCGTGCAGTGGCAACCACCACAGGCCACTAGGAGCTGTAAGCACTGCCAGCAGAGGTCCCGAAGTCAACAGAGCAACGCTCCATACATGATCCATCTCGTGAAGAAGTTGCCGATGCACCCCAAGGTACATCATGGGAGGTAAAAGGAGCGTCGTCAGCGTTGCGCATACTGACTCCACTCCCCCCTTGAACAAGAGGCAAGTAACCAATGTCAGAGCATAATTATCCAGTCTCTATGCATAAAGCATGTAGCAGCTACCTCAACCCTGCCAAGATTCATGTATTAGAGCAGCCGACCAGGAGGCTAGTGGTCTACCTGAGCCGCAAAGTGAGAGGGGCTGCGCTGCACGTTCCGGCGCTCTTCAGCCGGCGTCTCCCCACAGACCAGAAAACAGGACGGCAGAGGACTCGATAGAAGCCAATACAGAAGCGAGAGAATAGCTGCCATGTAGAATGGAGTGGAAGCTACTCCAACAGTTGCGACGCCGCCCAGCGCTATGAGAGGGCCACACAAAGTTACACTTCCAGAAATAACCAGCCGCTCCATTGCAAGCACAACCGCTGGGGACTGCATCTGGACCCAGCGGAACTGCAGTGTTGCCCAGCAGCCAGTGTGAAATAGAATAGCTGTGCAGCACAGAAAAGACATGACGCATAGCAGCAACGGCCGTCCACCCGCATCGACACCACTGTGGCTGCTAACGAGGCACAAATCGACAGCAGCTAAGGTTGCCCATATCGCTGCCAGAGCCCCTTCACGCTGCCGAAAATAATCCATGAAGTACACTGAGACTGCTCCAAATAAGGAGACACTTGCAACCTGAGGGAAAAAACACCAGGGTTGAAGCAAAAAATAGCAACCCAACATGGCAGGTGTCCTAGCACGGGACAAGTTGAGACAAATGAAGGTTACCGTGTTTCCTCCATAGCCTAGAATGACGGCCAGAGCAGGCACAGACGCCGCAGCAACTCGTGCGTTATGAGTGAACGCTCTGGGAGAGAACCTAATAGCAGCCTTGGATGGTGGAGGGGGCATTTTGTCAGATTGTTAAAACAGTGATTTACGTATTAAACTCCTACTGTTGTTCAGCAGCGTATTGCTCCGGTGTCAAAGTCTTCTTGATGGCTAGAGCGTGGATCTCCTTCAGCTCATCTTTGAGAGCTGCGTTCACCTGAAGAAGGCGTTGCATAGAGCAGTCAGGAGCGGGACTGAGACACGGCTGCCAACCTTCGCTAATACCGAATAGCAAAGGCACCCACGACGCTTACCAGGCGATGTCGAGCTAGTGGTGCCTTCCCAGCAAATTTCTCAGACACGATCAGGGCGATCTCGAACGAGCTACCGCACCTGCATTGCAACAGGAGAGCAGCGTACCAGAAACGGACGTAGACATTCACGGGTCAGCAGTCGGTTTGGGTTGGATTACTAGAAGCTCAAGCTCACTGGGCGTGAAGGTAATAGATGCATAGCCTACCAGATCAAGCGCTCTGATCAGCCGTCGCATACAGATGAGTTAGAAAAAAAATTACCGCTTGATAAAAAAGTAGAAATAAGATTGTCCGAGAGCAAGCCAAGTCTCAGGGTACCAGGTAGAAACAAATGACGATAGAGGAGCTTCCCTACTTGCATAAAGTCCTGCAAGTAATAGCTTCGGATAAACCGCAGCAAAGTGTAAACATAGACTTACAGAAACACCGCCCCTAGAAGCTCGGAAGAGAGGACACATACCCCCCAGAAGTATCAATTACTGTAACCTCGGAAGCTTCGAGGCTCTCTTTCAGTTTCGTAGAGATGTGCTCAGAGTCGATGCTCATGGCGTACACAGTGGTCACAGCTGCGTGCAGAGATATCGTGCCTTTCTTGAGAGCTGAGCAGCAACGCAAAATGCACTAGTCCGTGTGTTGAGCTTGTCTTCAGCTTATCACTGGCCGGATCTGTTCCTACGATCTGTCCAGTCGCAATACCCCCAATCAGAAGAGAGTCCCGCCATGACCTGCTTTATTTTTTAATCTTGTTTTCCCATGATGACCCTCTTGTCACCTCTGCTGTCTTGGCGCTGGTTCTCCGCCGCCCCCTACTGCAGGGCGCGCACTTCCACGCGCGCGAGGGCTGAGAATGCTGTACACCGCCGTAAATGGAAGCATGGAAGGAAGACTTGCTTACAATATACACTTAAGGATTTGATGAGAACAGGAAAGATTATATTGGACTTGTGATACACTCTTCCCATAAAGTCCGTTACTAGCGGCACGTATTTAATTACCCGCCACGCACTGCCGCGATGGCCATGCAACTCGATTGGGGGGTAGAATAATGAGTTTTGAACAGCACACCACGGCGCGCTGTTCACTGATGTGAGCAGATTTACCGGCACGCCCCAGTTATTGTGGGCACCCACGTTGGATTTTCGGCCCATATTTTGCGGGCCGAAATTCGTGCATGTGCAGGTTATGCACGCCTCTATGCGTGGCTCGGCACACGTAGTGTCGCGACAAGCCGGGAGACTACTCGACACTAGGTTCTCAGCATGTTTGCACAGTTGCACTAGTATCCGCCGACTGTGTTGCGCCCGGCCGTCTACAAAGCGGCGACACCGAGAATGGCATGTCGTGTGCATTGGTTTTTCTTGCCACGTGCCCGGAAATACCACCAAGGAGCACGGGCTGGGGGCATGTTGGGCTTGAGGGGCAGTTGACTTGGAGTGTAAACACCATGGCGCGCGGATCGTTGGCCTTAGAAACTTGCGCATCGCCGGGCGTGAAAAATGCCGGGGAGCTTTCAAAGTACCCTAGCACGGGCTTTCATCTGGCCGGCGGCAAAGGGCACGGCACCATGCCATCATGGGGCATGAAATGGGCGACGCCGTGAATAGAAGAAATATGGAGCGCTGATTGTTGAGCGTATTAGCGGAGCGGGTATGCGGGTACCACTTGTCTAGGGGTTGCTAGCCCCGCGCGAATGTGGCAGATTTTGAAACCCTAAAAGCTTTATTTGGCTGTACGAGGGCTTGGATGACATCGGACGGTGGATTTGACGCGAAGATAGGCTAACAGACGTAAATTGGGGGAAGGGCTTCCATTTTCAACTTAGTTTGCTGGAATCGGACACTGTACGGCGAAGTTAGGCTTTTTTAAGCCTCCCAAGCTGTGGTTTTCCGGCCCCGAGCCCATCCATGTCAAGCATATTAACGGCACATAACATCACACCCACGTGCTCCCATGTTTGCGGACAACATGCTGGGATCATAAAAAACGCATATTGTGCCGCCCATTTCGGGATTTTTCACGAGCCAAAATGTGGCAAATCCGAATTCCGGGGCGCCCGAATCAGGGTATACCCCGAAATCGGGGTTGGGCCGCAAACCCTAATACGTCATATCGTAGCCGTGACGGGCCCCATTTGTGCCCCGCTTCCCCCTTAGCCTCACCGTCAACACAAGTTTCGGCCCGCCTTTTCAACGGGCTAAAGTACAGTTAAACCCTAGAAACCCTACATGGTAAACACCCGCCCTACGCGAAAGGCCCTATTTCACTAGTAACGGACTTTATGGGAAGAGTGTATATGATGTGGAAGGACAGGGAAGAAAAGGCGACAAGAAGTTTGTAGAGAGGGGAGTAAGGAGAGAGGGAATGGAGGGAGGGAGAGAAAGCGAAAGTGAGAAAGAGAGAGAGAGAGAGAGAGAGAGAGAGAGCGCGCGCGCGCGCGAGAGAGAGAGAGAGAGAGAGAGAGAGAGAGAGAGAGAGAGAGAGAGAGAGAGAGAGAGCGCGCGCGCGCGAGAGAGAGAGAGAGAGAGAGAGAGAGAGAGAGAGAGAGAGAGAGAGAGAGAGAGAGAGAGAGAGAGAGAGAGAGAGAGAGAGAGAGAGAGAGAGAGAGAGAGAGAGAGAGAGAGAGAGAGAGATGGGGTGCGAGAGAGAAAGGGGGCAGGGGGTGGGGGAGGAGAAGAGGGGGAGAAGACGTAGGCGGAGAAAATGAAGAGAGGGAGAGGGAGAAGAGAGGAGGGGACGAGGGTACATTGGTACGCTTGGAAAACGAAAAATAAGGTATAGCCACCAAAAACATCAAAATCATCCCAACGAGGGGTTAGTTGGGTCCAAAGGAGCTATACTGACCTACAACCATAGACTTTTGGTTATCCAAGGTCGGACGGTGAAGCGGGTGGTTGAACATCATAAGAAGTATGTATATGTGTATTCGACATGGCGCTCCTTGTCGTGTCCCACGTGCAAATACGCCACGCCACGCTATGTCACGTTCAACTGCATCTCCGCGCCATTGTTGGGCCGGTGGAAAACCACGTCCCCCGGTCAAGACCCTAAGAGTGCGTATATGACGGGGGTAATGGTGGCCATGAGCGGCGCGTGGATGATGAAGGTACGGTTTTCCGATCTCGCATCTTGAAATATGGGGAGTTCTTGGCGTCCGCCGCCACAGCCTCACCCCCGTAAACGTTGCAGGGGCGACTCCTCCCAATCCCGGCGCAAAGACACTCTTAATTTTTTGCCCTAGCCAACGCCGATGTCGCGAGGGGAGTTTTGGAGGGGGATGAGGATGCGGAGAGGACGACCCCCCATGACATGTTTTGCCGATGACTATCCGTACAAGGCGGTTGGGTGCCGAAAGTGGTCGCCCAGTGTCAGAGCCCCATGGATGGGAAGGGCTCAGTATGCAGAGGGCGTGAGGAACTATGCTATAGCCCTGAAAAATGCACCCGGTATGTATTTTTTGCGGCGTTCTTGCTTTAAGTATTTTGTTTTGTGTCTAGAGGTTGTGAATATGGTGATGGCGCACATAGTACTGCAAAAAAAAAACCTTCACAACCCCGAGCTACTTGTCTTCTTGAACCTGCTCATTAACGCCTCTCGGTCCCGTTTGGCACCCATGAGGCGTTGTGACTGTGAGGGATGACTCTGCAACATCGAGTTACGTGCTCGTTGACATGCAACGATATCATGCGAACGAATATTCCGGAAGTGAACGCGTTTTTTACATGATGAGACACACACACACACACACACACACACACACACACACACACACACACACACGAACACATACACACACACACACAAACACACACGAACACACACACACACACACACACACGCACATACACAGTTACACAGCCACACACACACACACAGTTACACAGCCACACACACACACACACACACATTCACACGCACACACATGTAATCCAATATACTCTGTTTATCGCGATCGCACCGCTACTCATATACCGCGGTATACTTTGCTAAATATTGCATCGCGACAACATCGCGATAGCGTATTATTAGAAACCCGCCATATCTTTGTGCATTGAGCCATGCTAGGAATCTTGAATGGCAATTCCACTATGAGCACAAAGTCCACGATTATTCTTTATTAAATCCCAAATTGGTGTAAAGGTTCACACGCGGAGCACGCTGTGCGCATTAATCGCCTCCATGCCTCCATTACCGTTTTATTACCATAGCAACGTAGGGAAGTGAGGCCTATCGGCGCCGGCACTCAGGCACGCCTCCATCCGCTGCGCAGAAAAAGAGCAAGGGCACCACGACCTTCTCAACATCACCCTATTAGCACATGCACCCACCCGTCATCAAGGCTAAAGTGAGCCCCGTCACTCACACTTTGTGCAAAGAAATAGTCACAGTTGAGGCATAAACAAACATCACGGGGCACAACAACTCATAATACACTCCAGCGGCGTCGCCGAGTCCCACGGTTCTCCCACTCTCCTTAAGTCCATGTCTAGCTCATGTCGGACGTGAACGCTTTCACGCTGCTCAAGCTACCGCGTCAAGAAATGTGTTCAAAAAGGGATTCTGCGGAAACGGCACAACATCACAACGTCAGCGTCGGTTTGGTAGATATTTGTGCACTAAGTGATGTTGAAAGACGTGGAGGATATTATCACGCTTACTGCATGTCCGCCGCTGAGAAATATTCAAAGAGAATCAGACGACGATATAGCGACGTGTTTCGAGACACTGGCAACTCGCCTTAAGGACGACCTTTGTGATGCCGATGATGATGGAAGCCGTTGATACCCTAACGTCTTTGGAGTGATTCTCGATAAGAAACTGGGCCTCACTACGATCAAGGCTCCATTCCCTAGGTTTGCAGACGGAACTTGGTTCGCGATCGACGAGATTTTCGACCTTTTCGAGATTTCCACGATGCGTCTTTTCAACGCGACAACAAGAGAACAGTCTTCCTATCTTGCAAGTCGCTCGTTCATATTTTATGCGGCAGTCCATTCTCACCGTTGGATTCGCTCAAATCATTCTCGCATGAGGACGTCCGAAAACATACGTCGGGGGATATCCGCAATTTAGCCTACGTGTCGTTACATGCGAATAACATCAACAATCACGAGTTATTGATTATTTTCTTAGGCAAGTAAACGCCCAAGCGCGACTCCATGTGCGTGTGTTCATTTATCAAAGAAAAATGTATGTGTTTGCGTGACCACTAGTGTGCATGTAAGCTTAATGTTTTCATACAATGGCGAGAACGGCTTTCGCAGCTAATCAACAAGACGCATTTTATCATCCATGGATCTTGCGAGTATGTGTCCATGTGCGCTATTGTCGCATGTGGAAGGGTGTATGTCATGGATTCCAGCCACATTGAGAGGAACCAACACATGCGTACCTAGAAAATGCATCGAGAACTTGATGTCATATGACATGGATTGGGCAACGCAAGGAGGGTGACTATGGGCCAACGGTGCGTAAGTCCTTGCCTTTTTCCAATGAAAGATGGGCGGGCTATCACCGCGGCGTTGTTTTCGGGGTTTTTTAGCCGCACGCTTACCTACTTCGCACGATGAAAACTGTGGGGCTCCTATCTCAGGGCACCTCGCCGCTTGATACATGGCTTGAGAGGTTGCTAGTAACTCCTATGCCTAGCGCGCACCATCGTTTTTTATGCTTTTTTCGTTCCGCCGGTCACAAAAAGTTAGGTGCTCCGGTGAATTGTCAAGCCGGTAGTCGTGACATGTATTGAAATTGAAATTGTTCATAGCGAACCGGCAGACTGGGCCGGCAGCCATCTATCGGCCCTCTAGACTCAGCCATACATGACTTACGAGCAAATTTAGACCTGGTCTCTTCGACCAACTACACCTATTGATACATCTAGCTTCGTTGTGTGTCGACGTTCCTCGGGAGTAAAAAAATGAATAAACAATCGTAGGAATTGCCACAGCCCCCCCGCCTAAGGACTAATAACGTAAAATTTTGTAATCAAGATAAGCATATATAATGATTAATTCACTTAACAAGAAATGCAAAACTAAACTGCTGCTCGACCTTCACGATGCACGGCCCGCTCCTGCCGAACCGGGGTGTCGACCGGCCTAGGCCGGTCGGCGTTATTCGGGATTAAGGCTAGGGATCAAATGAATTATGTCGATGTTGATGATGATGATATCTTGAAACGTCGATATTGATGGTATTGATATCTCGAATTGTCGATGTTAATAGTGTCGATATTGTGGGATGCGGACATCAACGGCACATTACACCGATATCATCGCCGATGTATCAATACTTGGGCCGATATATCAACACCTATTCGGGCTTCGATAATTGACATTTAAAAAATATTTTGATAATTGATGGCATTTAAATTAGCATTGTCGCCATCATGTCGATGTCGATGTCACAACCTAGCATATCGATGGCACCATCATCGGTTGATGATGATACTATATCGACAATGCATAGATGGCTGATCCCTAGCCTTATTCGGAAAGGACGACGGCCTAGCCTAATCTAGCTCTCGCGTGCCTTCGGTCTTGCAAAAGATAGGAAGGGAAAGGCTGGCAGAAAACCCATTTTCACGTGGTCGGTCGTCAATCCCGCCGCCGCATCCCGTAGCCCCGCCCCAAGGTCGTTGCCGCGCCCACCGACGCGACATTCCTCCTTGTCGAGGCCCCCCGTCACCTCGAGGGCACGTGGGGGGGACCAAAACACACAGACAGAGGGAAAACTTGGTGCTCCTACCTACGCGCGGGGACTTTTCCGTTCATTTCCTCGGTTTTTTTCTTTGTATAGTACCCGGGTCCCTGTCCGGTAGTCCGACTTGCGCCCGTACCCTCCCCCCTCTGATCGCGCGCTCACCGAGCAGCCTCTTTCGAGTATGGGCCTCCGCGCTCACCCGGGCCCACACTCTATGTATATAGGTCTGTCATGGTGGTGAGTGTCCAAAAAGTGGGGGGGGGGGGGGGGGGGCACGTCACCGTAGCCGGATCCGTCGGGCCGCGGGTGCACGGAAAATAGTCAAAACCCTCCGTGCGGTGTTTTCTGGCGTCGCCGACCCGGAGGGTCGTCGTCGCCTTATCATGTCGCTCCCCCCGTCGCGACCAACCTCCTTGGTGCCCAAGCGTACTCCTCCCCCCGGGAGATGTAGCATGTCAACGTAGCAGTATGACAGTGAGCGCCATGTTCTTGTGCCGCTTCCCAACTTGCTCGACGCCGGATACGGACATTATATTAGTTTCCAAAAAACCCCCCGTACATGGCTTTCCGGCGGCGGCTTATCAAGAGGATCGCCGCCGCCTTACCTAGCCGCTCCTCCGCTTGCGACCGACTACCGGCATGTGTCATGTCGTGCCTCTCCCCCCGGGAAAGCTCGTCTAGCACATGGCATAGTCGACAGCGAGCAAGCGCCCTTTATTGGCGTGGCTTCCCGGATGACCATCGCCAGCGCAAACGCCCGCGTCCCACCGCTGATCCGGCCATACCCTCCTCGCTACCACACGCTCTTTACAAGTCCCACTCCCCAAAGTAGGGATGTACGTAGTAGTATCTTGCTACAAAAAAACACATCGGACGGGCTGAGCGGGAGATCTTGGCGCCGGTATTGCATAGAAATCATTTATTCAAAAGACCTATGTATAGGGCTTTCCCGACAGCTCATGATCCTGCGGATCGCGGTGTCGGTCCTCTTAGCCCCCTACCGTGCCAAGCTTGGCACGGCTACGGAGTTTTCAGCGCCCATCACGGGGAGGTGAGGGGATGCCGATGGGCCTGCGAGCGCACCCACCTCCGGGGCCGCCGCCGCTGCGCCGCCGGCGGGCGCCCGTTACAAGTAGTAGTGCCAATACTTTCTATGATTCTGCCGCTAAAGCATGGAGAGAGCCATGATCCGTAATCGACTCCCGTCTTTAATCTCTACCCGACCATCTACTTACGGTATCAGCATGGGGAACCTTTGCACCACATGTTAGTGTTTATTGTGTTAGGATGCTACCCATCTTCGCCGGCTTATTGTCGGTGTAGTGCGATACCGATTGGTTCTCCGTGCCGGTCACCTATGAAGGTTCTCTACGCAAAACTCCATACGACGTCGTCCTTCATAGATGACCCCCACTTTTAATTGACCAAAGAAATCTAGCTACTAGGGAGGAAACGTTGCTTTTCATATTATCATTTTGTTGCGTGTCGTGATATTGATCGTTTTGGTGATGAGTCGGCAACACTTACTATGCGTCGGAACCTTAGTGACTTGGGGTAAATGCGCATGACTATGTTATGTAATAGAGCGTGTGTTCATTTTTGGTTTCCGCTGCAATAACAACTCGCATCTTTAGGTGTGTTTGTTAGCATTAGCACCACATTGCCTTGTGCTTATGTACAAGGTACCTATTTGTCATCCTAGTTCTTAGTGTTATTATATTAGCGGTACTATATTTCCTATTAGTGGCGGTCGGCGGACCCTGCCGGTGCCTTCGCCGGCCGCCATCTCTCTCCTCTTACTTCTCTACTCAACCCAGCCGGCCCCCTTGTGGGGCCGGCACGACCTACGTGTAACCATCTATTTCCATTTCCGACAAGTTATGGGCCCTCCACCAAGTTACACTAGGCAAGAGCGTGTCTAAAGCGCTCGGCGCCAAGCTAGTCCTTCCTACTTCCACGAAAAGAAGAGTAGAGCGTGTGTAAAGCGCTCGGCGCCACGCTAGTAATTCATCGTCCAACCGAGAACACGCTTCGCCTTCGAGCTAGTTGTCCGCGATTGTCCTACCATCTCCCACGCAAAAAGAACAAGAGCGTGTAGTGTAAAGCGCCCGGCGCCACGCTGGCCCCACCATGCTTTCAGTCTCACCTAGCCTTCAGCCTACCAATGCTCTCGACCGGATCTGGTTGTTGAAAACCGACCCGTGAAAATTCGGCCCGTGCGTACTTTAATTAGTATTGTTATTGTTTTTTCCCGAGGCAACGCCGCAACGCTCACCTAGTTTAGCGAGAAGCTAGCCTGTCCCACGGCAAAAGGGGGAAACAACACGAGCAACGCCCGTCTATGCTTTTGCGTGCCTACACGCTCCTAACGGCCTTGTTGGCTTTGCTTCTTCCTCGCCGGTCGCTCTCATGCGTCGGCTAACTCGCCCGCGTGGACAGTTTTCCCCGCTGCATGTCAGACAAGTACACTCCGCAGTATATTTGGAACCGCTTCATATTGATGGCAACTCGCCGGTAGCGGCACGTTCCTGTGAGCGCATGTCGCTACACCTACCCGGCCCGAGACACACGCTACATGCACTACACCTTCGACCAAGATGGCACCTTCCTCGACGCAAGCTAGGACGACGTCGATACCTCCGCTACCTTGAGGAGGGGTGTTAGCATTAGCATCCCGTTGCCTAGTGCTTATGTACAAGGTAGCTATTTGTCATCCTAGTACTTAGTGTTATGTTATTAGCGGTACTCTATTTCCAAGTTAGTGGCGGTCGGCCGGCCTTGCCGGTGCCTTCGCCGGCCGCCATCTCTCTCATTCTCGCTTCTCTAGTCACCACAGCCGGCCCCCTTGTGGGGCCGGCACGACCTACTACATGTAACTACCCGTTCCCTTATTCCGACAAGGTTAAGCTGCGATGCGTGGGCGCCCGCCGGCGGCCCCGGAGGGGGGTGCGGTGAGCGTTGGCAACCCCGTGGCCGCGTGCCATGCGTGGCACGGTAGGGAGGTAGATGAGGTACCGGCACCTGCGATCCGTGTGATCAATAGCTGTCAGGAAGCCATGTACCGAGGGTTTTGAAAATCATAATATCCGTACCCCAACACTGATCCCTCGACCGGCATGTTCGATATGTTTTCTCGAGATTAAATACTCTCAAATGCTCTCCCGATAAGGAGGCGGGGACGGCGTCTTCGGAATATTTTTGTGGCGCTGAGGGTACCGTCTGATCAACGGTGGGACGCGGGTGTTGGAGCTAGCGGCTTGGAGCTGGGAAGCAGCGCTGGGGAAGGGCGCTCGCTCGACGTCGACCAACGCTTACGAGGTCGAGCATGCCCATCAAGGGGGGTGGTGCTCGACACCGGCAGCGAGGAGGACACCCTCGGCGAGAGAAGCGGCAAGGCTTGGCGGCGCTGATTTTAGATCGGGGACCGCCGCCGGGAAAACCATGTACATAGGGGTTCGCTTAAAAAGTGCGTACCCGGCACCTTTGAGGTCGAAGCGCCGACTTGACTTTCCCACCCAACTTGTCTTTTCGTCTGTACCCACCATCGACGATAGGAGGCCACATGCGGTGTACAAGGGCTATCGCGAATGTACATTGCCCCCGGCGTCCCCATGGGAGCGTAAACCACAAGAGAAAAGTACGGGCGGTATTTTACGGATAAGCCGGTGCCAAAAACAATTGGCAGCCGACCGGGACATTACAAACGCGACGAGAGGATGGATGGACGGCAACCAATTAAGGCAATGATGTTCTCTTCCCTACAAGAAGGGAAAGGGAGGCCTTTGCTAGATGCGAAGGGAGGAGTATCTATTATCTCGGACAAGGGTGTGCGTGGATAGACTCGGGGCCCTCGGCGACATGAGCGATAGAGGTTTCCGTATGCCTACCCCCCCCCCCCCCCCCCCCCCCCCCCCCAACGCCGGCACAACATGAGTCACACAAGCGCAGGCAAGCCCAACTCGACTACCACATGCTGATCACCTAGGATGATCAGCGCCCTCGAGCGGCGGAGCGGGCCGCGCATCGTGGACATAGCGACATGGTCTTTTTCATTCTTTCATCGTCGCGCTAGACCATGTCTGTCCATGTATGATCTATATTATGTTGTCACTTGCAACGGAGAGGGATGGACAAGGAGACCCCCCGGAGCAAAACCTTGACCCTAAGTCCTAAATGATAGTATTGGGTACGCCATTAGACAACAACCGATTTATCGGTACATGTTGTAAAAAAAATAATTTCTTATTTCTGCAGAGAATGGAGGGTGTGTGTGTGTGGGGGGGGGGGGGGGGGGGTTGCAAAAAACTTAATCATGTGCTAGGTATGGGGAGAATAGCGGAGGAGGAAGAAGCCGTCGCTGGTGTCAATAGTGCGTTACTCGGCTTGTCGGTGTGTAGCATGGAGGTATCTCCGGTGCGCTTTTAGTAGCCTTGCGGCCTTTACCTTATTCATCTTGACAATCTACACTCACGTGCCATATATCGTTTTTCTTCTTTGTGTCGTCGCGGGGATGACAAATTCGGCGTTGACGGTTTGGGTGACGAGTCGGCGGGTAGCGTTGTTTCGCCTCGAAACGGGAGCTACTACTGGCAAATCGAGCAATGTGTGGGACATCGCAGCCGTGCGGACGTGACGGCTGTGGATCCCGCGGAGCGCAAAGACGTACAAATTAGTCGGTACGGATAGAGGACGGAGGCCTACTGGCACGAGCAAAAGAAAGTGGGGGACGCGTGTACGTATACTTTTGCAGCGGCTGGATTGGAAGCATAGGATAGAAAAGAGAAATTGGAAATTGGCTGTAATAAGCATCGACAACTTTGAGTGGGGGTTGGCCCTAACTTAGTAAATTGAACAACCAGTGTGCCAATATACGGCGATGCATCATTAGCCATATAAGTACCATATGTACATATCATCATAATGCCCAAAACCATTACAACCGTGTATTGTTGTGTATGTGACGCATTGCAAGAGCTCAACGTCGTTACTTTGCAACATTCGTGTGCACAATATTACAGCAAAGCTGAGAGCGGACAAGGCTATGTGAATCATTGTTGCAATTCATGAAATGAAATTGTTTACAACAATACCAGTATAAACTGGCTGCTGTCTCTCGGCCCCCCGTTCAACGCCCGTTATTTAAGGACTTATATGCTGGAGTAGACCGTAAACCACTAATCCCAACCTCTCCATTGGCAGTGACGATAATGTCCAAAACATACATGTAACTAGATATTTATCATTTTTTGATCTATACGTAATTTTTTTTTTGATACAGTATGAAATAAAAAAGTGTCGCTAGTCTCCACGATACGCGGCCTCCTCTAGCCGCTGCGGGGTCGCTGATCAGCAAGGCTGTTCAGTTTGAGGTGGTCGAGTCGAACCTGCCTAACCTACGCTCATGTGCGACTCTGGTCGTGCCGGAGCCAACGGGGAAAGGCATGTGAAAAACCCCCCTCGCTCATGTCCTCGTCGGTCCCGTCTCGGTCCGTGCTCAACCCCGCCCGAGGTATTAGTTGCTCCTCCCGACGCAGCGCGCCACCTAGCCGAGTCTTCTCTCCTCCATCGGGGGCTGACAAGAGAAAATAACTAGGCTGCAGACGGTGTCCGGCTGGCTCTCCTGCCTCCGAACCAGATTTTCTCATGTCCCATGTCCTTGTTCCGTCTGTTTCCAACACCTATCTGATCGCGCTGTGGCCGTCCTTACCCTCCCCGGTGGTTTACGTTGTTAGGGGGGCGCCTGTATGGGCAGTGTGCCGTTACGATAACCCTAGGCACACTGCCTGAGGCAGCCTATCGATAACCGGGTACCGACTAGGGAAGGGGTTGGAAGAACACACGGATCGAGTCGCCGGTCCTCAAAGTATGTTGGGTACGGGAATTTTTCCAAAACCCCCCCGTACCGGGCTTTTCCGGCGGCGGGTGATCCTAAGGACCGCCGCCGCCACACCGTGCCGCTCCTCCGGCTGCGACCCACCTCCGTCCTGCGTAGTATAAGGCCTCGCCCCCCAGGGGATTCTTAAGGCTCTCGCAGGGCCGGCGACTGCTAGCGAGCGCCGTGCCCTAGCGGTGCTTCCCAGATGTCCGCCGCCAACTCAAACACCCTCGTTTCTCCGCCGATCCGTCCGTACCCTTCTTCGCCAAAAAATATTTCGCAAACGCCGCCCCCGCCCCATCGTCGGGAGAGTATCTGCGAGTATTTAGTCGCGAAAAAGACATATCGGACTGGCCGAACGGGAGATCCATGTGCCGGTGTACGCATATTGTGTTTTTCCGAAACCCTCCGTACCGGGCTTCCCGACAGCTGATGATCCCGCGGATCGCAGCTGTCGGTACCTCGTTTAGCCCCCAACCGTGCCACGCCTAGCACGGCTACATGGTTATCTGCGCCCACCGCGTGGAGGTAGAGGTAGGTGCCGACGGGCATGCGAGCGCACCCCTCTCAGGGGCCGCCGCCGCTGCACTGCCGGCGGGCGCCTTGCAATTCAAAATATATATGAAATGTAATCACATTATTACTCATCTATACCCGAGCGCTAGCTCCTTGCGTCACACAACAACGATGCCATCATGAATAACAATGGCAACATGAATGCACAACAATTACAACATCATAGTAACATGACAAACAACAAATGCAATGGCAACAACATAAATCCATATTAGTAGACTAAATAACGAGCAACACCACAGCAAAAGCAACAACAACATCCCAACAAGCACCGGCAACATATGAAACATCAGTGTTACTAGCGACATTATTAATAACAAATGTAGTGACAATAACAAAGGGGGCAGAAAAGCAAGAGTACTAACAATGATAGCAACAACCCTAAATGTAATGATAAAGACACCAATAACATCAATAATGCGGGTTCACAACAACAACATAAATAGCAACATTAACATCAACATTACATCATCATTAAAAAGGTTTTAGTTACATCAACATGAGCAACAGTAACACGAATAATACATAAGCATAGAAGAGTGGCAAAGGTGGCACAAAACAGGTGGCACAAAACAAGCATCGTTAATGGTCATATTAGTAATATAGAGGTTTGAATTACAGGGCTAAATTACGAAGTAACCGGCGTTACCTCCGTTACATGCGTTACCTCCGACGCTACATCTCCCTAACGGTTCAAGCGCCCAAGCGCGCACGGACAGTAAAATGTCCGCACCCTATATAACACACCAGCAGCGATTGTGTGTCCACCTTCTGCCGTTTGCGTGAGCGATAGCTCTCGCAAAAGGCAGAAGGACAACGCGAGAATTTCTTCCCGCGACGAGTATCGACACCTGCTCTGCTATGGTGTGTTTACGGCCGCCGTTAACGCGGCACTCGAAACTGCTATGGAAACGCTTCGCTCGGTCACCTCTACCCCCGACGAAACAACCTACGCCTACTCCCTCGTCGACGCAGCGCTACGTACTAATCAAGCAGTGGCCTCAGCGGGGGAAGCGCGACTCACCTACATCAGACGCTTCAAGGCCAAGAAGATTCTCACCGGAGAAGAACGCGTCGCGGAGCGTCTCGTCTACTCACGATGCTTCGACACTGTCGCCTCCGATCGTGGAGGCAACGTCGTCGACGGACTCCTGGCAGCCCTGGAGGACAAACGACTCGAAGTCAGCATCACAGCAGCTGCAAAAGCGCAAGCAGCTGCCCAGTTCAAGGCCGACAAGCCTAGACCAGACAAACCGGACAGGCCGAACTATAAGCCGGACAAGCCGGACAAAACCAAGGCCAAGCCAAAGGACCGCACGAGCGGCCGCCCCCTCCCCACTACCGACAAGGCACACAAGAAGACCGAGGGCGACAAGGACGAATGACGGGGTGACCCGCCGCGCCGATTCCTGCAACCCAGATTCAAACTACATGCGTCATCGCGTGCGGCGAAACTGGCAAGCCTGGAAAGATATCGGCGCGAGCGGACAAGTCTTACGGTGGATCCGGGAGGGCGTTACTATTCCCTTCCTAAACAACCGACCCCCACCCCCGTTCAACCAAGGTATTTCACTGCTGGACGCTACCCCCGAGCAGCTCACCTTTGTCGAGGCCGAGCTCGCGCGCTTCGTGGAGACGGGAGCCTGGGAACGCACCACCTGCAGCAAGTACGTGTCAAGACTCTTCTTAGTCGCCAAGCCCGGCCACAATCAGTGGCGTTTTATCGTCGACCTACGACACCTGAACAGCTTCTGCGTCAGAAAGCGACTACGGATGGAGTCTTTGCTAGGCGTTCGTCATGTGACTCGGAAGGGCGACTACATGTTCTCGTTCGACCTAAAAGACGGGTTCTACGCGCTGGGCATCGTGCCAGAGCAGCGCGACTATCTAACCGTAAACGTTCGCGGCCAGCTGTACCGACTAGCTGGACTCCCGATGGGCTGGTCGCTCAGCCCTTACCACTTCTGCGCGTTCACGGACACATTCGTACGACACCTCCGTCAACCAGACCCCGGTGGGTTTACAACACAGAACGGGAAGCCTACACAACCCGACAGCGACAGAACAAGCAAGCGCTTCCTCCGACACACGCGGTGGCGCGGAGCCAAAATCTTACCTTACGTGGACGACTTTCTCCTCTTCGCCGCCACTCGTGCTCTCGCTCTCTCGCTCAGGCAGCGCGTCGACCGCCTCCTCACCAATCTCGGCCTTCTCCGCCACCCCTCCAAGGGTTTTTGGGAGCCGACGCAATACGGCCACCACCTGGGCATCGACATCGACACAGCTTCAGGTTACTTCTTCGCCCCGGTGGAAAAGCTACAGAAGCTCGCAAGACAAGCTCGTCACCTACTGCAACGTGCAACCCGAAACTGCAGATGGCTCCCTGTCAAGGAACTACAGTCATTCGCGGGTCAGGCGCAGTACCTTTTTCTGGCAATTCCAGCGGCAAGATTCTTCCTCCGCGAACTGCACTCCGTACTCGGCGACAAGTGGGGAGGCCGCGTCCGTCTCTCTCCGCAGCTCAGTCGAGATCTACAGTGGTGGACACAAGTACCCAGTCACGCCAACGGCAAGAACATACACCGCCCGGTCGAGTCAGCCTACATCCACTGCGACAGTTCGGGGTATGGATGGGGGGCAGTCCTGAACGGCAGACTCGAAGCCCGCGGCTTCTGGGGAATACAGGACGAACAGCAGCACATTACCTGGAAAGAACTGAAGGCCGTCCGTCTGGCCGTCCTCAGCTTCTTGCCACACCTGGCTGGCCGCAACGTCCTCCTCCACGAAGACAACCAGGCGGTCTGCCACGTCCTGACCGGCCTGACGTCCCGCTCCCCGGAGATGATGAACGAATTACGCCGGTTATGGTACCTGTTGGACACCAACAACATCCACATCATGCCCAGATACATCCGTTCTGCGGCAAACACGTGGGCCGACAAGCTCAGCCGACACCTCGACAGCGACGACTGGCAACTCGACCCCGCGGTGTTCCACGAAATGGACACACACTTCGGCCCGCACACAATCGACCGGTTTGCGTCGGCTCTCAACACGCTACTGCCCCGCTACAACGCGAACTGGCTAGACCCATCGTGCGAAGCCGTGGACGCCCTTCACCTCGCCGATGCGAATTGGAGAGCAGAAAACAACTGGTGCAACCCGCCATGGCCCCTGCTACCCGACCTCGCCCAGAAACTACAGCAGAGCGGCGCAGCAGCCACGGTGGTCGCCCCCCGGTGGCAAGGGAAAGCGTGGCATCAGGCCCTTACCGAATTGGCGTGCCACGAGACGGTCCTTCCGGCCCGACCTCACTTGTTCCGTCCCGGGCGGCGGCACGGACGCGGTACAGTCGGCAAGCCTCATTGGCCCGTCACTGTATTCCGGATTCCCTCCCGGCCTGGTTGTACCTCCGCCGGGGCGCTGTCAGTGCTACACTGACCATGTTCAACACACGGCACATCAGGCCAGCAGTCCAAGCCTACCCCACCAGACCAGCAAAGGTCCGCTACAAGGTGGAGGTGGCAGGCTGCAACAACCCGTGGGCCGCCTCGATGCGCCCCTACATGCAACGTCTACTGGGCACTGACAGCCTTGGAGCAAAAACGCTCGAATTGCTGACCGCCGCTTGGGCGAAGAGCACGTCCGACACGTACAACAGCGCAATCAAGCCTTACTTCCAGTTCTGCGAGGAGCAAGGCCTACCGCCGCTGGCAGCAACAACTGCTACCATGGCCCGCTACATTGCATGGATCGGAGAACGTGGCACCATTAAGGCTACTAGTCTACAGCCTTACCTTTCAGCCGTAAACGGGTTTTTCAAGGACCACGGCGAAGAACCAGTCGCACAAGGCGAATTGGTCGCCAAGGTCCGGCGGGGTCTCGCAGCGTCCCAAGTTTCCCTCCAGCCCAGCCGCACACGCCTGTACCTCCCAGCCCGGATTCTTGTCTCATCGCTACGCCTGGCCAAGGACCTCCGCACACAGCTGACAGACACTTGGACTCAGGCTCAAGCAGAACTCATTCTGTTGTTCCGAGCGTGTCTAGCGACGGTGCTCCTGGCCACATCTTTTTGTCGAGGTGGAGCGGGAGTTGAGTGCCGGTCTGGAGACCTGTTGTGTACTCCGACCGGCGGAATCCTCCTATACCACGGAACGAGAAAAGGTCAACGGGGTACTTCCACGGAGCGAAAACTCCTCTGTGAACTACCGGCCTCGGCTCACCCGGACATGGCGAAACTACTACAGTACTTCGACGCTGCCCGTACCAGGTTCTCCGCCGGGAAGATTCCGGACAAACGATGGGCTATTAGTGTACGCGAGCCTACGACAAACTGGACTGCGGACACCCTGACTGCTTGGCTACAACGCGTACTTTGTGCAGTACACGAACAACCTCCGGACGGTTTCGCGTGGACTTCGCACTCCCTCCGAAAGGGTGCAACTACTGCTGCGTACAGTATCGGTACCCCAATGCAGAAGATCAAGTTCTTCGGCGGTTGGGCGCGAGAGTCGGACGTAGTCCTCGACTACATCGACCCAACAGTGCTCCCGTGCCCGGGAGCTTGGCAACTCTTTGGGTGGATGACCCCTGGCGGGCCCCCACCCAACGTCACACGCCAGTCGGCGACAGATGGCATAAGTGAGCCCCAACACAGCTTAAATGGTCATATTAGTAATATAGAGGTTTGAATTACAGGGCTAAATTACGAAGTAACCGGCGTTACCTCCGTTACATGCGTTACCTCCGACGCTACATCTCCCTAACGGTTCAAGCGCCCAAGCACAAGACAGTAAAATGTCCGCACCCTATATAACACACCAGCAGCGATTGTGTGTCCACCTTCTGCCTTTTGCGAGAGCTATCGCTCACGCAAACCCACCCACCCGATTCCCTCTCACATTGCGTGTAGGGTGGCCCAAGGGCCACCAAATCCAAATTCTGTAAGTGATCCACATCTTTGGCATAAGTGAGCCCCAACACAGCTTAAACAAATAATGACACATAATGATGAACATCAACAATCTCGCCGGTGGCAGCGGATGGAACACAATTAACAACAATACGAGCACTTAAAGCAACAACACGGTAACGAAATAACTCATAGTAGCAGCAACACTAGCGGTAGTAATAAAAACGGAAACACGCGCAACAACACAAAATACGTACCAATATGAGCGACAACACAAGCAAAATCAACAAACAAAGACTATCACGAACAACAACAATAAGAAACAAATTCATCATCCGCCATATGAATAACAACAAGAGTAGCATCACCAACATGGAACAACTGCTGCAAATTAGAATAAAATGATGATGGGACACTGGCATGTCCCCATGTAAAAAGAATAAAGCACAAACACATTTGTTACACAATTATTGTTGTTGAAACTAGGCATGGAAACATTCGAGAAGAATACCCATCAGCCCCATTCCATGTTCTAACTTCATGTGAGATTGTAGCGCTGCTCACGCGCTCCTTCAAATTCGCGCCGGCCCGCTCCGTGACATGGAATTAACCAACCGACTGGAGATCGAATCGCTTCACCGCTTTTCTCGCATCCGCACGTAATGCTTCATATATACGTTCTGATGCGCCTCTGAATATCCCGCAAAACCTAACGAGAACACCAACCCCCCTTCCGTGCATTTTCCGAATTAGTTGTATGCAAACACGTGTGGCTTAATGAACGCCTCCGAAAAAGATGTAGACAATGGGAGAGCGATGCCACATGGCATGGCATGTACGACTCGGCGTATAAAAGTCAAAATGGGCGCACGCACTCACCGAGGAAACCGCTCATGCTCGACCACCGTAGGGTTACTACGCAAAACATCTGCCTCACACCCTCGACCTTGCAATGAAACCACTTGCTGGGTGGTTGCTTGCGCTACTGGCGCGAGCGCCGCGCCGAGTACCACACTATCGCCGCCCGCCGCACGGCAACTTCCGCCTTCGCGGATATGGATATCATCACTATGTGTCATGAAGCGGCCCCCCCAGTTTTGCACCCGGAGAAATCCGAGACCGGATCCTCTAGCCTAGGCGGTCAACTTTAGATTTGCCTTATAGCAATTGTGCGCGTAATCGGGGCAACGTCATTCTTCCATCGCCCCACAAGCGGTGCGGCGGCTTGCTAGTCATGCTTTGGTCTTTGCAATTGCATAATAGAGCTACAAATAGACAAATCACCATAGTCGGTGGCGGTTTTTGTGAATTACTATGTGAATGATATGAAATCCGACAAATTTATTCGTTATTTGATTAAAACGTACAAGTTCAAGTGTGCCGTGAGCGAACGGTGCCATCATCTTGTTGAAGAGTAAAACCGCGGGCGTTCTCGTCCCCCCATATCGATTCCACGCTTGCTCGGGAAGGATTGACGGGCGACAGAGCATATGCAAATCAAGTAAAGACGATAGGAGTATGAAAGAACGGTTGGTTGATACCCGTGACCATGGCACGGGGGAGTCTATGTCTTCTTGGGAGCGCACATTGAAAGAGCGCGGGATTTTTTAGGGGCAAGTAGCAAGTGTGGCCCAATTGACATGCAAATCAGTGCAGCACGTCCGCTAGTCGTTGCGATCGCCGCTCGATAGAGTGGATCTACTTGCTCGCCGACATCATGCCTTGCATATTTCTTTCGACCTGATGACCGGCAATGTCACCCGTAAATTAGTTAAAACAGTGAAGAAAATTACGGAAAGATATATGCATCATATACGTTCTTGTTTAATTCCTCGGTTGGGAACGGTCGGGAACGAAATTAATTTGTTAGCTTTTTGATATGCTTGCGGAGAATCAAACGCCCTTGGTCCAATACACATGGCATGTTGCTTTCGAATCCAATTTTTCAGTGCTAGTTGTGGAGCATGGGGTGGGTCCACGCCAAAAACATTGGACCGCGTCGTGATGGGACTTGGACGGCGATGCTTAGGGCGGAGGTTGGCTGGACGAAAGGGAATAGGCCCATGGAAGAGGGGGTACTAAAATCCACGGATATGTTCAAATTCTTTGTGTATTTGAAATTAGATTTACTTGGTTGGGAACGGTCGGGAACGGAACTCATTTGGCATATTCTTGTCAAGCCTAAGAGGTCGTCATCCTTCTCGGATTGAAGCGGCTTGACAATTTGCATTCGACCCGAATTTCTAAGCAAGGACTATAATGCATAAGATGGGCTCGGCGAGTATAAGTTCGATATGATTGTTGTGGGCGGATATGGCGACGCAAGGGGGGGGGGTCTCCTTAACGTAATGGCCGCGGAGAACGGGGGGGGGGGGGGGGGGCAGGCGTATTGGTTATGTCTTTTTATATACTTTCCTGTTATGAACGGGTGGAACGGTAATAATTTGGTACATTTGACGTCAAGCCACGAAGATACGCACTTTTCAAGCGTGCTTTGAAGGCCGCGGGAGCGTCAAGACCGCCATTGTGGGTCTGCGGGGCATCATTGCTAGCAGTGACATTGCGCCAGGGTCCCTTCCGGCATGTATTCGCATGACGGTCGTCGAATGAGGTAAAATGACTTTTATGGGGTGTTCGTGAAGGACGGGAAAAGTTTTACTACATATTCTGCATATTTGTGAGAACCCCGCATACAGAAAATAAAATCTCACATGCCTTATACACATGGATTATTTATGATAAAATAAGTAAATATTTGAATGAAATCTCAAATCATATGAGGACTTTGCGGCTTTTCGTTGCACGTCATTACCGTAAAAATACTTCCTTTCTGTCCAATACTACGCACACGCTTATCTTGTCAGAAATCCAAATAGACGCATGCCGGCATGCGCATTCTTCAAAGACATTCCCACCTTTGATCTTTCAAACTATATCGCCACTTACTACCACCCTCATTTCGTAAATAGCTACTCCTAGCTTCACCAAGGACAATCATATTGATTAAGCAATCTACCAAATCCATCGACTATACATAACATTGATGCGTACGCATATACTTATGAGAACTTGCAGATGTACGCGGTGTGGTGAGGTCGTGCCGGCCTCGAAGAGAACTTTGTTACGTCCCGCTCACCGTACCGGAACAAGAGCGGACGGGCAGTAGATTGACAATAACTAAGGACATTTGGGCAACACCTTGAAAATGTTGGGGCTAGACGCATACGCAATTCAAGAAAAGCGGGGCGATTGTGGAACGGTTGGAGTTGATTCGGCTACAATGGACATTGGACCGTAGATAGTGTAATAAGGGTGACGGAGACGAAGCAAGCCGCGGGAGTTTAGAGTTGGATGCGAGTGGCGTCAACGGGATTTAGGGTCGGAGACACCATACCCGTCGCGGTTGTGATCGACGACCATATGGAACCACGAAACATGTTCTCTTTGACCGCGTGGGACGTTGGTCGCGAAGTATTTTAAGACTCCCGTCTTGCCGGGCGGCGGAGAGCGGCTTATTACGGCATTGTATCGGATAATTGGATTTGTGAGAACGATGGTGATGACGGAGGAGAGCAGTGCATGCTTGTTCTCACGGACGGGGATGTGGAGGACGTGAGCCTGAAGGAGGCAATTCAGCCGTCAACCAAGTACGTAACGAATCTTCCGACATGAGATGATATGCTCGCCGAGCTAGAGTCGTGTCTAGTCGCGCAATAGCGTAAGCGAGCCGGTACATCGAACATCATTGACGACGGCAATGGCGACACGGATGCGGGCGCGAAAGGTGAACGTTTGGGTCCTAGACGTCGATTTATATTTGTTTCGCCGTGCGCGCCTAGTACGCTTACATTATTGTTAATGTGACTGATGTAGGCTTGGCGGTAATCCGAGTATGAACGTTTCAAGCGCATCGTTTTGACATCGTAGTGTGGTTCTATGGGTATGTCGAGTGGGGCGCAAATATGTCCACCAACGAGTACGGGGGGCTAGAGTAAAATTACGTTGCCCGCGTGAAATTAACGAATGGGGACGTCACCGCCTACGGGGATTCGAAGGGTAAGCAAGGGAAAACGGACTACTACGCCAATCCTCCATGGTCCGGCATAACGTTTGTGAGGCTACTATATCTGAGAGAGAAAAAAAGATTCCTGCCCGGCATGGATTTTGGGTGAATTGATTTCGTCCTTGAGGGATCCGACGAATGACCTCGGGGTGGCTGCTTCCGACCCCGAGTATTATGGGTAGGCATAGTCCGACGGGAAGAAAGGCTGTCACATGGACGTGCCTAGTGACGGCCCGCCGGACGGCGACGACGGCGAGGCATGCGAATCGGACTTCGACTTCGACGCGGGAACGGAGTGGGGTGTATACGACGAGTGCGTTGGAGATGATGATGTTGATTCGAGGGATGGGGTTGGGACGGGGTGCGGATGTGTTAGACGAGGAAGTACACCGTGGAGACGGCTACACCGTGACATGCCCTCTCTACAACTATTCGGACTCGAACAGGGTGCGCAAAGAGTTAGATAAGTCGTTTGAAGAACATATTAGCTTAGCCATGGGATTACTCCATGGTCATGTGAACGGCATCCCGCGGTCCTACAAGGGGCGGGCTCGCTCCTTGCTCAAGATAATAATATCAAGACCGCCATGAACATGACCCTAGTTGGTATTTAAACTAGAATTGAAATTGTTTACAACATGTACCGGATGAAACTAGAAACTGTCTTAGGGCCCTCCCAACTAGGACATGCATGAAACTTATAGCTAAAGGCTAGACCGTGAAGCGTGTAAATCCAACTTCTCCAAAGGGTGATGGGGGTTTTAACTCCCCCCCCCCCCCTCGGGAGTGTGACGTGCGCGAGGGTGGTAGCCGCCAGCCAGGGGCGTATGTGGGTGCGGTAAGTGGAGGTGCGGCGTGTGGTCGTGCGAGATTTGATGCGGTACATTCCTAGCGGGTGATAGGTATAGCCGCTTTGCGTGATCAAGTCGTCTATGTGGTCCCCGTCATGAAATGCAAGGCAAAGGGGAAAAGCCCAATCATGTGTTGTATCATCTTGTAAGTAATACCGTATACGTATTAGTTGAAGATAGCTACTGTAAGCTACTCTAGATATGATTAGTACATGTCTAGATCGGACATACCGATAAGCTGTTTGACTCGGTACAGAGCTGTCGCTAGGCTTCAGCTCTCCCACTTATGTTGTCCCGACACCACGCATGTAGGCTGGTTGTCGCCGTAACTGTTCCGTTTGCGGGACTGTGACTGTAACTACGTTTGCGTAAGTTATCTTCCACACTAACTGTGTTTGCATGGTTCAATAGGTTATGGGCCCCCGCCTCACGTCACTCACGCGCGACAACCTGGTTCGGCGAGCTGCGATCGATAGCTCTCCCGCAGAAGGCAAGTTTCTCTAGACACGTAGTACTTTCGACTTGTAGTCGGCGGTATCGCCAGTATAAACTGCGATTTAAAACCCGCCACCACCCCTCTTAAGTCAGCCACTCGACGGCGATAGCCAGCCACCCACACCGACGCACTCGTCGTGTGTGGACATGGTGCACACATGTCCAAGCTGGAGAACGGGGGGGCGCACCATCGGGTGAATACGCAACCACAAGTTGCACGCCAGCCGTAGCTTACCTTTTTATTTTTATATTATCCTAGCGACTCAGCCACCAGCGCAGCGCTCCACCTGTCCTGGCCTTGGCCTCGACTTGTGCCCCACACTGGGTGGAGGATACAGAGAAGGTGCTCTGAGACACCCCGGGGCTACATGCCGAGGGGTCGGCGGGCATCAGGCCGTCTCTTTGAAACCGCTGTTAGGCACGAGTCCGGCTAGCGGTTTTTACCGCTGCCTGTTTTTTATTCATCTCTTTCTTTTTCGCCCTCTGTCGAAATGGCGCCGAAAACTCCGCATGTTTCACCTCCTGACTCCCCTGACTCATGCTCTCAACAGAGCAACCTCGACCCCCCCCCCCCCCCGGATACTCTAGCGCTGCTCGATGCGCAAGTGGCGCGCATAATAGCTCGTCTCGACTCGCAGTCGGCCGAGGCTGGTGCTGTTGCTGCTGCGGGTGCTAATCCGCACCCCCCTGTCGCTCAGCGCCGCCACGATGCTCAGCTCGAACCCGCCCGGAACAGCCACGACGTGCACACCCTCCCCCTGCTTGAACATCCCCAGCATGGATACGTCCCCCCGGACGCAGAAACAGTCTTCCCTGCTGCTACTCCTGCAGCTCCTGTTGGCGACCCCACAGTCGCACAACGCCGTCACGATGCGGCTGCGAGCCCTTGCGTGCCGATGCGCACCACGACCCCTCGCGTCACGCCCTCCAGGTTGATCACCTCCCACCACCTCCCCCCTTCCCCCCCGCTGGATATGCCCTTCACCACCCCGGCCCTCACATCCCGGAGGCGCCCTCTCACCTCGTCCCCCCCTACCGTGACCACCCGCACTCGTACGGCCCGCCGCGTCCCATGGCCGGCCGCTCTCCCTTTCCCGGTGGCCCACCTCCTCCCTTTCATGGCCGGCATTCTCCCCCAGTCCAACATGGCGACCCCGCCACCCGTGGCCGTCGTCGCCCCACTATTGACCCGGTGGTCATCGGCCGGGCGGCACACGAAGCCCCCGGCTTCGACAAGGACGCCCTCAACCGGTCCATGAAGATGTCGGTCCCCGTCATGGGCCCGACCACGGACTTTAAGCAATGGAAGAGGACCTTCCTTAATTTCCTCTCCATCAAGGCCGCATACCTCATTCCACAACTGGCCATACGCGACTCCGGCGTTTGGCTCGACGAACCGGCACAGCACTACGCCTACACGATGTTTCTCCATGCAGCCAGCGCGAATCAGCGCGCTGACCAAGCGATGAAATGCGTTTCTCCAGCCCGCCCTGACTGCGCCGCTGCCGCGTGGGACATCCTGTGTGAACGCCTCGACTGTCGGTCTTTTGCTCGCTCCTTGTCCCTCATGGACAACCAAACGGTCCATCATCGCCCTGGTCAGTCACTCAGTGACTATGTCCACTACATGCGCCAGACCTTTGACGACTACAACGACACATGCCAATTGGTTGATGGCTCCGTTGCCATCCACCCCCACCACCTCGGTCTCCTCATGCTACGCGGTATTTCCAGCAGCGGCCCACACGGTCAGGCGAAGCAATGCGTCATCAACGCCTTTGACACGGACTACATCATGTCGGCTGATGAAGTGATGGCCAACATTCTCCACCTCGCGCACAACATGGACGACGACCCTGCCCCGGACACACCCGCTCCGGCCATATCACCCCCTCCCATCTCCGCGTTCGTCGCTGCGGGCCGCGGCTCGCACAGCGGTCGAGGCCCACCACACCGTAACACTCGCGGCCATCGACCCAACAAGTGTGGCGTTTGTGGCAGCCTCAACCATCTCATGTCCGCATGCACTGCCACGGATGACGCTATCCTTAAGTGGAATCTCGCCAAGCGTAGGATGACAGTTCAGAAGTACGGCGCCGCCGACGGCACCCCCTCTGCTCACGCTGCGATGCTGAGCGACGTTCCTGCCGACGACGCCCCCGCCGATGACACCGACTGCCTACCCACCAACTACATGTGAGTGCGGTTCCTTAAGTCTAAAGACGACGCCTGTTCGGAATTGGAAACCATCCTCTTGGACATCAAACACTTGCATGCCCGCCATCACTCCCAGACGGGCGCGTTCACACCGGTCCTCAAGTTTGACTCCGACTCTGTGTTTGAAGCTGCTGTCACTCGCCGGATGCGCGCACACCTCGGCGTCGGGGTGCAGTTCTCTGCCCCATACGCCCACCACATGCTCGGCAAGGCCGAACGTCCCTGGCGCACTATCCGGGACAATGCATCGGCGATGCTCCACAACATGGCCGTTCCCAACTCCATGTGGTCGTGCGCTGTCAGCACTGTTGTGTACCTTCGCAACCGCACGTACAGTCGCTCGGTCGGACCTAATGGGGGCGTCCCCCTCACACTCCTTACGTCGTCGGTGCCCAACGCGTCCAAGTTCCGCGTCTTCGGCTGCGCCGTTTTCGCCAAGGTCCCCGACAAACAACGTCGGAAATTCAGTGAAAAAGCATTTCGCGGCGTCATGGTGGGCTATCCCCTTGACGCACCCGGGTATCATGTCTACAATCCGGAAACGCGTCGCATCACCACTTCCGTACATGTTGTCTTTCATGAAGACACCCCAGGCTTCGACACACAACCCTCCGTCGACTCGGCCATCACCGACTCTTCGGAAGACGTACCTAAAGACTCACCCCTTTCCCACCCCATTGACCTCACATTACCCACACCCCTACCCCCCCCCCCCCCCCCCCCCCCCCCCCCCCCGGCAGCCCCTCGCCATGCTCGGCTCCGCTCCCACCCCATTCGCTACGGCGATATGGTTGCCCACTTGTCCGACTACCCACCGACCCTCGTAACGGCGTGTTGTGATCCTGAACAAGGCAAAGCTCAAGAGGACATATTTGAGCACCCTCACGTCCCCGACCTTGTCACGGGTCCCCCACACACACATGCCGGCACTTCCCCTACTGCCGTCGCCCTCCTCTCCGCCCGAGAGTGTGTGGAACCAAAATCCTACCGGGCTGCGCTGGACAGCGCCCAAGCCCCCCAATGGCAAGCCGCTATGCAACATGAGTATTCCTCCCTCATCAACAACGGCACGTGGGACCTTGTGGACCTCCCCCCAGGCCGCATGGTCGTTAACAACATGTGGATCTTCAAAGTCAAGTCGGATACAGCCGGCGACGTCTCCCGCTTCAAAGCGCGGTTCGTCGCCAAGGGGTGCAGTCAACGCGCTGGACTAGACTACACGGAGACCTTCTCCCCGGTCATCCGCATAGCCAGCCTGCGTCTCTTCCTAACCATCGTAGCCGCCCGCGACCTTGAACTCTGCCAGCTTGACATCGACACAGCGTTTCTCTACGCCCCCATCCGGGAGGATGTGTACATCCGCCAACCCCTCGGCTTCACCGATGGAACGTCCAAGGTTTGTCACCTCAAGCGCTGCCTCTACGGCCTTAAGCAGTCCCCCCGCGAGTTCAACATGCTACTTCGTGCATGGCTCGTCGACCACGGATGGCAACAATGCGTCTCCGACCCGTGCATCTACATCTTTCGCACCGGCCACGTCTTCGCCATGATCGCCCTGTACGTCGATGACATTCCCGCGGCCTGCAATGATGCCACTTGGCTCGCATCGTTCAAAGCCCAACTCGGAGCACGGTTCAAGATCAAGGACCTAGGCGACCTCTCCCAACTCCTCGGCATGCACATTACCCGCGATCGCTCCACGCGCACAATCTCGCTGGACCAGTCCAAGTACATACGCGACATCCTCGCCAAGTACGGCATGTCCGACTCTAAGCCGTCGTCACTTCCGATGGACCCGGGCTTTCTCGCCGGCCTTGCACACTTGAATTCGCCCTATCTCACAGGGGTGGCCAAGGACGTCTACCCCAGCCTCCTGGGCAGCCTCCAGTACGCAGCCGTTTGTACACGCCCCGATGTCTCCACGGCGTTGAGCATCCTCGGCTCTGCCCAAGCCTCACCCACCGAGGCACACTTGCAGGCTCTGAAAAAGGTCCTCCGCTACCTCCATGGCACCATCGACATGCGCCTGACGTTGGGGGGGGGCCTGGACCACAGCCTCCAACTCACAGGCTTTGCCGACGCTGATTGGGCCAACGACAGCAGCACCCGCAAGTCTCGCTCCGGCTATCTCTTCACCCTCGGACGCGGGCCAATCAGTTACAAGTCCAAGCAACAGTCTTGTGTGGCTCAATCCACGTGTGAAGCCGAGTACTACTCTGCGGCTGACGCCACCAAGGAGGGACTCCGGCTCCGACAACTCTTGGGGGAAATCTTCAACTCCCCCATCACCGAAACCACCACCATCTGGGAGGACAACCAAAGCGCCATTGCATACTCCCAGAATGCCTTGGTCAGCGAGAAGACTAAGCACATCGGTCTGAAGTGGCACTTCCTCAAAGACCACGTGAAGCAGGGAACCATCAAGTTGAGGTACCTCCCCACTGACCAAATGGTGGCTGACATGCTCACCAAACCCCTCCCACGACCTGCACTAGCAAGACACCGAAGTGCGATCCTTGGAGGACAAGACCCAATGCAACGCTTCATCCCGTAGCTACCTTCAGGGGGAGTGTTGTAAGTAATACCGTATACGTATTAGTTGCAGATAGCTACTGTAAGCTACTCTAGATATGATTAGTACATGTCTAGATCGGACATACCGATAAACTGTTTGACTCGGTACAGAGCTGTCGCTAGGCTTCAGCTCTCCCACTTCTGTTGTCCCGACACCACGAGTGTAGGCTGGTTGTCGCCGTAACTGTTCCGTTTGCGGGACTGTGACTGTAACTACGTTTGCGTACGTTATCTTCCACACTAACTGTGTTTGCATGGTTCAATAATCCGCCTTGCGAAGTCCCCGAGATCCGCCACCCGGAGCAAAATGAAAGGCGTCTCTCCGGGGGGAAGAAATGCGGTATGGACTTTATGGGTTTCATGCCCCCAAGATTGTACGAAGCGAATAAGGACGAGTTGTATGAGAGGTGCGGCGAGCGTCAGTTTCATCGGATGAATGGGATACTTATGCCGTGACACCGAATGTGGGTCATACTACTTGAGGACGTTGTGACGTCCATGTCCAAAAACGAGGAGTTTATGGCCATGCATGGTAGGAATCTGGATCTTTCCACCATGGGGTACAAGGTTTGTCCCGAAGTTGCCAACGCTAATGAGGCCACATAGGGCGACTCCTTACATCCTTGGAAATGGCCGGTGGGCCTGACTCCGGATGTCATTTTCCCAAACAATAGTGCCGCACATGGCATTGTTATTACTCCCTCAATGTATGAAAATGAAAATTATTTACAACAATACCGGCACACTTGACCGGTTGTTGTCTAACAACCACCATTTGTTTAGCCATTTAGGACACTTCATAGCAAAGAATGGGCCGGGTACTCTTCGTATCGATAAGGTACATCTATCGACACACATGTATGCAATGCGTGCTAACGTTCCTCGGAGGTAGAAAAATATAGGCAACCGCACTGATTGCCACAATCCCCCGCTTAAGCAGTAAGAAAGTATAGAATTATGTTATCAAGAAAGGAAAAAATATAAAATCCACTTGTCAAGAATTATACAAAATGAAGCTGTTGATCGACCTACACGATGCACGGCCCGCTCCAACCGAACCGGGGTGCCAATCGGTCTAGGCTGATCTGCGCTCGATGAGAGGGGCGACGGGCTAGCCTAATCTAGCTCTTGCGTGACTTCGGTCTTGCCAAAGATAGGAAGGGAAAGGCTAGCGAAAAAGTCCTCCTCGCGTGGTTGCTCGTCGATCCCGCCGTCGAATCCCGTAAGCCCCGTCCCAAGGTCGTTGTCGCCCTTCCCGTCGCGACTTTCCTCTTTGTTTAGGTCCTTGTTAGCACTAGCATCCCGTTGCCTAGTGCTTATGTACAAGGTAGCTATTTGTCATCATAGTACTTAGTGTTATGCTATTAGCGGTACTCTATTAGTGGCGGTCGGCCGGCCCTGCCGGTGCCTTTGCCGGCCGCCATCTCACTCCTCTCACTTCTCTAGTCACCACAGCCGGCCCCCTTGTGGGGCCGGCACGACCTCCGTGTAACTATCCGTTCCCAACTCTAACATGTTATGGGCCCTCCACCATGTTACACTAGAGAAGAGCGTGTCTAAAGCGTTCGGCGCCACGCTGGTCCTACCTACTCCCACGTAAAAAAAGAGTAGAGCGTGTGTAAAGCGCTCGGCGCCTCGCTAGTAATTCATCGTCCGACCGACACCACGCTACGCCTTCGAGCTAGTTGTCGGCGACTTACCCACCATCTCCCACGCAAAAAGGACAAGAGCGTGTGTAAAGCGCCCGGCGCCACGCTCGCCCCACCATGCTTTCAATCTCACCTAGCCTTCAGACTACAGATGCTTTCGACCGGATATGGTTGTTTAAAACCGACCCGCGAAAATTCGGCCCGTGCGTACTTTAATTAGTATTGTTATTGTATTTTCCCGAGGCAACGCCGCAACGCTCACCTAACTTAGCGAGGAGCTTAACCTTAAGGCTAGGGATCAAGTGAGTTTTGTCGATGTTGATGGTAATGATATTTTGAAACGTCGATGTTGATGGTATTGATATCTTGGATTGTCGATCTTGATGGTGTTGATAGATTGAGATGTAATTATCGATGGTAATTTAAGCCGATACTATCGCCGATATATCGATATTTGGGACGATATTTCGATACATCGGGCTTAGATGATAATCAGTGTTTTCCAAGTGTTTTGATAATTGATGGCATTGATTCCAACACTAATGCCATCGTGTCGATGTCAATATCGCAACCTATCACATCGATGGCACCATCAGCGGGTGATGATGATACTATCGACGATGCATCGATGGCTGATCCCTAGCCTTACTTAACTTTCCCACGGCAAAAGGGGGGAGTCCGCACGAGCGCCCGTCTATACTTTTGCGTGCCTACACGCTCCTAACGGCCCAGCTGACTTTGCTTCTTCCTCGCCGGTCGCTCTCACGCGTGGGCTAATTCGCCCGGGGACAGTTTTCCCGCTACATGTCAGACTAGTACATTCCGCAGTACATTTGGAACTACTTCTTATCGGCAACTCGCTAGCAGCGGCACGTTCATGTGAGCGCATGTCGCTACACCTACCCGTGCCAATGGACACATATGTACGCTAGACTCCGGGGGAGTCATGGCCCTCCACACATAGGTGGTCGCAGTGTATGCACGATGTGCGGAATTCATATGCACACTATGTTCCAATCGGGTACCGACTTTTGGGGCGGTACTTGAATAAGGCGTACAACTCCGTTCCGGGAGGCGTGGGTTCTAGCCCCCCTCATGGCATTTCTAACAGGTTATGGGCCCTCCGCGTTTACTGCGAGGTTACCGGCCGGAGTTCATGGGATGATGTCCATTAAGGGGGAGTGTTAATATCCCTCCGTAGGGCTGCTAATGGACACATCTGTACGTTGGACTCCGGGGGAGTCTTGGCCCTCCACACATAGGTGGTCGCAGTGTATGCACGATGCGCGGAATTCATATGCACAATATATGTTCCAATCGGGTACCGACTTTTGGGGCGGTACTTGGATAAGGCGTACAACTCCGTTCCGGGAGGCGTGGTTTCTAACACCCCTCATGGCATTTTTAACAACCCGGCCTAAGACACACGCTACAAGCTCTACACCTTCGATCAAGATGGCACCTTCCTCGACGCAAGCTAGGACGACGTCAAGACCTCGGCTACCTTGAGGGGGGGTGTTAGCACTAGCATCGCGTTGCCTAGTGCTTATGTACAAGGTAGCTATTTGTCATCATAGTACTTAGTGTTATGCTATTAGCGGTACTCTATTCCCTATTAGTGGCGGTCGGCCGGCCCTTCCGGTGCCTTCGCCGGCCGCCATCTCTCTCATTCTCGCTTCTCTTGTCACCACAGCCGGCTCCCTTGTGGGGCCGGCACGACCTCCGTGTAACTATCCATTCCCATCTCTATCAGTCTCCCGTCGCCTTGAGGGCAAGTGGAGGGGGGAGCAAGACATATGGACAGAAAAAGCTTGTGCTCTTGCTGCCGCGCTGAAACTTTTCCCGGCCATTTCCCCGGCTTTCTCTGTGATGGTACCCGGGTATCAACTAGGAAACCGACCCGCGATCGTACCCTCATACCACCGTCCGCGTGTCAGTCGAACACCCGTGCTTCGAGTGCAAGCATCTATATCCTAAGATGAGGTCAGATCGAGCCGTTGGAAAGAAAGCACGGTATGGTTCTAACCGAGCGTTTAGAAATCACGGCCAATAACTTTTCACTCATCTTTTCAAAAGCAAGGAGCACTTAGGAAACTGTTCCCGCAAGGCTCGGGGAGGAGGGTTTGGAGGTGTGGAGAGGCGGTGGACCGCTGCGTTACTTGATGATTGTTTACATTTACAACTATACATTAGCTAAGTGGGTGGGCGGCCTAGCTAGGAGGGCAACGCGTGGATGAAGGCCGTGTATATGATGTTTCAAGGTCGAAAAGCAAATGTCGCACCTTATCCTCACCCATGTTTTGGTTGGCATCGCATGCAACTTGGAAAGCCACTCTTTTGTCTTCTGCTTCCAAAGTCAAGAGGCAATTGTTTCACCTACGACACAGGCGATCCATGTGCGAGGCACTTGCATGAGCGCATTCATCACATTGTGGTGCGGGCATATGTGGGATGGACGCTATGGCAGACACATTCCCTCTAGGGCCGCACCTTGCATGTGCAAACTTTGGACCAAGTCGCTGAGGAGGGGATGCACATGCATTTAGCCTCACACTAAACGAAGCATGAACAAAAATACCTCCTTGAGCATGTCGGCGGATTTGGGGTGGAGTTTAAGCACAATCACAACGCATGAGCGAGGAGACGAGAGAAAGAAATAAGCGGGTGTGTGTGTGGCAGAGAGGATGGTACGTGGTCCACGGCTATCATGGTGGGCTTCAATGTGTCCATTGTTGTGATGAAGTACTTCATGGTAGGCGCAACGCCCATTGCATTGCCATGTGACCCGCCCTCCTCGCCGCACCAGCAGAATAGTAAACACGTAATAAACCAATGACCCGAAAGCACGCCATATTACAAATTCCTCTAAATGAATCGGGGGAATGGAGCGAAAAAGGGATTCCCTACGTTCACCTCGTATCTCATAGTATCATGTCGCGAAAAATGACATATCGGACAAACCAAGCGGGAGATATTAGTGATGGTGTACGGATATTCTGATTGGCTTCCCGACATTTGTTGATCGCGCGGATCGCAGTTGTCGGCACCTCGTTTAGCCCCCTACCGTGCCAAGCATGGCACGCTCACATGATTACCAGAGCCTACCGCGTTGGGGTAAAGGTAGGTGCCGACGGGCTTGCGAGCGTAATCCCCTCCGGGGCTGGCGCCGCCGGCGGGCGCTAGCCTCCATGTATTATATATACCGAGCACCGTGCTTGTATGATAATTGTTTAACGGGGGGATATGAGAGGATTTGTGTGTGTGTGTGCGTGTGTGTGTGTGTGTCTGTGTGTGTGCTTGTGTGTGTGTGTGTGTGTGTGTGTGTGTGTGTGTGTGTGTGTGTGTGTGTGTGTGTGTGTGTGTGTGTGTGTGTGTGTGTGTGTGTGCGTGCGTGTGTGTGTGTGCGCGGTCAGTTGTTGGCATTGGGAGCATAGACATCCCGAAGTCACACAAGTCCCGGAGCATCGCCGAAAGGGTGCTGGTTGTCATCCCCGCCCTTGAGCCTTTTAACACGGACCTTGTTGTGTTAGAGATCGTACAATAACTCCGTAAGCTTGAGAAAGAGGGATGTGAGTTGCTCCATGATCTGGACGGGCCAAGTAGGGACGAGAAGGTGAGATTCTTCGCGTATGTCGCGGAGAAGCATGTTAACGGGCAGCGGCACCCTACGGTGGCTCAACGAGGACAAGGGAGTGAGAAGCGTGGATGTCACTAGACAACAACGGTGTCGGAATACCTCCTTCTTGCCTTCATGTGAATGTATTTGGAGGACGATTACGAATATCTTGGTGCCCGCCGGCGGCGCAACGGCGGCGACCTCGGAGGGGGTGCGCTCGCATGCCCGTCGGCATCTCCTCACCTCCCCGTGATGGGCGTTGGAAACCCCATAGCCGTGCCATGCTTGGCGCGGTAGGGGGCTAGCATGGCCGGCACTGCGATCTGTGCGATCAATATCTGTCGGGAAAGCCCTATACATAAATATATTTACGCTACCGGCGCCAAGATCCCCCGCTCGACCCGTCCGATATGTAGTTTTTTCGCGGCTAGATAATGCTGAATACCGTCGTACCTGGTGGGGATGGAACCCCTATGTCTTGAGCGTGTGTTGGCTAGGAGGGTACGCGATCGGGTCAGCGGTGGGACGCGGGTATCGGATATGGCGGCGGACAACCGGGAAGCAGCGCAGGGAAGGTCGCTCGCTAGCCGTCGACCATGCTTGGGCTAGTCGCGCTTTCCCGGTGGGCGAGGCACGACGTGACGCAGGCATGAGACAAGTCGCACGCGGAGAAGCGGCTCGGTATGGCGGCGGCAATCCTCATGATCAACCGCCGCCGGGAAGCCATGTACGGAGGTCTTTTTCGGAAACAAAGAATGTCCGTACTTGGCGCGTACATGTTACTGCCTTGCCCTACCCCACGGATCTCCCTTTGTTTACGGAAACGTATGCATGGATACGGGAGTGGTTACCATCATGCCTGCAAATGATACGGGTGGGCCCACTATTCTTTTAGGGGACGTAAGGAGGGTACGAGCGTATCTACGGCGCCGGACCTATGGCAAGTCGGGAAGCAACACCAAAGAAGGGCGTTCAATGGCAACTAACTACATCGCCAAGCTACACCTCCCAGGGGGAGGAGTACGCCTAAGCGCCAAGGAAGCTGCTCGTGACATGGGAGCGACACGATATGGCGGCGACGACCCTTGCTCCGGATCGGCCGCCGCCGAAAACACCGCACGGAGGGTTTTGGGATGATTTCCGTGCCCCGCGGCTCGTCGGATCCGGCTACTATAACCTGCCCTCCCACTATCGACACCCACTATGTTTCGCTAGGCAGACCTAATATTAGTAGAGAGTGTGGGCCCGGGTTAGCGCGGAGGCCCACGCTAAAAAACATGGTTGCTCGGTCCACGCGCGATCCGGGGGGGGAGGGCAAGGGCGCAAGACGGATTGCCAGACAAGTACCCGGATATTAGACATGGTAAAGCCGGGGAATATTGAAAGGGGAAATTTAGGCGCGGAGGAAGGAGCGCCAGCCTATGCCTTTTCCTATGTGTCCCGGTACCCCCTCATTCCCCCTCGATGTGACGGGGGTCCTCGACAAGGAGGAACGTCGCGCCGGGAGGAGCGGCAACGACCTTGGGGTGGGGACTACGGGATTCGACGCCGGGGTCGACAAGCGACCATTGAGGAGTTTTCTTTTTGCTAGCCTTTGCCCTCCTATCTTCGGCAAGACCGAAGTCACGCGGGAGTTTGAAAGTCACGAAGTCACGCGGGAGTCACGCAAGACCGAAGTAGTTAGATTAGGATGCCCCGTGCCCCCGTCGTCCCTCCCGATCGGAGCCTCGAACGCCGATCGGCCTAGGCCGGTCGGCACCCCAGTTCGGTGGGAGCGGGCCGTGCATCGTGAAGGTCGAGCACTAATTTTGTTTCAATTTGACAAGTGGCTCTATTTTTATATGTGTTTTTCGTGATTACAAAATTGCTTCTATTGTTATTGCTTAGGCGGGGGGGCTTTGGCAAAATTGCTTCTAGTTTTTATCCCCCGAGGAAAGTCGGCACACATTGCAAATAGGTGTGTCAGTAGGTGTTCCTTGTCGAAGAGTACCCGGCCCAATTTTGCTTTTGAGAGTTCTATTTGGTAGAGCACATGATGGCCGTTAGACAACAGCCGGTCCTATTTGTTGGTATTGTTAATCATTTCTCTACGTGAATCTAGCAAAACTGTCCTCATCCTCTAGACTATACATATATATGCGCCGTTCATAGGTAAGGGGTAAAGGCGGCGATCTCTCGCACCCATCACTTTTATGCGAGTACTTTTCGACTTGGCCACCAACTTAAGTCGGGTATCATGGAAACAATCAATTGCGGATGAAGGATTGCCCGGGGGAGGGGGGGAACCTCGTGTGCTGTAAGGAAAATCGCAATGCAGGCACGAACATGACACAAAGTCGACTACTAACGAAAGACATGGAGAACAGAGAACACACGCCACCGCCGTAGCAAACCGAATTTGTTCTAGGTCATGGTACGAGTCCAAAATAGAAAAATAATGGAGCATTTAGAGTAGACACCCGTCGTACACAATGTTGTGAGTGAGCATGAGACATAACCGTACTTGCTTATCGAATGAAATCGCAAGAAATGCCATTTCTTCTATCTTCTATAAAAAATTAAGCGTTAAATGCCGGTTGTTAATGCCGTAGAATAGGCCAGTAATAATATTTGGAGGTGAGTAAGCTTCAATATATGCGTTGAGCCAAGATGACCTACATTGACTGTTCTACAGGTAGAACAGAAAACCCGTTGTATAGAGCACAGTGAGGAAAATGGTGATGCATGTTCTCGTTGGACAATGTGAGTGTCATATAAAAAAAGGTGGCATCCAAAAATGCGGAGCTGCGGGATTTTCCGAGAAGAAATGCGGCTACGTGGTAGATTTAATAGCCATCTACAAATCAATCCCATTCTCGTCTGTCCGATCGTAGTCCATCTGCATGACCCCTTCCTCAAGTTTCGCGTCATCAAACGGAGGATGGTCCAGCCCCGACAAAATTTCAGGATTTTTCTGAAACTCTGGCATTTGATCCCAATAAATATCGTGTGCACGGTATGCCGACTCCGCATACCACTCCTCACCTGGCATCAAGCTGCAGCGACACAGGAAATTAGGCGACAGATAAAAAACCGAGCGGTCCGCGTGACGTCGAAAGGGAATAGACGTCGGAGCACACATATTGTGTCTTCATATGGAGGAAATCGGTAGCTTACGTGACTTTCCGAGCAACCTTGGCGCTACCAAGGCTCACAAAGCCTTGGTAATCCATCGGCATGCCCTCGTGAGGGTTCCATGCTGCAATATCCGTGAAGCCTTTCCTATTGTGAATAGAAATAAACGAGCGGTTTCCAGGGCAGAATAATACGTCGTGGTTGCCAACGACGTCAACATGGACGGAGTCGACCTCGCGGTCTGCGGGGCATCAACATCTTAGGTGTGACTCAATAACAAGAAAACCCCAAAATCAGCCAGTAGTAAACTCCGTGTAATTGGCAGACCTCCAAATCCCATGAAATCGTCTTCAAGGACGCGCAGCTTGGGAGTAGCAGATTTTGAGTAGTCAAAGTAATACTTTGCTCCAAGACCAAGCACGCGCACCCAGCGCCCATATAAAGGCAGATTCTTCACAGCAAGAAGGGGCCTGAATACGCGACAATTACAAGGGTTTTCGGCTTTGACTACTCCACGCATGAAAATCCAGAGAGTGACACAGCTGAGGTCCATCGGTTCAATCGAACGAAATCGCATTAACTCATATAACCGTACCTGAAACCAGTGGTGAATGTCATTGGCGTGTCGCCAGTGTTTGTGACCAAAACCATACACAAAAGTTGCTGCTCTCCTCGGAACTGGGAAACGCCGTCGTCATCGTCGTCGCCTTCCACATCACTACCCGCAACAGACTTTGACCGCGAGCCTTGCTTTTGCGGGGGCTTTTCATCCACGGCGCGAGGCTCATTCACTGGCTCTTCATCGTACACCTGCACCGGCTGAGTGTCATCTTTCTCCATGAGATTTATCTGCACGGCAACCTGTCGTGTTAGATAGCAACTAGCACAACAGACAGAACACGCCAATTGACTGACCAACTAACGACGATCCATCACCTGGTAGTCAATCTGAAAAGAGTGTGGCCAGACTGCTCTAGTTTCCTCGGTATCCGTCACCCGCATACAAACAGCAGGTGCTGGATCAAATGCCTCGTCCTCATCCCCGTAATCCTGTCCAAGTAAGTGTGAGTCAATAAAAACCTGAAAAATAGCATCGACGTGTCAAATCTGTCACAGAGAGCTTGCTGCCCCTGCGAAATGGACGAAGCAGTGCACTTGCAGTCCAATGCAAATGCACATTTCAGAGCGCCGTACCGTGCCTACTACCCTCCAAGGCAGGTCTGACACGATGCCGTCCCGTGGAAGCTGCCCGTATCCAAACTGGGGAAATGCTAAATTCATGCCACCCCTGCTGAGTGTGGGAGGGTTCTTTAAGCCAATATATAACAATGCTTGGCTGAAACACTGAAGACAGACTTGAATTTGCAAAAAACCCAGTTTGACAGCAAACGGTGACTCTCGCTACTTCAACCTACCGCTGTTTGCTACCACTCAAGCGGGACGAGCCGTCTGAGGAGCTGTACAGCATTTCGCGCCCATCAGAAGTTTTCCAAGACGTGACACAAGCTCCAAGCAGATCAACCACTGCAGAGCTGACGACCCGTACACACAGAGCAGTCAGGACCAGGATTGCATGCATATACATACGAATTGCGCTCATTCGAACACGCAAACGGCGCCATAGCTCAAGGCCGCGCCAGACACACACATACAACAGGGGCTCAACCTGCCGTTAGGGTGAGACAGACGAACGTAGGTGTCTGGCCCCCTTTCAAAGAAGTCAACGGCTCCGTCAATGGCGTAATTCTCCTTGTACCAGGCCGCGGACGCGTCATGGCTATTTTCCACGCCAGGAACTGCAGCCCTCACGACCCTTACACACCCCCAAAATGGACGACCAGACTTTAGTTACTCGCGAGCGTCAGTGACTTCAGACTTGAGCGTATTGAGAACTTCAAGCACTTTATCAACAAGCATACATGTGATACGAATTTCTTCGCAATGTAAGTAAAAGGGTGAAAATCACCGTCGGAAATTAGCGTTGTGAGACCAGCAGTAAATCCAAACAATGGCTGTCCGAGAGGGGGACGGGGGAATAAAGGATATTGCTGTCGCAACAACTATTGCGCATATTCAAACAATTTCATCCTACACCGCATGCATTCATTTCGTATATGTACTTGTTCATATTAAGTTCACATGGTTTGGGTCCGTGTCCCTGTGTGTGTGCATGAGTGTGTGTGTGTGTGTGGGGGGGGGGGGGGGGGGGGGGGGGGGGGTGCGCGTAAAAAAATTCATTGTAATTTCTTTTTTATTGGGGGGGGGGGGGGGGGGGGGGGGGGGGGGGGGCTGCTTCAGTGCGCTTGTGTGGGTGTTGGTGTGTCTATGCGTGTGTGTGGGTGGATGGGTTGGTGTTCGTCCTCCTGTGTGCGCGTGTGTGTGCGGGGTGTCTGTGTTTCTGTGAGTGCGTGTGTGCGCGTACGAGCATGTGCGTGCGTGTGTGTGTGTGTGTGCGTGTGTGTGTGTGTGTGTGTGCGTGTGTGTGTGTGTGTGCGTGTGTGTGCAGCTACATACGTAGAGTTTGAACTTTGTGGTCACTGTTGAAAAAACTCCACTGATGATTATTGCCTCATTGTTCAAAATAACGACCTCACTGCTATCACTTCCCCCTTTGAAGAAACGGCTGTCAAATCACCTAGCGGCGGTTGTTTAGGGTTCTTGCACCGACTAGAAAACTGGGTGGCGAGAGGGCTCAAGCGAAGTAGGGCACCGAAGCTTATTTGCCCCCAATAGTGTAAAAAGCGGCTTCGCGTATAGCAGTATCAGTATTCTATCAATTGAAAACATAGCACGTAAAAATACCGTGTCTTGCACTTGTAGTTAAAGAGGCGGCGAACCTTGGCTTCATAGCTTGCCTCCCGACTTGGGGACATCTGGGCAACCGTGTCGAGAAGGGAGCCCGCGCCGCCAGCATTGGGCCCACACTTTTAGCCCGTCGGAAGCTACGAACAGCTGGCTGCCCGCTCATCAACTTTCGCATATTATACAAGTCTTCTCCCGCCTGCACAATGTTCTCTGTCTACGGGTTGAAGTTCAACCGTATTGAGCAGCATAGACGCAGCAACTTTATTTTCGGACCCCGACGATACTGCGGTTCGCCTGCCAAGAGCAGCCAGGGAGTCGTCTTCCCTGACTCCACCCCACGGGGGGCGAGGGCCCTGCTGCCCCGGGCCGGCGGCGAGTTATTGATGGCGCGCGGGCGGAGAAAGTTCAAAGCGACTTGTTTACATATATTATAACGAACGACGACTGCTCAAGATGATGATGATGGGTTTCGGGATTTGCGCATAGCAAATTGAACTACATCTTCGTTCATATGAAACTTATTTACATTAGTCGTATATCTACATTTACCCTAGGGCATGTTTTGCCAAAGATGTCAACTTGCTTCCAATTTGGCCAAAAGACACCCACAGGCAGGGCATGGGGGCCGATAGCGCAGGATTATAGGGATGGGTGGGTGGGTTCGCGCGAAAGATTGGCTGAGCGCGAAAGCAGAGAGTGCCTAGGCTCGTGGCTAGCTACGGCTTATAAGGCCCGGGCTAGCTAGAGCCGACCGTTGGGGAAGTCGTTGGTCGTTGGCTGCGTCTAACTGGTCGGGCAAGGTGGTTGCCCTGCAGGTGAGACGCGCCGATGTTAACGGCAACAGTAACCGCTAGAGTTACTGTCCCGTACACATGGAATTGGATATGCAAACCTCTAGATTCAAATCAATCTGACCATTTACCCTAGGGCACGTTTTGCCAGTAACCTAAAGCCAAAGGCTTGCACAGCCAAAATTAGTGTGGCGGGGGGGATGGAGTGAGCCAGCCGAAAAACCGCCAAGGAGCAAGTGTTGGGGTCATGGTTGGGTCAATGTATTTTCCTTCGGTCACGGAGCTATTCTTGGCCCAGCCACCCATATATTTGATTACGGGTAGGGGCGCGCCGATGCAGCTCGCAGCGGACGCCGCGCCTTTCCGGAGGCTGTGCGATGTCCACTTAAAACCGGGGGGCGCGGCCGTGTTGACTGTGAGGAGGAAGAGGGCGAGCCAGGCGGAGATGGTGGGAGCGGCGCCCCAAGCGGCGGAGGGTTCAGCAGGTGAGAAGCTCCAGAAGGCGGTTGGGGGTGGTCGGTTGTAGAATTTGGAGCAGAACGCGACGCGGTGCTGCGTGTAATAGTCTAGCAGGTCGGCTAGGACCGGGTTGGCCGCGATGGGGACAGCGATGACGAGCTTGTCGCTGTTGGCGCGGCGTTGGTCGCCCTTAGATTTGCGCACGAACAGACAGATTTGTTGGGAAGGCATGTCGACAATTAGGTCGCCGGTTTGGCAGCGTGCGCCAGTTTCGGCGCGGCAGAAAAATTTGTAATTGACGCAAACCGCTAAACAGGCTCTGAAACGTTGCAGCTGGGGAAGGGTAGCAAGTGTCCACGCGAAGGTACCGCGTAGAGCGTCAACGGCGTGTAAGATGTCCAGGGGGACCGGTGCGGGTAGCGGGAGGCGCGCGGCGGTAGGGAGTAGGCGGTGTTGTAGCATTTCGAGGCCACGGCGAGCGTCCGCTAGAAGCTCGCCCACGGCAATAGGTTGGCGCTGGTGGTCGCGGAAGAACTTGTTAACCGCTGAAAAGTAGGGTTGAAGCGAGCTGGCCGCGACCGTTCCTAGCAGGGCCAGCCCCGCCGTGTAGCGTACCATTGTGGCCGGTGTGGCATGTAGCGGAGCGATATTTTCCTCTGCACAAAAAATAAAAGACTGTCTTATTGCGCTGTGGTAGCTCGCGTACATAGAGGGCGCTAGCGAGTTGCTGAGTAGGGTGACCGCCGTAACCCTGAGCTTGTCCGATCCTAGGAGGTCTTGAAAAGTTTCAGAGAGATCAGAAGACCAGGGCGCCGGTGCTGCTTCCGTAGCGCGGCGGTCCTGTACGCAGAGGGGGAACGCGCTGTACAAGCGCATTTAATCGGTCCGGGCGTAACGCTCGGCCAATCGCTCCGCGGCGAATGTAGAGCTAAGAGGGGGTGAGAGCCGAAAGGCCACGATGCTCCACGCGGGAGGTCCGACCCCTTCGCGCTTGCCCAGCATGCCGGGAAAGAACAGGTCGCGGGACGCTGGGAAGTGCACGGTCTCGGTTGCCAAGCGGGCGAACGCGTGGTACCACGTTTGGTTTCGCCAATAGGGGGCGATGACCGTCGCCGCGGCTTGTGATTGCGCTAGTTTTGCGGCGAGAGCCAGGAGGGCAGACCATGGTGGGTTGCAGTAGTTGTTTTCGCGTCTGCACGCAGCGTCGGGGAGGTGCAGGCAGTCGATGTCCTCGCACAGGGGGTCGCGCTAGCGGGCGTTGAAGCGTGGCAGTTGCGCGTTGAGCATGGACGCAAAACGGTCGATCGTATGTGGGCCTCACCGGTTCTGAAGGTGGTCGAAAATCCGTGGATTTAGCTGCCAATCTTCGGAGTCCATCTCGCAGCTTAGCGTGTCGGCCCAAACGTTGGCGGCCGACCGGATGTAGCGTGGGCGGATGTGGATGTCGTTGGTGTCGAGGAGGAACCACAAGCGCCGTAGCTCGGACATCATGACGGGCGACCGGGACGTTAGCTTGGTTAGGGCGGCGACCACTGCAGTGTTGTCCTCGTGGAGGAGGACTTGTCGTCCTCGGAGTTGCGGTAAAAAAGATTCGACCGCGTGTCGAACCGCTCGAAGCTCCTTCCACGTAATGTGTTGGAGGCGGTCGGGTGCGGTCCAAAAACCGCGAGCTTGGTAATTGGCGTTTTTTTTAGGATGGCTCCCCATCCGTAGTCGCTCGAGTCGGCGTGCAAATAGGCGGTCTCGATGGGTTTGTAGATTGACCGGCCGTTGTGTTGGGTGGGCACCGTACGCCACCACTCGAGGTCGCGTCGAAGTTGGTGGGTGAGGCGCACGCGTCCTCCCCAACCAGTTCGTGTAGCCAAGACGTTGTGGAGCTCGCGCAAAAAGAATCGCGCGGGCGCGATGGCGAGGTAGAGAAACTGCGCTTTTCCCGCGAAGGCTGCTAGCTGGCGTGTGGGCAGCCATCGAGCGTTTGACGTTGCTCGCCCGAGTAAGGACGAGGCGTGTTGTGCGAGGTGTTGCAGTTTTGCGGGTGGAGCGCGAAACTCGCCGCGTTGCAAATCCGCCGTTAAGCCCAAGTGGTCGCCGACTTGCGTTGGCGTCCACACACCTTTCTTGGGGTTACGTTGTAAGCCGGGGCTGTCTAGCAGGGCTTGGACGCGCTGTCGAAGTAGTAACGCGTCGTCGTAAGAATCCGCCAAGAAGAGGAAGTCGTCCATGTAGGGGAGGAGTCGTGTACCTCGCCACCGCGCGTTCCGGAGGAAGCGTTTGGACGGTCGGCGTGGGCCGGTCGGTGTAGATGCGGGCGTGGGCGGTGGTGGGCGGCGTAGGTGGTTCGTAAACACTTGCGTGAGCTTGCAAAAGTAGTAAGTGGAGCCCGACCATCCCATGGGGAGACACGCGAGGCGCCATAGGGTGCCGCGGTAGTTGACCGTGAAGTAATCTCGGTCTTCCTCCCGGATGCCAAGGGTGTAGTACCCATCGGCGAGGTCGAGTGAGACGAGGTAGTCCCCCTGTCGAGATAGATGGCGTAGGTGCTTGGGTGTCTCGCAAGTCATGTTGAAGGTGGAGCAGTAGCGGTTGAGTTCTCGAAGGTCGATAATCAAGCGCCATTGATTGCATCCGGGTTTGGGTACCAAAAAACATCCGGGAAACGTAGCGAGGGTTGGTCGCGCGCTCCCACGCACCGCAAGCCTCGAAGCGTGGGAGTTCTGAGTTGAGAAACTCGAGTTGGTCGGGTGTTGCGTCCAGCATAGAGATGCCGTGGTTGAATGGTTTGGGACGTATGCCGTGCTTGAACTTCACGCGTACGCCGTGGCAAATCCAACTTAGGACTTGGCCGCTCGCGACGATGCGCTCCCACTCCCGCCATTTTCGACGCACGCGGTGGCGCATGAAGGAAGATGTCGGGGAGCAAGAATCGGCGGGGCGGGCCACACCATATTTTCTTGCTTGGGGGTTTAGCCGGGTCGGTCGGCTTGGAGGGGGGTGTGGCGCGTGCTGCGGCTGCTGCCGCTGCAGCGGCCTTGCGTTTGTCGGCGGCGGCTTTGCGGGCTCGAGCGTCGGGGCCTGTGGGCTTGTCCGGTGTGACTTTCGCGAAAGCGGCGCCGGCGGCGGCCTTGCTGGCGGCGTGTAAGCTGACCTCCAGCGTGCGGTCGACGAACGCTTTGCGTAGCGCGTCCAATGGGCCGGAGACCGCGGTAGGGCGTGGTCGGCAGAAACGCTCGTAGGCCAATTCGGCAAAGACGCGGTCCGTATCCGTGCTCGTATGTCCGCCCTTGGTGAGGCGGAGGAAGCCCAATCGAGTACGGGCGGCCTCCTCCGTCGCTGTGTGGGTGCGATGACCCGCTCGGATGAGGGCAATCGCTGCCGCCTGCTCTGTCGGTAGAGGTGGGCCGTGCGACAGCGTGTCCAAAGCCTCGCCAATTGCCGCGTTGGCGCAGCTGTCGAAGAAGGCATAGCACCCGATGTGTAGGTACTCGTCGTAGGGTAATTGGGTGCGTTTGTCGCTTAGAGCTCGGGCGGTGTCGTCCGTGAGGGTCCACAGACGTGGCTCCTCGACGTCGCGAGGGGGACGTTCGAGGCCGGCCGGGATGACCTCGCCGTAGTAGGCGAAGTCGACGAAATCGGACGCGGAGGGGTCGGGTTCGTCGTCAAGCAGGTCGATAGGTGGCTCAGGGGCCGCCTTGCCACCCTCCGTCGTTGTTGCGTCTGCTAGAGCTGGGCGAGTAAGGCAACGTTAGCCGCCAAAAACTGCTCAGTAATCCGTTGTTCCGATGCTAAAACTGCCGTACGAATCTGTTCGGCTGTGCGTTGTTCGAGTAAGGTAGCGTGATGGTCGGCTGCTGCGGCAGAGGTAGACTGCTCAAGCTGCATTGTGTGGAACTGCGTAGCTGAACGAGGGGAAGTTTCGCGTGACGCTCGAGTGCGCATGGGACGATGGTAAACTGACACCCTGCTCGACTACGAGAGTCGAGACTGCATTCGCGCGAAGCCTAGATTGGCTAAGCGCAAAAGCAGAGAGTGCCTAGGCTCGTGGCTAGCTACGGCTTATAAGGCTCGGGCTAGCTAGAGCCGACCGTTGGGGAAGTCGTTGGTCGTTGGCTGCGTCTAACTGGTCGGGCAAGGTGGTTGCCATGCAGGTGAGACGCGCCGATGTTAACGGTAACAGTAACCGCTAGAGTTACTGTCCCGTACACATGATATTGGATATGCAAACCTCTAGATTCAAATCAATCTGACCATAAATTTGGCGAGGCTAGCCTTTGGCTTTAGCTTACTTGCAAAACGTGCCCTAGGGTAAATGGTCAGATTGATTTGAATCTAGAGGTTTGCATATCCAATATCATGTGTACGGGACAGTAACTCTAGCGGTTATTGTTACCGTTAATATCGGCGCGTCCCACCAGCAAGGCAACCACCTTGCCCGAGCAGTTAGACGCAACCAACGACCAACGACTTCCCCAACGGTCAGCTCTAGCTAGCCCGTGCCTTATAAGCCGTAGCTAGCCACGAGCCTAGGCACGCTCTGCTTTCGCGCTCAGCCAATCTAGGCTTCGCGCGAATGCAGTCTCGACTCTAGTAGTCGAGTAGGGTGTCAGTTTTACCTTTTCGTCCCATGCGCACTCGAGCGTCACGCGACACTTCCCCTCGTTCAGCTACGCAGTTCCCCAATATGCAGCCTGAGCAGTCTACGTCCGCCGCAGCGGCCGACCCTCACGCTACCACACTCGAACAACGCACAGTCGAACAGATTCGTACGGCGGTTTTGGCATCGGAGCAACGGGTTACTGAGCAGTTTTTGGCGGCTAACGCTGCCTTACTCGCCCAACTCCAGCAGACGACAGCCACACATGCTACTACTGATCAACAGCATTCCATTCCCACCGACGCGACCACAGCGACGGAGGGTGGTAAGGCGGCCCCCGAGCCACCTATCGACCTGCTCGACGACGAACCCGACCCCTCCGCGGCCGATTTCGTCGACTTCACCTACTACGGCGAGGTCATCCCGGCCGGCCTCGAACGTCCCCCTCGAGACGTCGAAGAGCCGCGTCTGTGGACTCTCACGGACGACACCGCCCGCGCTCTAAGCGACAAACGCACCCAAGCTGCCTACGACGAGTACCTACACATCGGGTGCTATGCCTTCTTCGACAGCTGCGCCAACGCGGCAATAGGCGAGGCTCTGGACACGCTGTCGCAAGGCCCACCTTTACCGACAGAGCAGGCGGCAGCGATTGCCCTCATCCGAGCGGGTCATCGCACCCACATGGCGACTGAGGAGGCCGCCCGTACTAGATTGGGCTTCCTCCGCCTCACCAAGGGCGGACATACGAGCACGGATGCGGACCGCGTCTTTGCCGAACTGGCCCACGAGCGCTTCTGCCGACCGCGCCCTACCGCGGTCTCCGGCACATTGGATGCGCTTCGCCAAGCGTTCGTCGACCGCACGCTGGAAGTCAGCCTACACGCCGCCAGCAAGGCCGCTGCCGGAGCTGCCTTCGCAAAAGTCACACCGGACAAGCCTTCCGGCCCCGATGCGCGAGCCCGCAAGGCCGCCGCCGACAAACGCAAAGCCGCCGCAGCAGCAGCGGCAGCAGCCCGCGCTAACCCGCCACCCAAGCCGACCGACCCGGCTAAACCCTCGACCAAAAAATGACGGTGTGGCCCGCCGCGCCGATTCATGCTCCCCGACGTCTTCCTACATGCGCCACCGCGTGCGTCGAAGATGGCGGGAGTGGGAGCGCATCGGCGCGAGCGGCCAAGTCCTAAACTGGATCCGCCATGGCGTCCGCGTGAAGTTCAAACACGGCCTACGCCCCAAGCCCTTCAACCACGGCGTCTCAATGCTAGACGCGACGCCGGCCCAACTCGAGTTTCTAAACTCGGAGCTCCCCCGCTTCGAGGCTTGCGGTGCTTGGGAGCGGGCGGACAACCCTCGCTACGTTTCCCGGATGTTTTTAGTTCCAAAACCCGGATGCAACCAATGGCGTTTGATTATCGACCTTCGAGAACTCAACCGTTATTGCTCGACCTTCACCATGACGTGCGAGACGCTCAAGCACCTACGTCACCTCTCGCGTCCCGGCGACTACTTCGTCTCCCTCGACCTTGCCGACGGGTACTACACCCTTGGCATCGGGAGGAAGACCGCGACTTCTTCACGGTCAACTACCGCGGCACGCTATGGCGCCTAGCATGCCTTCCCATGGGCTGGTCGGGGTCGGCTTACTACTTTTGCAAGCTCACTCAGGTGTTCACAAACCACCTACGTCGCCCCCCGCAACCGGTTTCAGCGGCTACTCTTCCCCACAGTCGCCGCCCTACAAAGCGATTCCTCCGAGACGCGCGATGGCGTGGGACCCGACTACTCCCCTACATGGACGACTTCCTTTTCCTCGCCGACTCCTACGCGGACGCCCTCCTACTGCGACAGCGCGTCCAAGCCCTACTCGACACCCTCGGCCTCGAACGCAACCCCAAGAAAGGCGTTTGGACACCGACTCAAGTGGGCGACCATTTGGGGTTAACAGTGGACCTCCATCACGGCATGTTTCGCGCCCCGCCCGCGAAACTCCACCAGCTCGCGCAACAGGCCTCATCCCTACTCGGCCGAGCCGCGTCCAACGCCCGATGGCTGCCTACACGCCAACTTGCGGCTTTCGCCGGAAAAGCACAGTTCCTCTACCTCGCAATCGCCCCCGCGCGCTTCTTTTTGCGCGAACTCCACAACGTGTTAGCCACACGGGTTGGGTGGGGCGGACGCGTCCGCCTCACCCACCAACTACGCCGAGACCTCGAGTGGTGGCGCACGGTCCCCACTCAACACAACGGCCGGTCCATCTACAAGCCTATCGAGACCGCCTACCTCCACGCCGACTCGAGCGACTACGGTTGGGGGGCCGTTCTCAACGAGGACTCCAACTATCAAGCCCGTGGCTTTTGGAGCGCTACCGACCGCCATCAACACATTACGTGGAAGGAACTTCGAGCGGTGCGACACGCGGTAGAATCTTTCCTACCACAACTCCGAGGCCGGCAAGTCCTCCTACACGAGGACAACACGGCTGTGGTCGCCGCCCTTACCAAGCTCACCTCACGCTCGCCCGCCATGATGGCCGAACTCCGACGCCTATGGTACCTCCTCGACAGCAACGACATCAACATCCGGCCGCGCTACATCCGCTCGGCGGCCAACATATGGGCCGACGCGCTAAGCCGCGAGTTGGACTACGAGGACTGGCAGCTCAACCCCCGTGTTTTCGCCCACCTTCAACGCCGGTGGGGGCCTCACACGATCGACCGTTTCGCGTCTATGCTCAACGCGCAGCTGCCCCGCTTCAACGCCCGCTGGCGCGACCCCTTATGCGAGGACGTCGACAGCCTCCGTCTCTCCGACGACGCGTGGCGTCGGGAAAACAACTACTGCAACCGGCCTGGTCTGCCCTCCCTGCCCTCGCCGCCAAACTCGCCCAAGCTCAAGCCTCGGCCACTGTCATCGCGCCCTTTTGGCCCAACAAACCGTGGTACCACGCGTTCGCTCGATTGGCCACCGAAACTCTACACTTTCCAGCGGCGCGCGACCTATTCTTTCCCGGCAGGCGCGGCAAGCCCGAGGGGGTCGGGCCTCCCGCGTGGAGCATCGTGGCCTTTCGTCTCTAACCCCTTCGTGGCTCTACACCCGGCGCGGAGCGATTGGACGGACGCTTCGCCAACCAAAATTAACCGCCCCAGTACAGCGCGTGCCGCCTCTGCGTACATGACCACCCCGCTACGGCCTGCGCCTCGAAGGAGCACCGGCGCCCTGGTCCGCCAATCTGGCTAAAACTTTCCAAAACCTCCTAGGAACTGACAAGCTAGGGGTTACAGCGGTCGCTCTACTCAGCAACTGCTTAGCGCCCTCTACGTACTCAAGCTACGACAGCGCGCTGCGGCAATTTTTTATTTTCTGTACACAGGAAAATATCGCCCCCCTACAGGCCACTCCCGCTACCATGGTACGCTACACCGCGTGGTTAGCCATGCTCGGCACTGTCGCCGCAAGCTCCCTGCAACCCTACTTCTCTGCTGTCAACAAGTTCTTTCGCGACCACCAGCGCCAACCTATTGCTGTGGGCGACCTCCTGGCGGACGCCCGACGTGGCCTCGAAATGTTGCAGCACCGCCTCATCCCCGCCACCACGCGCCTTCCTCTACCCGCGCCCGTCGCCCTCAACATCCTACACGCCGCCGACACGCTACGCCTCACCCTTCCGTGGACACCCGCCGCGCTCTCCCAACTGCAACGTTTCAGAGCTTGCCTCGCTGTGTGCGTCAATTACACCTTTTTCTGCCGGGCCGAAACTAGCGCCCGTTGCCAAACATGCGACCTAACCGTCGACTGACCTTCGCAACAAATCTGTCTGTTTGTGAGAAAATCTAAAGGCGACCAACGCCGCGACGCCAGCGAGAAACACGTTATCGCTATCCCGGTCGCCGCCAACCCCGTCATAGCAGACCTGCTCGACTACTACACGGAACTGCGCGCTATATTCTGAACTAAATTCTACAGCAAGCCACCCCCGCTCGCCTTTTGGAGTTTCTCACCTTCAAAACCCTCCCCCGATTGGGGTGCCGCGTCCACCATCTCCACTTGGCTCTCCCTCGCCCTCCTCACAGTCAACTCGTCCGCGCCCGCCGGCTTTAAATGGACATCGCACAGCCTACGGAAAGGCGCGGCGTCCGCTGCGAGCTGCATCGGCGCGCCCCTACCCGTAATCAAATATATGGGTGGCTGGGCCAAAAACAGCTCTGTGACCGAAGGCAAATATATCGACCCAACCATGACCCCAACACCTGCTGCTTGGCGGTTCTTCGGCTGGCTCACTCCGTCCCCCCCGCAACACTAATTCTGGCTGTGCAAGCCTTTGGCTTTAGGTTACTGGCAAAACGTGCCCTAGGGTAAATGGTCAGATTGATTTGAATCTAGAGGTTTGCATATCCAATATCATGTGTACGGGACAGTAACTCTAGCGGTTATTGTTACCGTTAATAGCGGCGCGTCCCACATGCAAGGCAACCACCTTGCCCGAGCAGTTAGACGCAACCAACGACCAACGACTTCCCCAACGGTCTGCTCTAGCTAGCCCGTGCCTTATAAGCCGTAGCTAGCCACGAGCCTAGGCACGCTCTGCTTTCGCGCTCAGCCAATCTAGGCTTCGCGCGAACCCACCCACCCATCCCTATAATCCTGCGCTATCGACCCACAGACCCTGTCTGTGGGTGTCTTTTGGCCAAATTGTAAGCAAGCTAGCATCTTTGGCAAAACTTGCCCTATGGTAAATGCGCAAAAATTATATGAAATATTTTCCTTCATCTCCGCCCGCTTATTTTGTCACCGCTCCTTTTGTAACTACCCTAGCTTAGATCGAATTATTGTACTTATTCTGCTGCTCGTACCCAGCCTAGGTAGTAGTCATGGCAGCCTTAGGTACCTGTAGTATAGTATCCATAATTTTCTGTTGTAAAGGTACGGTAGTCGCGCCGCGCCATTATATTGTATCATAGCAGCAGTACCTGTAGTGGCTATGTTGTGTCCTTTACGGGTACAGGTACCTTACCCGTACTGCTGTATCCACGCTGCTCATCCATTTTTCTTCCCTCCGCCGCAGTTCTCATTTTGTTGGAGTGAGGAGCAAGCGTATACGTAGTAGTCCCAGCCTTTTGTGACTATCACGTTCTCAGGCACCTCCACTTTGTCCGAGGACGAGTGCATAACTCACCGCAGGCCTTCCTACCGTCCTGTTCCACGCATTTCATCAAGAGTATTGCTTTATCTGTTTCACCTGCCCAGTTATTAGTAACTGTGTACGTCTGTACCTAAGTTTTTGTAATGAGTTGCTGGCACGGAAGGTCGGTCTGAGTCTGTTCCTCTGCGCCGGTCTCGTTTTGCCTGCCCTGGGACTCCTGCGCCGCCGCCTCGCCGCCCTGCCTTTTGCCTTCTTACTCGGCGTTACGGCCATCATGTACACATTAAGTTTCCTGTAGCCCTATGCATGCTTCTCACCCGGCAGCCGGTGGTCTCAGAGGTCCGCATCCCGCCGTAGTGGGCGCATATAACATCCGCAGCCGCAGTCCTCGTAGTAGCGCCCCCGCGGGCAACGGTGCCACGGGCAGCCGCAATATGAGGAGTAACGAGGACCTTTTTTTCGGGGCATACCTAGACAACCTTAGGACCGATCTGACACAGAACTCTAAGCCAATCATAAACTTCTTGACCGACATGGCTGCTGACAACCGGCAGTATGCACGCGCGGTGGTGGATGCTCTGCGTGTCCACATACTAGAGGTGACTTCCCTCCTTATATTTCGCCGCCGCATTCAGTTCCTCTCCAGCATAAGTGTTCCTGCTCCCCCAACTAGCCTGCCCAGCCACAGCGACCGCATATTAAGATTGACGTATTAACCCCTGTCTTGTTTTATTCGTTCTGTTTCATTCAAGTATAACTGCCTGTTTCTGCCCCCCCCCCCCCCCCCCCCCCCCCCCCGGTCTTTTCAATGCAGTGCCCCGAACCATTTAAGCTCTGCGCGCTTTACCTCTGTGACAGCATCGCAAAAAATGTGGCGGGACCCTACCCCGAGCTTTTTGCCAAGGACATTGACCTCGTACGACCCCCCACCATTCGCATTTCATCGACAAATACACGCATCCACTCCACAGCCTACCAACCACACCACACGCACCTTCAAAGAAACCCGCGGAAGGACTTTCGCGCCTCCCGTTTTTTTCGTTTCCTCGGTCGCCACTTGCCTCTTTCGTGCCTTTAAAATCGACGTTGTGTTCCAATGCTATGTTGTGAGCAGATGTTCATGGAAATTTGGAGGATGGTGCCTGAGACGCGACCTAATCTGCTACGTCTGCTGAACACTTGGGACGGGCTGTTCACGCCCGAGCTGCTCGGGCACATCCAAGCGCAAATCGAAAGCGAGATGGAGCCGCGCGTTTTGCCGAGGCGCTCTAACAGTGGCAGCTGGGCTGGCGACCCTCGCGGTGTCCCGGGTAGGGCTGATCCGCCGGGGGTGGACCCACGTAGTGTGGATTCCGGTGCAGTTGAACCACCTGGGAGGGGTTCTGGGAGAGTGTATCCCGGAGATGCGGTTCCGCGTAGGGTGGATCCTCGCGAGGCGGACAGTCGCAGAGTAGATCTTCGCGAGCTAGATCCCCGTAGGCCGAATCCCTGTGACGTACCCACTGGTAGGGTAGACTCTTCCGATATGAATCCCTGTATAGCTAATTCCCGCGGTGTAGACCCGCGGAGAGTGGAACCGCGGGGAGGGGGCATACGCAGGGTTGAGAGTCGGGAAGTCGACCCAATTGGGAGGGCAGAGCCACGTGGGGGGGACCCGCGTAGGTTGGAGGCGCGAGGAGGAGACCCACGGAGGGTTGAGCCACGTGGGGGGGACCCTCGTGGATCGCGCCGTCCAGTAGAACGTGACAGCCGGGCGTTTGATCGTATGGAGGGGGTTGCTGTGGGGGACCCACGGCACGGGCGGGGGCCACCGGAGCCGAGGCGGGGACGGGAGTTTTACGTGGAGGAAGAGCGTGGGAGGTGGCGGGAGGAGGGCGCAGATAGACAGGGTGCAATTATGATGCCATCCCGTGGGAGGGCGACAACGCCACCTATGGTGGTAGAGCCTAGGTTTAACGGAGTTAATGGAATGGGCCAGCATGGTGGTGAGGCGAGACGTGCCCCCCCACCACACCTATATGCACCGTTTCCAACCATAGGTGGGCCCCCAATGCCGTCTGGAGTGGGAGAGGTGCCTGGGTTTCGTCCACAGGGGATACCCCCACCCGACTACGAGCGAAGGGGGGCGCCGATGATGCCACCTGAAGGCCCTTCAGTCATGCCTGGGCTGCCATCACCTGCTGGAGGATTCATGCATGGGCCTCAGATGGAAAACGGGCAGCTATTTCACCCCCCGCCTGTCATGTCTATGCCCATGGTCATGGAGCAGCATGTTCTGCCCCCCTTTGGCAATTTTCCATTGCAGCAACAGCCACCACCGCCAGTGCCGCCACAGCAGCACACTATGGTGCCGCTCAGTCAGCCGCCCCCCGCAGCCCCGCAACCAAAGCCACAGGCTCCGCAGCCGCCAGACACGTCACAGTTGCTGAATCAACTGCTTAGCACCGGCTTACTAAATGTCCTCCCCAACCTTCCGCCCCCAATGCCTCCCCCTGCCGCGCCGGCCCCTACCCCTTCACCTACTGTGGCTGCGCTCCCTGGTACGCCTCCACCGATGCCGACGCCACCGGTAAATCTCACGTTTGATAGTCCTGCTTTTCAGGTACCTGCCCTCCCCACTTTGACATGTCTTTCGCATTGCAACACACACCGTTAAGTAGGGGATGTGTGGTTGGGTTATACGTAGTTGCATTCGAGGAGATGGATTTGGTGTGTGGTGCATGTTTCTTTATTCTTGCATTATGATTCCTGATCTCATATGTGTGCGTGCATCGTGCGTTAGACAACAATTCCAGGAGCGGTGGATGAATTGTTGGCCAGTGGACAGGCGTTGCGTTCCAAACATTTGGACTGGAAATTTCAGCGGAAGCGAAGGCAACGCGCTAACCATACCGCTTCCCGTCACTGGTTCCTTCCCTCAGCGCTGTGGGTGTCGGGAGCGCAAAAAGAGCAGAATGATAGCACCGCGCCCATCTTCTTCAACAATGATGTACCTCCCCCTGTCACACACACACGCACACACACACACACACACACTCTCTCTCTCTCTCTCTCTCTCTCTCTCTCTCTCTCTCTCTCCCCATCAAACACACACACACACACACACACACAAGCTCACTCACTCAGGATGAACCCTTCTTCGCCCAATACATGCATGTACACACATCAATTGCGTTTGTCTAATTTTCTGTTATGCTGTGTAGGATCTATCGGACCATCCTGTACAACAGCGATTCAGTGTGCCCGCGGATGACTCGCAAACCACTTGCGCCATCTCTGCTGAGCGGTTTGAGGAGTTTTTTGACGAAGCAACGCAGGAGTGGCGGTACCGGGACGCGAAGGTGCTGAAGGGCCCGGAGGCTCGCAAATACAACGTGCCGGAGGGGTCCATCGTACTGGTATCGTGCTTAACTTCGGCGACGGTGTTGGATTCGGAGATTGGCTCCGTTGTTGCAGTGACGGCGGACATGCAGGACGTGGCAAAGGAGCTGTCGGGGGTGACAGAGGAAGAAGTGGTGGCATATGGAGAAGAGGCGGGGAAGAGGAAGGCGGAGGAGGATGCTGCCGGGGTGGAAGAGAAGAAGGTCAAACTTGGTCATGGTGTCTAATGAGCGAGTGCGTTTTTGTTAGGACGGGTAGGCGGGGGCGAAGACACTGTAGGGGTAGGCGTAAACGTTACCGAATTATGGATTAAGCGAGCTAAGATGATATGAGATGCAAAAATAAGAGTTTGAGATGGAATGTGGGCAGTCATTTTTTGCTGCTTTGTCTCTCTTTCTTTCTCTCTATCTCTCTCTCCCTCTCTCTCTCCCTGATCTTCTTTCTTCAATTGAACCTGCCCACTACATGTCTCCCTACCGATGCCTTCCTCACTTGCCTCTCTCTAACCTATGGAGGCACGGTTCTCTCACACCGAGTCTCTGCCAAGCCGGCGCATAGAAAAGAAACTGTGTAAAAATGAGCTTTGGTGGGTGATGCCAGATCAATTATTGTTTACTATTTGACATTTCCCTGCGGGCCACTGCATGCTTCGTCGTGCTGCAAGGCGTCTTTTGGGTACCAAGTAATACATTGTGTATTGGATGAAAACGCGGCGTCACGGTGGTAAGTGGCTACGATTGGGATTCTTGACAATTGTTTTATCGTTCATACATTATTATGAAAATGCGATTGAGCAAAGGCTCAGCGCTCTGCACAGTAAATGGTACCGGAAAGGGTATTAAGTTGTGGGTGGCTGAATAGGCCTAACGAAAGCCCAAAACAGTTGCCTATTATTGAGGAGCACCCGAATCGATCGGAGCCTACACGACTGATTGACTGGGGAGATATTCACCAGTTCGATCGATTAGCGACGCAGGTCACCGCAATGCCGTGTATAAAGAGGGAGGTATTGTGTTCGACCCCCATCAAAACTCGATACGCTTCTTTGGTATCGATGCGGAAGAGAGTGCTCGCGGTGTTTTTTTACGTTAAGAATGGTCTAGTGTGATAGGAGTTTGGGAAGGAGTCTTGGTCACGATTGTGCGATGGATAGGCTAAATAGTTATCGTTCACCTGGGTGAACAAACTAACGAAAACATCATCAAGCGCATGCCTGCACATTGTCTCAAGTACTTAAAAACATAATCCGGCGATCGTGGCCGATTATTGAAGTCGGCGCCTACTTATACTAAATGTGTATCTGTCTTAGCGGTGGGGGCGGGTGTCTTACAATCTTACCATGTATAATGATGAAGGCAAAGGCGTTGTGTATGCCGCGGAGGAGTCGGTATCCGTCTTGTTGGCCAGTGAGTAGTAAGTGGTCATGGCGATCATCATGACCATTTAGAAAACTGCCATTCATGATATTCAACATATATCAATATTTATTTTAGGCTTAGTTGGGCATCTTGATTCCATCATCATAATGAGAGGCTAATGATAATAGTAACGCTTTGTTTGTGATGGGGATGAGTCGCAATCCGATCTCTCAAGATGATATGGCTTGAGTCTACGCGTATTCCACACCCGCACTTTTACGAGAGCTGTCTTTAGCATCAACAACACATGTGTTCATAACAAGCGTAATGATCGATATATCGTTGATTGTCGATGAGAATGGCTACGGCCCCTTTCTTTATGTAGGAAGACATGTGGCTCTGTTGAGGCAAAATTCAAGAAGAGTGAACAACACGTTTTTTGGCAAACATGGGCACCATTGTTAAAAGTAGGTCGATAAAGATTGAAACATGAGAGATAGCGTATCGAAATAGTATGATAGAAATAGTGTGCGTCTCGGTGACTGAAAAGAGATATATATCCGGGGGCTCCGGTGGCTGAGGGGGCTCCGGTGACTGAGAAGACATTTATATCCGGCGACCGTACTTATATGGTCAGATTGATTTGAATCTAGAGGTTTGCATATCCAATATCATGTGTACGGGACAGTGACTCTAGCGGTTACTGTTACCGTTAATATCGGCGCGTCTCACCTGCAGGGCAACCACCTTGCCCGAACAGTTAGACGCAGCCAACGACCAACGACTTCCCCAACGGTCAGCTCTAGCTAGCCCGTGCCTTATAAGCCGTAGCTAGCCACGGGCCTAGGCACTCTCTGCTTTCGCGCTCAGCCAATCTAGGCTTCGCGCGAATGCAGTCTCGACTCTAGTAGTCGAGCAGGGTGTCAGTTTTACCTTTTCGTCCCATGCGCACTCGAGCGTCACGCGACACTTCCCCTCGTTCAGCTACGCAGTTCCCCAATATGCAGCATGAGCAGTCTACGTCCGCAGCAGCGGCCGACCCTCACGCTACCACACTCGAACAACGCACAGCCGAACAGATTCGTACGGCAGTTTTAGCATCGGAGCAACGGATTACTGAGCAGTTTTTGGCGGCTAACGCTGCCTTACTCGCTCAGCTTCGGCAGACGACAGCCACACCTGCTACTACTGATCAACAACAGTCCATTCCCACCGACGCGACCACAGCGACGGAGGGTGGTAAGGAGGCCCCCGAGCCACCTATCGACCTGCTCGACGACGAACCCGACCCCCCCGCGGCCGATTTCGTCGACTTCACCTACTACGGCGAAGTCATCCCAGCCGGCCTCGAACGTCCCCCTCGCGACGTCGACGAGCCACGTCTCTGGACACTCACGGACGACACCGCCCGCGCTCTAAGCGACAAACGCACCCAGGCAGCCTACGACGAGTACCTACACATCGGGTGCTATGCCTTCTTCGACAGCTGCGCCAACGCGGCAATTGGCGAGGCTCTGGACACGCTGTCGCACGGCACACCTTTACCGACAGAGCAGGCGGCAGCGATTGCCCTCATCCGAGCGGGTCATCGCACCCACATGGCGACGGAGGAGGCCGCCCGTACTAGATTGGGCTTCCTCCGCCTCACCAAGGGCGGACAAACGAGCACAGATGCGGACCGCGTCTTTGCCGAACTGGCCCACGAGCGCTTCTGCCGACCGCGCCCTACCGCGGTCTCCGGCACATTGGATGCGCTTCGCCAAGCGTTCGTCGACCGCACGCTGGAAGTCAGCCTACACGCCGCCAGCAAGGCCGCCGCCGGAGCTGCCTTCGCGAAAGTCACACCGGACAAGCCGACCGGCCCCGACGCGCGAGCCCGCAAAGCCGCCGCCGACAAACGCAAAGCCGCAGCAGCAGCAGCAGCAGCGGCCCGCGCTACCCCGCCACCCAAGCCGACCGACCCGGCTAAACCCTCGACCAAGAAATGACGGTGTGGCCCGCCGCGCCGATTCCTGCTCCCCGACATCTTCCTACATGCGCCACCGCGTGCGTCGAAGATGGCGGGAGTGGGAGCGCATCGGCGCGAGCGGCCAAGTCCTAAACTGGATCCGCCATGGCGTCCGCGTCAAATTCAAGCAAGGCCTACGCCCCAAGCCCTTCAACCACGGCATCTCTATGCTCGACGCGACGCCGGCCCAACTCGAGTTTCTAAACTCGGAGCTCCCCCGCTTCGAGGCTTGCGGTGCTTGGGAGCGGGCCGACAACCCTCGCTACGTTTCCCGGATGTTCTTAGTTCCAAAACCCGGGCACAACCAATGGCGTTTGATTATCGACCTTCGAGAACTCAACCGTTATTGCTCAACCTTCACCATGACGTGCGAGACGCTCAAGCACCTACGTCACCTCTCACGTCCGGGCGACTACTTCGTCTCCCTCGACCTTGCCGACGGGTACTACACCCTTGGCATCCGGGAGGAAGACCGAGACTTCTTCACGGTCAACTACCGCGGCACTCTATGGCGCCTAGCATGCCTTCCCATGGGCTGGTCGGGTTCGGCTTACTACTTTTGCAAGCTAACACAGGTGTTCACGAACCACCTACGCCGCCCCCCGCAACCGGTGCCAGCGGCTACTTCCTCCCACAGTCGCCGCCCTACCAAGCGCTTCCTTCGAAACGCGCGATGGCGCGGGATTCGATTGCTCCCCTATATGGACGACTTCCTTTTCCTCGCCGACTCCTACGCGGACGCCCTCCTACTGCGACACCGCGTCCAAGCCCTCCTCGACACCCTCGGCCTCGAACGCAACCCCAAGAAAGGCGTTTGGACACCGACTCAAGTGGGCGACCATTTGGGATTAACGGTGGACCTCCAACACGGCATGTTTCGCGCCCCGCCCGCAAAACTCCACCAGCTCGCGCAACAAGCCTCTTCCCTACTCGGACGAGCCGCTTCCAACGCCCGATGGCTTCCTACACGCCACCTTGCGGCTTTCGCCGGAAAAGCACAGTTCCTCTACCTCGCAATCGCCCCCGCGCGCTTCTTTTTGCGCGAACTCCACGACGTGTTAGCCACACGGGTTGGGTGGGGCGGACGCGTCCGCCTCACCCACCAATTACGCCGAGACCTCGAGTGGTGGCGCACGGTCCCCACTCAACACAACGGCCGGTCCATCTACAAGCCTATCGAGACCGCCTACCTCCACGCCGACTCGAGCGCCTACGGTTGGGGTGCCGTTCTAAACGAGGACTCCAACTATCAAGCCCGGGGCTTTTGGAGCGCTACCGACCGCCAACAACACATCACGTGGAAGGAACTTCGAGCGGTGCGACACGCGGTGGAATCTTTTCTACCCCAACTCCGAGGCCGGCAAGTCCTCCTACACGAGGACAACACGGCGGTGGTCGCCGCCCTCACCAAGCTCACCTCGCGCTCGCCCGCCATGATGGCCGAACTCCGGCGCCTATGGTACCTCCTCGACAGCAACGACATCAACATCCGGCCGCGCTACATCCGCTCGGCGGCCAACATATGGGCCGACGCGCTAAGCCGGGAGTTGGACTACGAGGACTGGCAGCTCAACCCCCGTATTTTCACCCACCTGCAACGCCGGTGGGGGCCTCACACGATCGACCGTTTCGCGTCTATGCTCAACGCGCAACTTCCCCGATTCAACGCCCGCTGGCGCGACCCACTGTGCGAGGACGTCGACTGCCTACACCTCCCCGACGCGGCGTGGACGCGCGAGAACAACTACTGCAACCCCCCTTGGTCTGCCCTACCGGCGCTAGCCACAAAACTCGAACAAGCTCAAGCCGCGGCGACTGTTATCGCCCCCTACTGGCGAAACAAAACGTGGTACCACGCGTTCGCCCGCTTGGCCACCGAGACCGTACATTTGTGCATAGGAAAACATCGCCCCGCTACAGGCCACACCCGCCACAATGGTCCGTTACACGGCCTGGCTAGCCCTACTCGGAACGGTCGCCGCAAGCTCGCTGCAACCCTACTTCTCCGCCGTTAACAAGTTCTTCCGGGACCACCGGCGTCAACCTATCGCCGTGGGCGAACTTTTGGCGGACGCCCACCGTGGCCTCGGAATGCTACAGCACCGCCTGATTCCCACCACCGCTCGCCTCCCGCTACCCGCACAAGTCGCCCTGGACATCCTACACGCCGCCAACACCCTTCACGGTACTTTCGCGTGGACCCCTGCTTCCCTCCCTCAGATGCAACGCTTCAGAGCCTGTTTGGCGGTGTGCGTCAATTACATGTTTTTCTGCCGCGCCGAGACCGGCGCCCGCTGCCAGACCGGCGACCTCGTTGTCGACAAACCTTCTCAGCAAATCTGCCTATTCGTACACAAAACTAAGGGGGACCAGCGCCGCGACGCCGGCGATAAACCGGTCATCGCTATCCCTGTAACCGCTAACCCCGTCTTGGCAGCCCTGATCGACTACTACACGGAGCACCGCGCGACATTCTGCCGCAAATTCTACAACGCACCGCCCCCGCTCGCCTTTTGGAGCTTCTCACCTTCGGAACCTTCTACCGATTGGGGCGCCGCTCCCACCATCTCCGCTTGGCTCGCCCTCGCCCTCCGCGCGGCCGGCTCATCCGCACCCACCGGTTTCAAGTGGACGTCGCACAGCCTACGGAAAGGCGCGGCGTCCGCTGCCAGCTGCATCGGCGCGCCCCTCCCCGTAATCAAATTTATGGGTGGATGGGCCAAGAACAGCTCTGTGACTGAAGGCAAATACATTGACCCAACCATGACCCCAACACATGCTGCTTGGCGGTTCTTCGGCTGGCTCACTCCGTCCCCCCCGCAACACTAATTTTGGCTGTGCAAGCCTTTGGCTTTAGGTTACTGGCAAAACGTGCCCTAGGGTAAATGGTCAGATTGATTTGAATCTAGAGGTTTGCATATCCAATATCATGTGTACGGGACAGTGACTCTAGCGGTTACTGTTACCGTTAATATCGGCGCGTCTCACCTGCAGGGCAACCACCTTGCCCGAACAGTTAGACGCAGCCAACGACCAACGACTTCCCCAACGGTCAGCTCTAGCTAGCCCGTGCCTTATAAGCCGTAGCTAGCCACGAGCCTAGGCACTCTCTGCTTTCGCGCTCAGCCAATCTAGGCTTCGCGCGAACCCACCCACCCATCCCTATAATCCTGCGCTAATCGACCCCAGACCCTGTCTGTGGGTGTCTTTTGGCCAAATTGTAAGCAAGCTGATATCTTTGGCAAAACGTGCCCTAGGGTAAATATATTTATAACGATTTATTTCAATTCTGACATGTCAAATATATATATATATTTGAAAGTCAAATTCAGTTCTTCAGCGCGTAACATGGGATATTGTCGTTCTAAATGTCAGTAATAATGACTGCTACGGGTACCATTACTTTTTCCTATAGTACTTCTTGTAATCATTTTTACCATTACTTGTTTGTACTCGAACCTTCTTGAGTTTCAACTTGCACGTAGTGTACTATTTTTTTCATGTGCATGTTCCGAGTTATTCTGAAATTATACGTATGCATGTAATTAAACCATTATAAACAATAAAGACTCATGTCAATGATTGTTAGATTTCATATGTCATTTATAAGTTTTATCATTGTTTTATCAGAATGCGTCATACAATACTTCTTTCAGATTTAAAAAAACATATGTCATATTTAAATTTAGTGTTCTCCAATAACTTCTCTCATTTATAGTTGAATTTCAACTACATGTGTTGTGTAGTTCATTTGATTTTTCAGAAATATGCGTTCTTATTGATTAAATTAGATATATGATTGCTGAAAAGGCGCATGTCTAGTACTTTACGTACATTTTCTATGATTGATAACTGTGTGTGCGGCTCGGAAACGACAGTTGTCACGAATGGGCGTATGTTCATCGCCTCGTCAATCGTCATCTAGCAAGCTATCGTGCCGTCCGACAGCTGATCACGATTTGATAATTTGGATTCTCGCACACCTGGCGGTATTAATGTCAACCCATGCCGCCAACGTAAGGCTAGGGATCAAGTGAATTTTGTCGATGTTGATGGTAATGATATTTTGCAACGTCGATGTTGATGGTATTGATATCTTGGATTGTCGATGTTGATGATGTTGATAGTTTGGGATGCTGTCATCGATGGCAAATTAAGCCGATATCATCGCCGATGTATCGATATTTGGGACGATATATCGATACATCGGGCGTAGATAATCAATATTTTACAATTGTTGTGATAATTGATGGCATTGATGCTAGCACTACTGCCATCGTGTCGATGTCGATGTTGCAACATATCACATCGATGGCATTATCACCAGGTGATGATGATACTATCGACGATGCATCGATGGCTGATCCCTAGCCTTACGCCAACGACGCAACATGCAATCTTTGATACTACAAAAGCATCGACGCATGGATCAATAATTCAATATTATACGTTGATTCGAAGTACGGATGATCATAGACTACGCCCACCCCCGTCACGAAGTCATCGCTTTTTTCCGGCTCGTGGCATGTATCTGATATGAATAGCGACCACTAACCATGCAGACACTTTAAAATTTCCGGACGTCTTTTCGCGATCGCAAGGTTTCGCGCTTTGACTGCCTCTATTTCCGCCGCACTACTTCTCCATCAAGTTGCGATGACTTGTCCAAGTAGCTCCACCACGATAATATTATTCGGCGATTGACAGTGTTTCTTGTTATTCAACCTTGATGCTGCCCGGCGAAGCTGCTAGGTAAGTGCATCGATAAAGTCTTGTTTCGCCACACTCCCGTAACCCTGCATATCCGCGGCGGAGCGCGCTGTGTCCGATCGCCAACCGCTGACCCGGTGAAGTACCTTGCTCCGCTATAGCGACCTTATCCAAGTGCTGTTTTGCCGTGCCAACGAACCCCTCCCCCGTTAGCTTGCAATTGTCACTCTGCCCGCTTACATGGTTATGCAGTAAAATACGTTAATGAACGGTCGGGTGGAGTGTGTTTTGCGCCCATCGCCACCTCTTCTAGCCGCTGCAAGTTCCCGTTACTTCGAAGTTGTAGCTCTAGTGTGTTGCTCGCCCATCCCAACTCGTGCTTGCATGTATCAGTTTACGTAGTACGATGTGTGCAAACACGTCGTTGTTATGCGCAAGTACGCGTTGCGAATCGGAAAGCAAGAGCTAGTCGGGAAGTCGGGAAATATAAAGATTGTTGTTATGCGCAGGTTCGCGTTGCGAACCGGAAAGCAAGCGCTAGTCGGGAAGGCGGAAATGTAAAAATCAAGCCCAAAGCAAGTGTTCAAAGGTATGTCCGCAACATGCGCCCCCCTCTTCCTTGTGCATTCAAGTATGTCCAGTCGTCGCGTTGAAGTCTCCCACCTAATTATCCAACGTCCATGCCGTAATGCGGTGGCTGAAATGCGAATGTTGTGTTATTAGGTGCAAATTCGTAAATTCCGATTCGGATCTCCCACGTAGCTGTGTAACGAGCATCCTTCAACTCATGAGGGTAGGTGACTATCGTCAAATAGGTGCAAACAACTTCCAGACCCGTCAGTAATTTTATTTCAACGGTGCGCATCCATTAATCTCAGTAATCACTTGTCGGGATGATTTTCTGAACAAACTCCTTGCATGATTATTTGTTTCATATTCGTTGAACCGCGGTTTGTGTTTGTTGGATCGGGACGATTGTTCCTCCCATCTTGTTGATCAATATGAGGATAATCTTTGTGATGCTGGGGGTTATGGTATAATAAAGCAGTATTGTTGTTATGGAGCACTGGTTATCTCCTACCTAAAGATGTGTTCAATATAATGTTTGCTCCGTTTTCGGACAGCATTCTTTATGTGGGCGGTGCTAGTGCTTTTACATTCCTCATTTCTCTCAGGGTAAAACCTATGGAGTCTCTCCATGTTCATCTGCTTGGTGGTATCCACTAAATTTTTTTAAAAGGATTTCCTTATGTGGGCGCTACTTTTTGTTGTTTGAACTAATTGAAAAATGATATGGTTGCTTATGTTGTGTTCCGCAAGTTTTTATAGGTGATAAGTTCGTAATTGTTCATATCCGTCCATGTTGTGACCTTTGCTTGTTAATTTGTGTATGTCTTATCTATTGGCGACACGAAGCGTGGAGACTCGTGAAGATTAAGAGTGAATTTGAAGATGCTGAAGAATTTCTTTAGTTTTCAGAAGTTTAAAAGTCTTTAGACGTTCTCTTAGTCTTTTTGTTGTTCAGACTATTTTAGAACGACAACATGTGGATCGTTTATTAGGCACAGAAAAAGATTTCAAAAATATAATGTTAATTAAAAAAGAAACTGTAGTAATCACATATTTGCCGAAAGACATAACGTTTGTCACTTTTTCCATTTATCTCCCGATGATAGGACTACACCCCGCTGACTACCTTTTTGCGTCATGCCAACGAGGGCATGGCGCGCTGCCAAAGCCCCAATGCGAAATGCTTGAGCACGTTCGCATTGGGAAGAGTGGGGTGTGGGATTTGAGGGTTTGCCACTTTGTATGGGATAGATTGTATGGGATACGTACCATGTGACTTTAGAAGACTGTAGTACTTTGTAGATTTGCTATATGTATGAGCACGATTGATTACATTGATGGCAATGTTAAAGATGTCGACATCGGACATGCTAATGTTGATGATGATAGTTGGCGCCGATGGCAATGTCAATGTCGATACTCATCGCTGATAGCAATCATAAGCCTCCGCATCAAACATCGATGTATTCATGGGATCATGATGTGTCTGCCGCATCATCCGCATCAATGCGTCCATGAATTACTGCCCCATTTAATCAATGCGTCCACGAATTAGTGCCCAATTTAATCAATGTATCCACGAATTAGTGTCCCATTTAATCAATGCATCCATGAATTAGTACCCCACTTAATCAATGCCTCCATGAATTAGTGTCCCATTTAATCAATGCGTCCATGAATTAGTGCCCCATTTAATCAATGCGTCCATGAATTAGTGCCCTATATAGTCAATGCGTCCATGAATTAGTGCCACATATAATCAATGCACAACGAATTACCTGTACATTTACGGAACATATCGCCCGCATCGATGCATCTTGCTAGGGAATGGATCCGGATCCTACGGCTTCGCGAATCCCCGAGACTACTCGGGTTCGGACTCGGTCTCGTGGGTTCGGACCCTAGAATCACAGGTAATCCCGGGATCCGGACCCTAGAATCACAGGTAATCGCTGGATTCGAACCCTAGGTTCGGTAGGTAATCGCGGGATCCGAACCCTAGAATCACAAGTAATCGTTGGATCCGGTACCAGTTATTGTAAGTAATCGTTGGATCCGGTACCAGTTATTGTAAGTAATCGTAGGATCCGGTACCAGTTATTGTAAGTAATCGTTGGATCCGGTATTCATCGTACTTCAATGGATCCGCGGTAATCGCGAGTACCTCATCCTCGCAAAACGATGTGGAATCGCGATACCCAATCAATACTTACGATTCCGAGTATCTCACGATTCTGTGGTGGCCCGAAGTGACCCGCTGATTTTTTGGGAGGTATTTGGCAATGCAAATCTGCTGAGGTGTATGTCTAGGATTGGTTCAATAGCCCCGATTGTTGTCATTCCGCAGCCTTGAATCGATTGTAGCCCACCCAAGGGCCAGTTAAACGGTGCGTACGCGCTTGAAATCCACCATAATCTGCCCGTCTACATCCAACTCCTATTATAGTTAGCAACAATTGCGGGGCAAGCGGGATGTAGTAGACCGTCTAGATCAGGGAAGAGCTTGTCATCGACGGCAATCCAACGTACAAAAGAGGAGCTTGTTGGGAATTCATATTGGGTGTTCATGATACCTCAGTCAAAATATACTTTATGGGATCCAAGCATGAGCAGGCGCATAGAACTAGTAGAGATGTAAGAATTGAATTTGCAGTACAAATTTCCCCCAAAATGCGCAATTTGCATCAATTTGCATGAGTACTTCGAGTACTTGTTGGAATCGCGAACCCAACGAATCCAACGGAACCAAAAATTAAGAAGTACTCATGTACTCGGTTCCGGAACCGAAAACACAGCTACTCGCTGGATCCGAACCCTAGAATCATAGGTAATCGTTGGATCCGAACCCTAGAATCACAGGTAATCGCGGGGTCCGAACCCTAGAATCACAGGTAATCGCGGGATCCGAACCCTAGAATCACAGGTAATCGCGGGATCCGGATCCATGTTTTAGAGGTACTCACTAGTTCCGGATCCTAAAAAATCAAGTACTCATGGATCCGAACCCAACAAAAAAATGGCGGATGCAGTCCCTGCATCTTGTATTTTATATTTTTCTGGTATTGCCACGCTTCGCACTTGTTTCCAATACGACCATGTACATGTACGAGGTACGGAGACGGCTATGAGTAAATGAAATTGACGACGACATTTTTCAAATATTGACTCCTGCCGTACGGGTAGCTGTCACGAACATAGCGACATCTAGGACACGTGTTTACCGCCAAAATCGACGATTAGGAATGGGAGTTGCCTCGACAAACGTGATATGTGGTCGAGAAGCGTTGCCGTAACGTCCGCCATATCCATCAGAGAACGTGGACTCTGAAATGTCTTTCACACAAGTGCTTGCGCCGTGCGATGTGAGCCAATTTCAAACTGACGGTCGATATTGAATGATGTTTTATTCAAGATTGTTTGCGTGTCATCCCCGACTCCCAAAGTTCGTCCGCAAAATGTACTAGCCTCGCCAAATTTATGGTCAAATTGATTTGAATCTAGAGGTGTGCATATCCAATTTCCATGTGTACGGGACAGTAACACTAGCGGTTATTGTCACCGTTAAAAGGCGGCGCGTCGCACCTGCAAGGCAACCACCTCGCCTTGCAGTTAGACGCAACCAACGACCAACGACTTCCTCAACGGTCAGCTCTAGCTAGCCCGAGCCTTATAAGCCGTAGCTAGCCACGAGCCTAGGCACTCTCTGCTTTCGCGCTCAGCCAATCTAGGCTTCGCGCGAATGCAGTCTCGACTCTAGTAGTCGAGCAGGGTGTCAGTTTTACCATTCGTCCCATGCGCACTCGAGCGTCACGCGACACTTCCCCTCGTTCAGCTACGCAGGTCCGCAACATGCAGCCTGAGCAGTCTACGTCCGCCGCTGCGGCCGACCCTCACGCTACCTCAATCGAACAACGCACATCCGAATAGATTCGTACGGCAGTTTTAGCTTCGGAACAACGGATCACTGAGCAGTTTTTGGCGGCTAACGCTGCCTTACTCGCCCAGCTCCAGCAGACGACAGCTACACCTGCTGCTACTGATCAACAGCAATTCATTCCCGCCGACGCAACCCCATCGACGGAGGGTGGTAAGGAGGCCCATGAGCCACCTATCGACATGCTTAACGACGAACTCGACCCCCCCGCGTCCGATTTCGTCGACTTCACCTACTACGGCGAGGTCATCCCGGCCGGCCTCGAACGTCCCCCTCGCGACGTCGACGAGCCACGTCTGTGGACTCTCACGGACGACACCGCCCGAGCTCTAAGCGACAAACGCACCCAATCGGCATACGACGAGTACCTACACATCGGGTGCTATGCCTTCTTCGACAGTTGCGCCAACGCGGCAATTGGCGAGGCTTTGGACACGCTGTCGCACGGCCCACCTCTACCGACAGAGCCGGCTGCAGCGATTGCCCTCATCCGAGCGGGTCATCGCACCCACACAGCGACGGAGGAGGCCGCCCGTACTCGATTGGGCTTCCTCCGCCTCACCAAGGGCGGACAAACGAGCACATATGCGGACCGCGTCTTTGCCGAACAGGCCCACGAGCGTTTCTGCCGACCACGCCCTACCGCGGTCTCCGGCCCACTGGATGCGCTTCGCCAAGCGTTCGTCGACCGTACGCTGGAAGTCAGCCTACACGCCGCCAGCAAGGCAGCCGCCGGAGCCGCCTTCGCTAAAGTCACGCCGGACAAGCCTACCGGCCCGATGCGCGAGCCCGCAAGGCCGCCGCCGACAAACGCAAAGCCGCCGCAGCAGCAGCGGCCGCAGCCCGCGCTGCCCCTCCTCTCAAGCCGACCGACCCGGCTAAACCCTCGGCCAGGAAATGACGATGTGGCCCGCCGCGCCGATTCATGCTCCCCGACATCTTCCTTCATGCGCCACCGCGTGCGTCGAAGATGGTGGGAGTGGGAGCGCATCGGCGCGAGCGGCCAAGTCCTAAGTTGGATCCGCCATGGTGTCCGGGTGAAGTTCAAGCACGGCTTACGCCCCAAGCCCTTCAACCACGGCATCTCTATGCTAGACGCGACACCGGCCCAACTCGAGTTTCTAAACTCGGAACTCCCACGCTTCGAGGCTTGCGGTGCGTGGGAACAAGCGGACAACCCTCGCTACGTCTCCCGGATGTTTTTGGTCCCAAAATACGGATGCAATCAATGGCGTTTAATTATCGACCTTCGAGAACTCAACCGTTCTTGCTCGACCTTCAACATGACGTGCGAGACGCTCAAGCACCTACGTCACCTCTCGCGTCCGGGCGACTACTTCGTCTCCCTCGACCTCGCCGACGGGTACTACACCCTTGGCATCCGGGAGGTAGACCGAGACTTCTTCACGGTCAACTACCGCGGCACGCTATGGCTCCTCGCATGCCATTCAATGGGCTGGTCGGGCTCAGCTTACTACTTTTGCAAGCTCACACAGGTGTTCACAAACCACCTACGTCGCCCCCCCTCCCGTGTCGGCGGCTATGCCACTCTACTCTCGCCGACCCACCGCCAAGCGCTTCCTTCGAAACGCTCGATGGCGTGGGACCCGACTCCTCCCCTACATGGACGACTTCCTATTCTTGGCCGACTCTTACGAGGACGCCCTAATCCGACAGCGCGTCCAAGACCTGCTCGACAGCCTTGGCCTACAACGCAACCCCAAAAATGGCGTTTGGACACCTACACAAGTGGGCGACCACTTGGGCATAACGGTGGACCTCCATCGCGGAATGTTTCGCGCCCCCCCCCCCCCCGCGACACTTCAACAGCTCGCTCAGCAAGCCTCATCACTGCTCGGGCGAGCCGCGTCAAACGCCCGATGGCTGCCCACACGACAGCTAGCGGCCAACGAAGGGAAGGCCCAGTTCCTCTACCTCGCCATTGCCCCCGCGCGGTTCTTTTTGCGCGAGCTCCACAACTTGTTAGCCACACGGGTTGGGTGGGGGGGACGCGTCCGCCTCACCCACCAGCTACGCCGCGACATCGAGTGGTGGCGCACGGTACCCGCACAACACAACGGCCGGTCGATCTACAAGCCAATCGAGACCGCCTACCTCCACGCCGACTCAAGCGACTACGGTTGGGGGGCCGTTCTAAACGAGGACTCCAACTACCAAGCCAGCGGTTTTCGGACCGCTACCGACCGCCGTCAACACATAACGTGGAAGGAACTCCGAGCGATGCGACATGTGGTGGAATCTTTCCTACCGCAGCTCCGAGGCCGGCAAGTCCTCCTACACGAGGACAACACGGCTGTGGTCCCCGCCCTTACCAAGCTAACCTCACGGTCACCCGTCATGATGACCGAGCTCCGGCGTCTATGGTTCCTCCTCGACAGCAACGATATCAACATCCGGCCGCGCTACATCCGCTCGGCGGCCAACATCTGGGCCGACACGCTAAGCCGCGAGATGGACTACGAGGACTAGCAGGTCAACCCCCGGATCTTTGGCCACCTTTAGCGCCGGTGGGGCCCACACACGGTCGACCGTTTCGCATCTATGCTCAACACACAACTGCCCCGCTTCAACGCCCGATGGTCGGACCCCCTGTGCGAAGACATCGACAGCCTGCACCTCTCCGACGAGGCTTGGCGACGCGAGAATATCTATTGCAACCCCCCCTGGTCTGCCCTCCCGGCCCTAGCCGCAAAACTCGCTCAAGCTCAAGCCGCGGCTACTGCCATCGCGCCCTTCTGGCCAAACAAACCATGGTACCACGTGTTCGCCCGGTTGGCCACCACAACTTTGCACTTCCCGGCGACCCGCGAACTATTCTTTCCCGGCAGGTTCGGCAAGCCCGAGGGGGTCGGACCTCCCGCGTGGAGCATCGTGGCCTTTCGGCTCTAACTCCTTCGTGGCTCTTCACCCGACGCGGAGCGATTGGCCGAGCACTGCGCCCTGACCGATTAAATGCTCATGTACCGCGCGCGACGCCTCTGCGTACATGCCCGCCTCGCTACTGCCTACGCCTCGGAACAGCACCTGCGCTATGGTCCGCCGATCTAGCTGAAACTTTCCAAGACCTCCTAGGATCCGACAAGCTAGGGGTTACGGCGGTCGCTCTACTCAGCAACTCGCTAGCGCCCTCTACGTACGCGAGCTACGACAACGCGCTGCGGCAATTGTTTTTTATGTACACATGAAAATATCGCCCCACTACAGGCCACTCCGGCCACAATGGTGCGCTACACAACATGGTTAGCCCTACTCGGAACGGTCGCCGCCGGCTCGCTGCAGTCCTACTTCTCTGCTGTCAACAAGTTCCTTCGCGACCACCAACGCCAACCTATTGCAGTAGGAGAGCTACCGGCTGACGCCAAACGTGGCCTCGAAATGCTACAACACCGCTTCATCCCTGCCACCTCGCGCCTCCCGCTACCGGCACCCGTCGCCCTCGCCATCCTACTGGCCGCCGACACTCTACGCCGCACCCTCCCGTGAACCCATGGTGCCCTTCCCCAGCTGCAACGTTTCCGGGCCTGCTTAGCGATTTGCGTCAATTACACGTTTTTCTGCCGCGCAGAAACTGGCGCCCGCTGCCAGACATGCGACCTAATAGTCGACTGACCGTCGCAACAAATCTGTATGTTCGTACGAAAATTTAAAGGCGACCAACGCCGCGACGCCAACGACAAGCAGGTAATCGCTTTCCTTGTAGCCTCCAACCCACTCCTCGCCGACTTGCTCGACTACTACACGGAGCACCGCGCGGCATTCTGCAAAAAAATCTACAACTGGCCACCCCCGCTCGCTTTCTGGAGATTCTCACCTGCTGAACCATCCACTGATTGGGGTGCCGCGTCCACCATCTCCGCGTGGCTCGCCCTCGCCCTCCTCGCAGTCAACGCGGCCGCGCCCGCCGGCTTTAAATGGACATCGCACAGCCTACGGAAAGGCGCGGCGTCCGCTGCCAGCTGCTTGGCGCGCCCCTCCCCGTAATCAAATATATGGGTGGCCGGGCCAAGAACAGCTCTATGACCGAAGGAAAATATATTGACCCAACCATGACCCCAACACCTGCTCCTTGGCGGTTCTTCGGTTGGCTCACTCCGTCCCCCCCCGCAATACTAATTTTGGTTGTGCAAGCCTTTGGCTTTAGGTTACTGGCAAAACGTGCCCTAGGGTAAATGCTCAGGTTGATTTGAATCTAGAGGTTTGCATATCCAATTTCCATGTGAACGGGACAGTAACACTAGCGGTTACTGTCACCGTTAAAAGGCGGCGCGTCGCACCTGGAGGGCAACCGCCTCGCCTTGCAGTTAGGCGCAACCAACGACCAACGACTTCCCCAACGGTCAGCTCTAGCTAGCCCGAGCCTTATAAGCCGTAGCTAGCCACGAGCTTACGCACTCTCTGCTTTCGCGCTCAGCCAATCTAGGCTTCGCGCGAACCCACCCACCGAACCCTATAATCCTGCGCTAATCGACCCCTAGGCCCTGCCTCTGGGTGTCCTTTGGCCAAAATTGTAAGCAAGCTGAAATCTTTGGCAAATCGTGCCCTAGGATAAATCATAATAAAAGCAAATGAACAACCATCCGTCCAAACCATTATCACCTCGCGCCCCCCCCGCCAACAGTCCCTACCGGTCGTACCACGGTTTGAAAAAGCTGCGACGGTGCTTTGGCATTGCCGCCACCGACATGAATTGCCTTCACGGCGGTGAGTGAAACTCCAAGCTAGACCCGAAGACATGGTGCGCACCCCTATTAACGGCCACTTTGATGCTCACGCTACTAAGGCCTCCTACGTTTTTGAAGCTATGTTGTCTGAGGTTTTCCGTTCGGGGGGCCCGCAGTACGAAATAAGAAGGGCAGGTCTACCGACCGGGAACGGTACACTCGAGGATGTTCCCCATCTGGAAGATGCGGCGAGCCAAGCCGCCATACAAGCCCAACAGAATTAATACTCCTTAGTGGACGAGCACGGAAATATGGAAGATTTCGAGATGCAGCGGACGATCCTTATACCAATGCTGCTCCGCAGCCGTTGACTACCCTTCCGTAGTGCAACGCTCCTGTCGGCGACGACGGGTCGCCATCCGGCGCTCCCATCATCGTCAACGCGTACGCGGGCGAGATAAAAGAGGTGAAGCTAGCCCGTATTCCACATGCTTTATCCCATTTTATACATAATGATTTTTAGACGGATAAAGGAGCAAGGGTCGCAGAGTAATAGTATTGCCACCATAACTTGCCGGCCTGCAACACCATCAACCTAATGTACCGTCGTCTTTGACTACTTAGCTCACGACGCTTATAAATCGCGGTGGGCGGCCACGTTCTGTGTTCCTTTCAACGTTTTGCCAATCCTTTCCATCCTCTGCTAATTGTATGTATTCGCCGTCTATCCGACGTTCCGTGTCTTTTAATATTACACCCTCGTCCCCGTATACGTCTTGTCGCGTCGTGTGCGCCCGTCGACAATGTCGACGTGCTGCTATTTTGTATTTGGTTGTATAGGAGGGAAATCTTACAAGCGTCAAGCATGTAGCTAGGTCGACACCTCGTATTAAGCCACAGCTCGCTGAGCATCGCAACCGACTTAACAACATGTGTACGAAGTGGTTAGCGAAGGCGAATAGGACGTTTTCTCTACCCGAAAGGGACACACCTCATATGTCATATGTCGCTGCACGTACCGTTAGCGGAGGCCGTTACTCATGGGGTGTAAGGCTAGGGATCAAGTGAATTTTGTCGATGTTGATGGTAATGATATTTTGCAACGTCGATGTTGATGGTATTGATATCTTGGATTGTCGATGTTGATGGCGTTGATAGTTTGAGATGCTGACATCGATGGCAATCTAAGCCGATATTATTATTGCCGATGTATCGATATTTGGGACGATATATCGATACATCGGGCTTAAATAATCAATATTTTACAATGTTTTGATAATTGATGGCATTGATGCGAGCAATACTGCCATCGTGTCGATGTCGATGTCGCAACCTATCACATCGATGGCACTATCACCGGGTGATTATGATACCATCGACGATGCATCGATGGCTGATCCCTAGCCTTAATGGGGTGCCATAGTATAAACTAAGGATGTGCATGCGTTGGCTATCGAATCACTGCCTGTTATTATGGCGACTTGTTTAGTCCCGCCATGAATCTGTTTCCGGAATATTTTTTGTCTTTTAAACCATTTCTCATCCTGTGCAGGACTCAATTGCCTTCAATCAGAAGGAACATTGTGTCGGGCCCTGCATAGCAGCCGATACTTAGGGAGAAACCAGCCCACTAGTAGGCGTGATGGGCTATTGGGTTGATAATTGGTTTGTGCTACATGAAAGACTGCTGTTCAGCCTTCAGCGAGGTAAGGCCACACAGAAATCGTTTTTTTCAAGTTAGTGCGGATTTAAATCATGTACATGCTGATAATACAAATAGCTGAAAATCATGCACTTGCCCTTATTGATGGACAGATCGAAAAGACATTTTTGTGCAGCTTTGGTATGCATATTGAGTGCCGTCGATATTTTGCAACATGCACACACACACACACACACACACACACACACACACACACACACAAACACACACACACACACACACACACACACACACACACACACACACACACACACACACACACACTCGCGCAAGCACATAAACACACAAAAGCATAAACATAAATATACATACTCACACTCACTCACACACACTTATTCATTTCTGATCGAATGCATTTAAAATACATCACATTACCACCAACCATGACAGCCACATCCTCACCACCTCTTGACCATCCAATACATCAATTACGCTCAACCAACTGATGTAAATTACTGACACCGCACTAATTTTGACATGTGATTGCAACGCAGAGGACGAGGCTCACGTGAACAAGTGTCTACGAAGGGTTCTCAAGAGGCGTCTCGTGGTGTTTCAGAATTAAGCATAGAAGGTGTATTAGACTACTAGGGCAATTAATAGAGGTTGTAAGCGAATGTGTCGTGGTTTGCCGCTCTACAATATTCATCGGGGCGCATAATCAGCACAATTTCAGATTACGTTTCAGAACTTGTACATGCATTTCTGAATATACACGTGCATCCTATAATTATCCACACCTCTATCTTTATTGCGCGTACACTCCGCACACACTTATTGTCTCTTTGTAAACAAGATAATCTGGTTTATATTCTCGATGATCCCAATTGAGCGGCTAGTCGGCGGGTCACTCCGTTGCTGCCAAGACAACCTGGAGAGGGTTAAACTCACAACATGGAAAATGTTATACTCGTGGGCGGGCCAGTCTAGGCGGCCGTTGTCAAGTGGGGGAGGGAACAAAAAATGGTCAAAACTTTAATAAAGTTGTATGGGACGTCCCATACATTATCTGACTCACTTCAATTTTCTAGACAAACTCATGTAATTGAAATAATCCACCCAGAATTAAAATTTTGCCAACATGCCGATGCGCAGGATGCATCAATGCATTCGCCCCGCATCACCTGCATCAATGCGTCCATGAATTAGTGCCCCATTTAATCAATGCATTCATGAATTAGTGCCCCATTTAATCAATGAAGCCATGAATTAGTGCCCCATTTAATCAATGCGTCCATGAATTAGTGCCCCATTTAATCAATGTGTCCATGAATTAGTGCCCCATTTAATCAATGCGTCCATGAATTAGTGCCCCATTTAATCAATGCGTCCATGAATTAGTGCCCTATATAATCAATGCGTCCATGAATTAGCAGTTGAATTAAATTTTGATGCATCATTTTTTTATGCATTGCAGTTGATGATTGATCTTTAATTTTTTTGGGCGATGCGGAGGCTTAAGCAGTAACACTTGTAACCAAAATATCAGCCCGCAATATCTTTCCCTCTGCACATCGTTGCCATCAATATATCCCATGTTAGAGCGAGTCCCCATCAGTCATCGACTAGAATTAATATAGCGATGGCAATGATCGGTGTTTGCATTATCCCTGTCATTCCACATCGGAAAATTGAACTATCACTCCCATCAACATCGAGAAGCCGAACCATCACTACCATCAACATCGAGAAAATCCGGGTGATCACTAGCCTTAGCTGGGCGTCGATCTCGTCGTTTGAGTCCGAATCTGAGTCGTCCTCGCTCTCTGGGTCGGGACCGCCTTCTAAGGCTAGGGATCAAGTGATTTTTGTCGATGTTGATGGTAATGATATTTTGAAACGTCAATGTTGATAGTATTGATATCTTGGATTGTCGATGTTGATGAGGTTGATAGTTTGGGATGTTGACATCGATAGCAATTTAAGCCAATATTATTGCCGATGTATCGATATTTAGGACGATATATCGATACATCGGGCTTAGATAATCAATATTTTCCAATTGCTTTGATAATTAATGGCATTGATACTAGCACAACTGCCATCGTGTCGATATCGATGTCGCAACCTATCACATCGATGGCACCATCAGCGGGTGATGATGATACTATCGACGATGCATCGATGGCTGATCCCTAGCCTTACCGCCTTCGCTGTGTTGATGGTGCCGGTCGTTTCCGTTTATGATGGCATCCTCCAAGAGCAAAAGTTTTAGGAGGTCTTCATCATGCTCCACCCCAAAAGTTTCCATATGCTGCTTGGCGTCTGCAACCATGGCTTCATTGATCTCAGCAGACGCTTTGCTGCGACAAGCACTTACATGGCGGGGCTAAAGCCACTTCTTGCTGTCAAAGTTGAGGGGGCGATAAGGAATGCTTACACTCGGTGAGTGACACTGCATGTCATCTCACCCTCAGCAAGTGCCTTGCACTTGCCTATCACAGGACACGCACTCACCTTGTGGTGAGCACACGCCAACATATATTCTGAGCCTTTAGATGATATCTAACGCTCAGCAACTTGCCACCATCAGCAACTTAATCCTCTCTATTGTTGATTGGCTTATCATCTTATTGTGCTGAGTCACAGCCGTACTATCACGATGCTACTTGACCAACATTGTTGTGTAGCAACTTAGTTACCACACAAAACCATGTCTCGCAACACTCCCCCTTGCTACGCAGGCAATCCCATGTTGGCATTGCACAACTTGCCGTGCCTTGCACTCACTAATGGCTTGGTAAGCACATCAGCAAGCATGTTTTCCGTCGCACAATATTGCACCTCCATCAACACCGACTCTGCGGTCCCCTTGAGGTAGCGAAGCACCCTCTTGGCTTGCTCCCAATGTGACGAGTACAGTCCTGCAACAGTACATTGCAGGACATTGTACAGGTACTCGTTACGAATGGTGCTGATGCTACAGTACGACCAGTACCTCCCGGTACGTACAGATATGCATAATTAATCTAACTAGCCAGATGACGCGCCAGAACGAGCTCTCCAATGCAGAAGGAGCCGCGTCGTGAAACCCAATGCTAGGCAGGCCGCGTCTCGAGGCAGATGACGACGGTTGAACAGCACTAACGCCTGACACGTAAGCATAGCTTGCAGGCGTAACCAGTCTGGGCTGAAACCTATTTAAGCCCAGTGCAGTAGAGGGAGGTGACAGAACCTTTTAACAATTCCTTTGTTCATTTACAACATCTACTGCCCAAGTACAGCAGTGAAACATCTTTCATCAATTACCTCTCGACAACATCAATTGCAATCTTACGACACAGAGCTAGACAGACTAGAACAGATTTGTGCTAGCGTTTAGCTTTCAGAGGCTAACCGCCACACTGGTTTCGGAGCTCTTTGGTCGACGCACGCTTTCGTTCGCTTATTGAACTGCTCGACGTTGTTTGATTGAGTTGAGATGGCTTCTCTTGGACCTGGTCATTACGTGGTGTTGGTAATTCACGTTGGAGGAACTAAACGGTCGGATTTGAAGTTGGTGTTTCAGCGTGAGCCTCGTACTGGTAGAACTTGGTTCCCTGCTGGCTCTGTCTTACCCAACGAAGAGCCTGTCGACGCTGCTATTCGCGAATTACACGAGGAGACCGGTCTTGTTTTGACACCGGATGATTTGACGCTGTTGAGTGGTGAACCTGTGAACGTTACGCTACCTCAAGGACGACAGCTTGTTTCCGTGTACTCTGCGTCTATTCCTGTCCTGTTTGCTACGAGCAACTTACGTACACCTGCTCAGGTCGAGCAGGTTGTTTTGGAACAGTCGACAGTTAATCCGGATGGCACTTACGTCGTCCCGGAAATCATCAACACTGACGGTCTGACACTTACGCCTGCACAGACTGGGTTACTTCGTGCTGAGAAGCACAAGAGTGATTTACTTCACTTTGGTTACGTGACTCAGTGGGAATCTTTCTATCGAGCAATGACACAACATGTTCCAGTCATGCATGAAGACACGTCTATCCCGAGACAGCTCCACATGTACCCCCGGTTTACAACGGTCGACTCTGGTTCTGTCTGGCTGCTGATTGTTGGACACATCAACCGACTGACTGGAGTGGGACCTACAGATTTACGAGTGGGAATGCCGATGCCTACCCACAACTTGGCAGGACTATCAGTGACTCTTACGGAGACTCAGCGTAAGGCTGCCATTACTTCACCGTACCAGAATGGTCAAGACCCACCTGTACTGGAGGATTGGCTCGAAGCTCAGCCTCAGCGTTTTGTAATGCTTGGGATTGCAGCTGACTCGTACGATGCAGTGTTCTGGGTTACTTCACAGTTTTCTGGACTCCTTGGTGGATGGTGGTTGAACCGGAAAAATCATCCTCCAATTCCATCTACGTACAACGAGCTTGTTGCGGAGATACGCAAGTCTACGTTTCTTCCGAACATTCAGGATGACGCAATTAAAGCTTTGCTAAGTTTTACACAGAGCAACACGATGAGTTACGCGCTTTTTACTAAGAAGTACAACGACTACTTACGCCGTTCTCGTCAAGACCTGACAGCGGAGGTACAGTGTGTACGCTTCATTACTGGTCTTGCAAACGTGGACCTCCAGAGACTGGCTAGATCACACCGAGCGCAACTAGGTTACCAGATTACGCTCGCGGAGCTACAAAACTTTCTGAATGACGTCGTGACAGACTCGCCGGAATTAGGCATGCAAGGTCTGCTGCTGGACCATCTACCCAATCCTCTCGCAAGCGCAACCTTGAAGACCCTTTTGAGGAAGCCTCTAACGTCTGGAAACGTAACAAGGGTGGCCGAGGACGAGGCCGCGGACGTGGACGTGGAGGTGGTAACAATGGTGGTCGTGGTGGCAACAATGGTGGACGTGGTCAACCATCCGGTCGCGAAGATTTTAATTCAATCGCAAATGCAATGACAGCTGAGGAGCGTAAGCGACACATGGACGAAGGACTTTGCTTCAAGTGCCACAAGAAGGGACACCGTTTGTTCCAATGCCCGGAGTTCAAAGGCAAGGCACCAATGCAACCTAAGAAGCAATGATGGTGGCAAGGCTGTTCTACAAATGAACTGGAGCAGCCGGCTACATCTACTGTTCATTCTGAGACACTGCTAGCGACAGAGGTCGTCGATAAACCTTCGGCATCTCCATCGACTACAGTTGCGACACCTGTAACGCAAGTAGCAGGTCGTCGTCGTCAGACTAAGCAGAGACAGAGTCGTAAACCTGTAACCAGACGTTCAGTTGATTGGAAACTGGTTGACTCAGTCTTTGACCCTCTGCATGCACGATTCAACTTCACGTTGGAAGGATGTGCTGATGATGAAGGTCTTAACTCGCACGGTGACTTACCTCACTGTTCGCCGAGTGACTCGATTCTAGACAGAGACTTAACAGGAGAGAGGGTGTTCATCAACCCACCCTGGGAGTTAGCTGAGCAGATTGCGCAGCATTTTGAGGATTGTCGTCGAACATCTCCGACATCTACGATGGCTGTATTTGTACTACCGAAGTGGGCGAAATTTACTCAGGTGACTAAGCACTGGAAACTCTATCAAGAATTCCCAGCAAGGACACAGCTTTTTACACGTCAGTCACTGGAGAATCCAGCGCAACAGGAGGTGGTTGCTCCAGCCCCTTGGCCTGTACAGCTGTGGTTAGTCGACGCAGATTGTGCGTTTAACGACTCACCAGAACCTACAGCACCTGATCAACCCGACTCGGTACCTGTACCAACAGACGACTCGGAACAGTCCATCGCTACGCTGCGACAATTTTCTTCGACAGCTACAGCCCTACTGACTGACCTCACGGAAGCTCGCCCGTTAATTCGAACTGAGCTGACTGTGAAAACTCCTGATGGCGGACACCACATTTCTGGATTAGTGGACTGTGCTGCGACACTTGATTTTGTGTCAGAGGACTTTGTACGACGCTTTGCTTTACAGACTCGGAAGTCTGCCAGTAAAACCCCAGTTCGACTCGCTAATGGACAACGAGTGACTTCTACGACAGTCTGCGACGTCACTTTTGAGCTGGCTCGACACGAGTTTCACCGGACTTTTTATGTCTTACGTGATTTACGCACAGCTGATTTAATCCTGGGTTTACCATGGCTTGATGACGAACAGGCCTCTTTACAATTTGGTACAACCAGAATTTTTACACTAATGGACGGCACAGCTGTGGAGACTACACTCGAGGAACGACGCCCTGAGTGTCTACTCCTGTCGTCTACGAAAGTTCAGAAGCTCATGCGCAAGACGCGCCGCAGCAGAGGACGTCATGCTGATTTTTACGTCATTGAACTTACGTCAGTCGCTGAACAAACGACAGACTTTCACACTGGAGAGGAACTAACAGCAGAACAACGTGATAACTTCCGGTCTTTACTCTTTGATGACTTCCCGGAGTTACTGCGACCTGTCGACTCTCCACCTGTAAGCCGACAGTGGGATCATCCCATTGAAACAATTGGCCCGATGCGACGTCAACGTCTGAACAGATTGTCACCCGCAGAGCGCGCTGAGCTTAATCGACAGCTTAAAGACGCAGTGGAAGCTGGGTTGATACGCCCCAGCTACAGTGAATTCGGCTCGCCAATTCTTTTTGTGCGAAAAGCTGATGGCTCGCTACGTCTTTGCATTGACTACCGCGGTCTTAACGAGGTTACGCGTAAAGATGCTTACCCGCTACCGCGTGTGGACGACACACTGGACGAACTTAAGGACGCGAACTTTTACACACACCTCGACCTCGCTTCTGGATTCTGGCAAGTTCGAGTGCGTGATCAGGACGTTCACAAGACGGCTTTTCAGACCCCTGATGGCTTAATGGAATGGGTCGCCATGCCGTTTGGCCTGTGTAATGCACCAGCTACATTTCAGAGGATGATGAACGACATACTTCGCGACTTTTTACATAAGTTCGTGACAGTCTACCTGGATGACGTCTGTATCTACAGTCGAACTCTGGAAGAGCACCTGGAGCACCTGCGTCTAGTGCTACAGCGATTCAAGGAGGAAGGGCTGAAATTGCGCCTTAAGAAATGCTTCTTCGGATTGCAAGAAATGGAGTATCTGGGCTACACTGTGTCAGCCGGAAAAATTTCGGTTTCCACAAAGAAAGTCGAGGCCGTTGCAGACTGGCCAGTGCCCAAGACGCAGAAGGAGGTTCGCAGTTTCGTACAGTTCTGCAACTTCTATGCGAGATTCATACACCATTTTAGCGACCTTACGGCTCCATTGACGGACTTACTGCGGAAGTCCCAGCCACAGAAGGTTACGCTGACGCCTGCCTGTTTGGAAGCCTTCGAGACTCTCAAGTTACGGCTCATTTCCGCGCCATGCCTGATCCTTCCGGAGGTCGGCTCGGACGCGACGTTCACCGTAGCTACAGATGCTTCCACAGTGGGGATTGCAGCAGTCCTGTTGCAAGACCAAGGAGGCGGTCTTCAACCAGTCTCTTACTGGGCGCGTAAGCTGAATCCAGCTGAGCGTGGTAACACTTACTCTGCGTACGACTTAGAAGCTTTGGCCGTATGCGAAGCTGTCAAGCATTGGAGGTGCTATCTTGAAGGCTGTTCTAAGTTCCTTGTCGTAACAGACCACGACACACTGCGGCACCTGCTCAGGCAACCGAACAACAGGCTGAACAAGCGGCAAGCAAGATACCTGCGGGATTTGCAACCGTTTGTGGGCTCGATGACACTTGCATATCGCAAGGGAGCTCTGAACGAAGCTGACCCGTTAAGCCGGCGACCAGACTTCGTACCTCAGGCCACAGTACCCTTATTTTGGGATGGCGAGGTTCCGTCAGATCGAGAATTACGACGGAAGTCCCAGCTGCTGTTTGAAGACGCACAGTTAAATTCACTGACTGTTGACGCGTTGCAGCTGAGCCCTGAGTTCGCTGATCTCATTCGCGAGGGGTTCTCACGAGATTCGTTTTATGGGGACGATGGTGAGTGGACAAGAGACAGCCGGATAGAAGCCAGAGACGGGTACTTTTGGCGTCTCAATCGCCTCTGTATTCCACAGAACTCTGAGCTCCGACTGAAATTGATCGCAGAGCTGCACGAAAGTTCGTCAGCCGGTCACAGAGGAGTTGCTAGCACTCTTGCTAAAGCACTCGACAGATTCTGGTGGAAACGAATCCGCCAAGATGTGAAAGATTTTTGTGAACGCTGCGTCGTGTGCCGACGAGCGAAGATTCGACCTCAGATGGCCGCGACTCTTTACCCGTTACCTGTTCCACCCAGACCGTGGCACACAGTTGGTCTTGACTACCTGACACACTTGCCTGAGAGCAACGGCTTTAACAGTGTGCTGATTGTAGTAGACCATCTAACTCGAATGGCCCATTTTCTGCCATGCACAGAGTCGATTACTGCCGAAGAAACTGCAACTTTGTTTTTACAGGGAGTCTACCGTTTACATGGACTGCCCCGAGTGCTGATCAGTGACCGCGACCCGAAATTTGTCAGCGCCTTCTGGCAGACATTGTGGAGACGCCTTGGAACGCGACTAAACATGTCTACCAGCCGACACCCAGAAACAGACGGACTGACAGAGCGCGTGAACAGCACGTTTCAGCAGCTTCTTCGTTGCTTCTGTTGCTATGATGGCTCCAACTGGTCGACACTTTTACCGCAAGTGGAGTTTGCGTACAACGCTTCGCGTGCACTTGGAATTGAGCACACGCCGTTCGAGGCTAACTTTGGTTTTTCTCCTGAGGAGCCTCCTGACCTGCTCTTCAGCATGCGACCATCGATTCCTTTTTCGCAAGACGCAACAGAACGGTTGAGATTGTTACAGGAAGTACACAGCTTGGTACGCTCAGTGTTACAACTACACAAGAACGAGATGCAAGCGCGCACAGAACCGTCTACAGCGCCACACTTCGCTAAGGGAGACAAGGTGTCAGTCGTCACAGCAAATCTTTTTCTGCGAGGACAGCCGAACAGGAAACTCAGAGACAGACAGCTTGGCCCTTTTTCAGTGGAGGAGCAGATTGGGAAACACAGTTACAGATTAAAACTTCCAGCGACAGTACGCTTACATCCTGTGTTCCACGTTAACAACTTAAGACCCTGCTCTACCGCTCTGCTACGGCCAGCTGTCCCGGTGACTGTCCCTGAAGGAGACGACGAGGAGTTTGACATCTCACACATCTCTGCTGTGTGCATCAAGTCGCTACCTGGGCGACGAGGCAAATATTTGCTCTTCATGACGCATTTCAGTGATGACGACATTCCACCTGTCTGGCACCGATTGAACGAGGTGCATCGAACAGTTGCGTTACAAGAATTCTTGGAGACGCCCCAATGGCGCAAGTTCGCCAAGACTCAGGCGTACATTGATTTTATGCACGCTCACCCAGCGCGCATTCCTGAGTCCCAGTAATTGCTTCAGTAAAGGAGCCAAGAACCACGGAGGTCTGCCTCGCGGCGACCTCATTGATCTGTCAAGAGGGGGAGGGTACGAGTGTGACGAGTACAGTCCTGCAACAGTACATTGCAGGACATTGTACAGGTACTCGTTACGAATTCCAATTCGTGCTTTTCCACAGGACGGACGTATACTCGTGGGTACGTCGCTACTGCAATATTGTAATGGTGCTGATGCTACAGTACGACCAGTACCTCCCGGTACGTACAGATATGCATAATTAATCTAACTAGCCAGATGACGCGCCAGAACGAGCTCTCCAATGCAGAAGGAGCCGCGTCGTGAAACCCAATGCTAGGCAGGCCGCGTCTCGAGGCAGATGACGACGGTTGAACAGCACTAACGCCTGACACGTAAGCATAGCTTGCAGGCGTAACCAGTCTGGGCTGAAACCTATTTAAGCCCAGTGCAGTAGAGGGAGGTGACAGAACCTTTTAACAATTCCTTTGTTCATTTACAACATCTACTGCCCAAGTACAGCAGTGAAACATCTTTCATCAATTACCTCTCGACAACATCAATTGCAATCTTACGACACAGAGCTAGACAGACTAGAACAACCAAGACACTGGACCGAGGTCTTGCACGTTGAACCTTTCGCCGAAAGCCGACTTGAACCCAACGATGAAGCTACCCGCTGGTCCGACGATGATGCTGTCGTCCACGTACAACGCCAAGACATAAAGCTCACCCTCCTTGATGAAGACGTAAATGCCGGGATCCACCTTGGATTGGGTAAAGCCATACTCCTCTAGCCATGCTGTGATGGTCTTATTCCAGTTCGTAGGAGCTTGCTTGAGGCCATACAATGATTTTTTCAACAAGCACACTTGCTCCTCTCCATTGATGTCGAAGTGACGGAATCCTTCCGCCTGGTTCATGTAGATTTCCTCCTCGATATCGGCCTCCAAGAATGCCGTCACCACATCAAGCTGCTCCACCTCCCAATCATTATAAGCAGCAAGCGCGAGCAACGTTCGAATATAAATCACCCTCACTGTGGGAGCGAAGGTCTCGTGGTAGTCCACACCCTTCTCCTGAGTAAACCCGTGAGCCACAAGTCTTGCTTTGTACCTTGTTATCCGTCCATTGGCATCGCGCTTCAGCTTGAACACCCACTTGGAATCTACGAGTTTGCGACCGGCAGGACAAGGGACCAATTTATAGGTTTTCCGAGATACAAGTGAGTCGTACTCGCTCTTGATAGCTGCCTCCCACTCCCCCGATTGGGGACTCCTCAGCGCTTGCTTGTATGACACCGGCTCTTGAACAGTCGGGGCGCTGGTTGACTTAATAGCCGCGGCACATTCCGTAGTCCATCCATCTCCCGAAGCGCCCGCTGAACGGAGATTATACCTTGGACTGGGTACGCATTACTGTGGTGCTGCAGTGGATCGAAGATTATACCTTGGACGTGGAGTCTCCCCCGAATGCATGTCCCGTTCATCTTCCATCGACCCGGAATGCTGTAGCGACTCCCGTAGCGGCGACCCCCCCGAAGGTTATTAGAGTTGGGAACGGATAGTTACACGGAGGTTGTGCCGGCCCCACAGGGGGGCGGCTGTGGTGACCAGAGGAGTGTGAAGAGAGAGATGGCGGCCGGCGAAGGCACCGGCAAGGGCCGGCCGACCGCCACAAATAGGGAATAGAGTACCGCTAATAGCAGAACACTAAGTACTATAATGACAAATAGCTAACTTGAACATAAGCACTATGCAACGGGATGCTAGTGCTAACACCCCCCCTTAAGTTAGCCGAGGTCTTGACGTCGTCCTAGCTTGCGTTGAGGAAGGTGCCATCTTGGTCGAAGGTTTAGTGCTTGTAGCGTGTGCCTCAAGCCGGGTAGGTGTAGCGACATGAGCTCACAAGAACGTGCCGCTACCGGCGAGTTGCCGATATGAAGCAGTTCCAAATGTGATGCGTAATGTACTATTCTGACATGTAGCGGGAAAAACTGTCCACGGGAGAATTAGCCGACGCATGAGAGCGACCGGCGAGGAGGAAGCACAACCAACAAGATTGTTTGTGGCGTGTAGGCACGCAAAAACATAGACGGGCGCTCGTGTTGACTCCCTCCTTTCGCCGTGGGAAAGTTAAGCTCCTCGCTAAGTAAGGTGGGCGTTGCGGCAATTGCCTTGGGAAAAAAAAATAACAGTACTAATAATTAAAGTACTGAAAGGCTAGGTGAGACTGAAAGCTGGGTGGGGCGATCGTGGCGCCGGGCGCTTTACACACGCTCTTCTCCTTTTTACGTGGGAGATGGTAGGACAGTCGCGGACAACCACCTCGAAGGCGAAGCGTGGGGTCGGTGGGACGATAAATTACTAGCGTGGCGCCGAGCGCTTTACACACGCTCTACTCTTTTTTACGTGGGAGTAGGTAGGACTAGCGTGGCGCCGAGCGCTTTACACACGCTCTTCTCTAGTGTATAACTTGGTGGAGGGCCTATAACCTATTCGAATTGGGAACGGATAGTTACACGGAGGTTGTGCCGGCCCCACAGGGAGGGCGGCTGTGGTGACTAGAGAAGTGTGAAGAGAGAGATGGCGGCCGGCGAAGGCACCGGCAAGGGCCGGCCGACCGCCACAAATAGGGAATAGAGTACCGCTAATAGCAGAAGACTAAGTACTAGAATGACAAATAGCTACCTTGTACATAAGCACTATGCAACGGCATGCTAGTGCTAACAAAGATGCATCCCGTTCTTCGCTACACATGGTGCGCGGGATGCTGTCCTCTTCATAATCAGTGCGTTGCTCCGCATTGCTCTCCCCCATGGAGAGGACTGCAGCCTCATCGAACACCACGTTACGGCTGCTCACCACCCGACGAGTAGCAGGATTGTACACCAACCACCCAGGTGATTCGGAAGCATAGCCCACAAAGACACCCTTCCACGCGCGATCGTCAAGTTTGCGGCGTTGAGACTTGTCAACGTGGACATAGGCCGGACAGCCGAAGACCCGCATGGAGCTCAAATCAGCTCGTCTACCGGTCGCCAAGGTGAAAGGTACACCGCCGGCTCCGATACTATGCACACGATTGCGGATATGCACCGCAGCGGCCATCGCTAGAGCCCAATACGATTTAGGCAGCGCGGCTTGCCGGATCATTGACTTCGCCATCGGGACCAACGTCCCCCACTGCCGCTCAATCCGGCCATGTTGTAAGGCTAGGGATCAAGTGAATTTTGTCGATGTTGATGGTAATGATATTTTGCAACGTCGATGTTGATGGTATTGATATCTTGGATTGTCGATGTTGATGGCGTTGATAGTTTGAGATGCTGACATCGATGGCAATTTAAGCCGATATTATCGCCGATGTATCGATATTTGGGACGATATATCGATACATCGGGCTTAAATAATCAACATTTTACATTTTTTTGATAATTGATGGCATTGATGCGAGCACTATTGCCATCGTGTCGATGTCGATGTCGCAACCTATCACATCGATGGCACTATCACCATGTGATGATGATACTATCGACGATGCATCGATGGCTGATCCCTAGCCTTACCATGTTGCCAATGCGCGTAAGGGGCAGTGATCTCCACAGCGATGTTGAACTCATCCAATAGGTTTCGGAAGGCAGCACCTAAGAACACCGTGTCATTGTCCACCTGAAGACGACGAACCGTGTGCCCAAGAGAACGGGTGGTAGTCAACATGCGACGGAACGAGGCGGGAGCCTCATCCTTGGAGCGGACCGCGTCATGCAGCATGAAACGGCTCCGGAAATCAACCGCACACAAGCTGTACCGCCGTCCTCCCAAGGATGGAACACTCATAGGCCCGCAGAAGTCTAAGCCGAGGACCTCAAAGACACCAACGTTCCGGTCAGCCGGCTCACGAGAGATACGGCGGACGTGCGACTTACACACATCACACGTCTCACAGAATCCCAACTTCTCC